>JANAVB010025400.1:199538-487992 GCA_029216955.1 Iris pallida | reverse complement strand
AATATTATTAAAATATTAAATATATATATATTTATAATAATATATATATATATATAATAATATGTATAACCAACTTTTATAAAATTGCTACTATGTCACTAAAATAAATACCCCTTAAAATATATCCACACGGATGTCTTTATCACACTACATCACTACATGGGCTTGGGCTTGGTACGGGTCCAGTCCGGGCTGATTTGGTACAACCGGATCTCCTAAACGTCAAATATATTAATAATGCATAATTAAATTGTTTAAAAGATTAAGTCACAGCCTGGTTTTCCTAGTTAGGACATCATTATGGCTCGGCCTTCCCTACCAGGGCTAGTACACTAGTCAAAGCACGCCACTGCACTGCACTCCGTGCCATGATTTTTAGTCACCTTGTACTCAAATTCCTAACCATGACTAAAATCATCTACCATAATAATAAACTAAATAATTATTTATAAAATCTAAAAAAATCATCATTCAAATAAATAAATAATAATAAAATATTTCTAAATTTTTGGGAAGGGGAGCTACAGAGGACGACAATTACGTCCTTTAACCGGGATTATGAGAACATTATTTGGAGTGTCACTCTGATCTTTCTCAGTGTCCATGGCTAGTACAGCCTTCATGAATTCTTTTTTGTACATTCGAAAATCAGTACAATATGCTTCAATACACCGGATTCAGATCAGCCACTTCTTTTGGACTTCTCCATTTATGTCCACATATTTGAAGCATTGATGGAGAGTAGATGTCACAATGTTATGCTCATGCAGAAATGGTCTTCCCAGCATGGCATTATAGGAGCCATGATTGTCCATCACATAGAAGGTGACCTTTGTACATAGATTACCGATTTGTACTTACAGGCGAATCTTCCCCAGGGGTTCACTTCTATCGAAATTAAATCCCAGGATTATCGTGATAGTTGTGGAAAGATTATGCACAAAGATCTTCATAGCATCTAGTAGAGTCTTTGGCATGATACTGAGTGCAGACCCAGGATGGATCATAATGCGGTCAACCTTTATTGTATCGACAGATCCTGTAAAATGGAGAGGCCGGTCATGTCGATTGTCTTCTAGCAGCATATCATCTTGTGTAAAGGTGATGTTGGGCATCAGCTCCATCATACTATGATAAAGAAAGCAGGTCACAGGCTCCTCCTATGGCTTCTTAAGGAGTGTCAGACAAGTGTCGACTTGCATCAAAGCTTTACTCAATATTTCTCGAGTTTTTTTAGAGACGTATGCAGGAGCTCAAAGATTTATAACCTTGCTGGAGTATTAGCCAGTTAAGCCAATATATAAAAGTTATAAGGCTTTTTAAGACTAAGAGGTCTAGTCTTCTTTAATATTTTATCGAAGCGGATATGCTATTTTCCTTTGTCGGCCATCGTCGGTTTGGGAGGAGTTGGTTCCACTGGAGGCGGTAAAGTCGATAGAATATTAACAGCATGAAAAAATAATGCCGGAGGAGCCACCAGAGATGGAGCAGGTGTAACGCCCCAGTCCCAAAATACTTGGAACTAGATACGTATCATGCCAGCTGTATACATACGAGTAACTGAAAGGCTCGTATGTATACATAAGCTGTAAAATGTAGAAAGCCATGCTCAAACTAAATCTCATCCACAATTATGAAGTTTTAATGATATAATCAAATAGTCATTTGTACAAATGTTGGCGGAGACATATCCACTACCAACAAGTTTAAATAAGAAAGAAATATACAAATAACTGATTTGGTCGAGCGAAGCAAATGACGAGTCCAAGAGTAATTATCACGACGGAATAGAGTACAAGTCATGGCCTTAGCTAGAGCACCTGCAAGAATCACGAAATACACACCTGGAGAGATCACCAGGTCCTCAGAGGGACGTAACAAGATACAGGAAGAACATGCCATTATAACTGCAAATGTAAATACTGTAATTCGACACAACTGAGTTCCTAACCGTCTAAGTGATATGCACTTTGAGGACAACGTTCTACGCAGGGGCTGTAGGATCAGCAGAGTAAATAAAAAGTGGCAGTATGTAGTGCTCATCCGAGTCACTATCGGCCACGGGCAGTAAGTAGCGCTCATCTGAGTCGCTATCGGCCCCGGGGCAGAAGGTAGTGCTCATAAGAGTCACTATCGGCCCACAAACGTGTATAAAAAATAAATATAGCCCCTAGGCTAGTAGCTGTTCGCTCCCCCCAATGATACTATACATGCATCGTAACCACGACGCACCAACACATGTCGCTTCCACAACACTGTTTTTTAATAGATAACTGTCAACTCTTCTAACATGCATCTATTGACAGTTATTCCTACGCATGTGCACGAGGGATCAACCAACACGCAAGTGACCTCTACATGTTACTCACCACTCACACACAACTCGTGTTACCTTCATGACAAAGTTAATGATATGCACTCTATTGACGGTAGTCACTTAACTCTAGGTCCACAAGCAAGGAAAAAATAATAAACGAGAAATATAGATACAATAACTGAAATAAAATGCAACTAAATGTAAGCAGTAAAGATGGCAAGGTATCTTGCATGGTGTTACGTCTGGTGTGGTGCAATGATCCAACAAGTCATGTTTTGTCCAATAGCCATGGTCGATGCAACATGGTCCGAATTCGCGAGAAAATATGAATGGATGATTAGTCAGGATAAGGGTGATAATCAAGGAGAAATTTTGTAGATTACGCATACAAATTTTCTAAAATATTTTTATGTAAATTCTTGAAAATACTTTATATATATATCCAATTTGAAATTTGAAATTGTTATTAGTCAAATATACCTTTAGATAAATACTTAAAAAAAATCAAATTTTGTTTTTAGGATAAACTCAACATTAAAATATATATATTGTAGAAAAGTAACTTTTCGTTAGTCAAAATATTTTAATAAAATATAGGAAAATTAATTTTAGGGCTATTGAGTTTTATCAAAATAATTTTGGAAAAATACTAATTATAAATTTTATTTAAATAAACAAAATAATACAATAATAATTCTAATAATAAAATCATAATCATAACAAAAGTATTTAAATTAATACTAATGATATAATAATAATAGTAATAAAAATATAATAAAAATACTAATAATAATAATAATAATAATAATAATAATAATCCATTAAATTATATATGCAGCCCACTCCCCAATTCCACATAATGAGAGAGATAGATGGGAAAAGAGGATGCGGCGCTCACCAGAGGTGCTCCGACGTTGTGGTCGGCGGCGTTGGCAACTGCCAACGGAGTCGGGGTACTAGCCACTAGGAGAGGAGCGGCGTCGGCGGATCCGTCCTTCCTGGAGGGTGAGGAGGGAGATGGCCTCACCGGAGTGGGGCGTTGCTCCGGTCGCGGAGGGTGGTCCTGCGTGCGGTGGCGCGCACAGTGGGGGTTGAGGCCGGCATGTCGCTGGTCACTGTGGACCCTGGTGTCGGTAGCTCAAGAAGTGCCTTGGTGGCGGCGGGGGCCGGATCCAGGCTGCGGTGGCCGCTACGGTCATGGGTGCGGAGGAGGAGCGAGGGTTCCATCGGCGGCTGCCGTCCGGCACGGAGGCGGAAGCTCGGTCGGTGGAAGGAGACGCGCGCACGGCGGTGGCCGGGCCTCGACGACCGCCGCGCTCAGTGATGGCGGCGGGAAGCTGGGATCGTCAGGATCGGTGTAGGCGGTTGCGTCCGTCTGCGGGGCCATGGCGCTCACCAACCCGAGGTCATCGGCTGGGAGTCAGAGCAACGGTCGAAGTGGCCGAAGGCGACGCCGAGGCTGTGCTTGACTATGAGTTCCGTGGCTGGCGGAGCTCAGGACACGGCGAGACGGGCGCTCGAGATCGGGGCAGCGACGACGTGCTGGCCACGGAATACCGACGACAAGGTGAGGACTTTCTGTCTCTGTTATGGGTTTGAGGGATGGTGGAGGTGGCTGCGGCCGGGGTTGGCCACGACGGAGGCTGGAAGATGATAGTGTGTGGGTGGTTGTGGACTTGGTGGTGTACGGTGATTGCGTTCGGTGGTGCTGTGGTGGACCGAGGTGGCGAGGAGGTGATGCTGGGATGGTGGCAGGGGTCGGACAGGGCTTGTACGGTCCGTGTTGGGATGCCGACAAGGATCCAGAAATTGAGTTAGGGTTTAGGAATTTGGATGCGTCCGGGGTGTCGGACGCGAGGAGATTAATGTAATTGTAGTAGAAAAGTATAGTAGTGGGGAAAGACGACACGGACACGATGCACAACACTTTGTGAAGAAATTTGATTATGGAATTTCCATGGGAAAGAGCAAAGGAGCCTCTCCTTATATAGGAGGTGGTGCTCCGAGTTGGATAAGGACTGGGTGTAGGTTTAAATCCCCATTAGATAATACCGTTTCTTACTTTAAATGTATTTAAATCCAATTCAATCAATCCAAATTTAAATCACAACTTTAGTTTAAACCTATTTTAAATAGAGATTAATAAGATATCAAATTTTAAATCACCATAATAATCAAATATTTGATCAAATTATTTCTAATAATATCTTTTATAAATAATATAAAAATAATAAAAATTAATTTCGAAAAGCAAAAATATGAATAAATTTCATGTAACTTGTATGTAAATAAAATATTTACAAAATTATGGTTTTTCTAACTTACTACTATATTTTAACAAGAAATAAAATAGTACAAATAAAATGTTTTGGCAATCTCGATGCGACGTCTTTTACAACTTTAAACAAATAAAATATTTATCACATATTTTGAAAACCTTATTTCTTCTTTATAAAAATCCATAATAAAAAAATTTTCTAAAAATATGTACGCTCGCACATATTCGCACTCGTCGAGCAATTACGAAAACAAAATTTTGCGCGCGACGTACGATACAAAATAATAAAAACCATTAACAATTTTTTTATTATAGTAGAAATTTAGGAGGTTTACTTCCTACCCAACTTACGAGAATTTCGTCCTCGAAATTAAGAAGTAACGAGGGTATGGAGGATACAACAGTATGTTGATAAGGGAATACTTTCAAATCATTAGGCGAGGTAGAGAACGACGTTTTAATTCGTGATTTCAATAATGACGAGAGAAAATAATTCATAGGTATGATATTGATTGAGAATCGCTAACTAAGGCCAGGATTGTATGAATTAGAGTATAGTAAGGAATGGAGTAATCAAAAGGAATAATTTGGGGACGTAGAAATTATGGTTCCTCGATAGAGTATGGTCGTTTAGGTTTAGAGTTGAATCATCTTCACGTTTCAAAAAAAGTCATGAAATTTGAATCTAGGGTCGAGGAAAAAGGACAAGTAGCTCAAGACGGGGATATAGTCAAATTGGTTGGTCAGTGGTTAACTATCCCCAAGTATATACAAATATCATGGTCATAGGAGAATGGTTTGGTCTATCTATCGATCACAAGCTTTGTCTAGAATAGTTAAAAGACGAAAGCCAACAAGAGTCCAAAGGAGATGTTTTCGAATGCCAATATGTGATTCAAAGGCGGTTGTATAATTCCAAGAGAATTGCCAAGGTAATCACGGAGGAGACTCTAGGGGGCAAATTTAGCTACGTCTCCATTCGCGTATAACGATTGATGTAAGCAAACCAAAATGCACTCGATTGATCAGGCCATCATGCACCGGTTCTGAGTAGACAATATGTTAGTGAGCGGCCGCTCAATAGCATATTCCTTGATCAAGCTCGATGAAGAATTAGCTTGCAAATACTAGGTTATATTAGTATCAAAAGATAGTCAAATATAAGTAGGGGGTAATGATGAAGGGATTTACATAGTCCAAGATCTTTCAAAATCCAAGTCTCACCCGAAGTTTGGGCCTATACAGTCGATTTGGTTGACTGGATAAGTTAGGGTCCTCTGAATCTATCGTATAAGTGGACTTATCAATATGGGTCACAAGGACAAGGTTTTTGGTAGTGAGGTACTCTACCCAACTTACAAGAATTAAACTAGAAGCGTGATGGGGCAATAGGTCAAGCCGTCGAGATAAAATACAAGTTTAAGCATTTAAGGGGGTTAAGTAGAACACAAACACTCATCGAATGGAAATAATTTAGTCAAGGTTGAGTCTTATCTGTAGTTAGAAAATATATTAGCTTCATGGTAAGGATTTGGGTTTAGCCCTTCCGACTCGAAAGTCGTATCAAGCAAATCGAGCACAAAGGAACGAGTTTTAGTGGGACATAATATTCCTACATCAAGGTAGGCTCGCCTAGGTCTTACATATGAAATTGTTTGATGGAAAAATCTAGTGTTGTGCTCCAAATATCCAAGTCACGGTAAAGGACACAAAAGAATTTAAAATAGAAAGTGGGTGCTCATGAGATAATGATTAACGCGCAGAATAAATGACCAAGTTAAAGCATAAAATAATGATAATTCAGATTCGAGTAGATTAAGGTAAAATAAGTTAGGAATAAGGTTTCTAGAGATATGATAGCTACTTAGATGGAGTGTGATCAATGAACAATCTAATCATTTCTCAAGTTTCAAATGGTTAGATAGTCACGATAAAATCTAGATTTGAGGGAATGTCGAGTGAGTCAAGATTGAAATATGACCACTTGATTTTGTAGATAACTAACAATCACTTGTGTTTATACTACTATCATGGCCATGAGGGATATGGCACTTAGTGTAGAATCCTTCTAACCCATTAGGGTTATCTTGGCAGCCTATCATTAAAATTTAAAACCCAAGTTTCCTTTAAAGAGTTTCTAAATAAATTTTCCAAAATGAACAACCATAATTTGTATTCACTCCAAGCCGTTTATTTTAATCATGATTAAAAGTCTAATCTCTTCCATAAATCTCCAAGTGAATTTTCATCATGTTACTACTAACTTTTTCAAAATTTAACATTTTTATTCCAACTTTCAAACTCAAGAGTTCATAAGTCATGAATCTATGAAATTTTAATATTACTTCATAACTTTAAACTCCAAAATTTTCTCAAATAATCCTCAAAATAAATCCTTAGCATATCACGAGCAATCTAAAATTTACCGCTCAATATTTTAACGCACTCATCTAAGTCATTCAAACATAATCACAACTTTTAAATGGTAAATTCCTTTAATCAATCAAAATAACTTTTTATCACATCATTAGTAACTTTTCCCAAAAATTGTAATATTAGCAATCTAACTTTAAACTCAATATTCAAATGATCTTATCAGTCATTAAATCAATTTTTTTCTAAATTCAATCAATCTCGAATAAACCTTTATTGTGTCACAAATCAAATATATATATATATATTTCTTCTTCTATCATTAATCCAAATCTTAAACTCAGAAGTTAAATAGGAGTTTAGCAAATCGTAATTCATACAAGAGTTTAAAATAGATCCTCAATTTGATCTTATATCCTTCAAAATATTTTAACCAAAATTCTTAAAATCCTTACTTCAAAATTTATGGACTTATTAATTGGGAACCATACAACCCAGTTTAAAACCAAGCTTTATCAACCGCCCTCATAAATCTTACAGCAGCATTTAAATTTCAAAAAATTCTTTTCAACTAACTTTATCTCTCTTCAAGGATGTATAGCTATAAACAAATGAATCACACATATTTCTCAAAGACCTTTAAAATCAAAACTCAAAATCAAATTAACTTCCTTTCTCAATTGTATGTAGATCCCACTATCATTTTGTAGATAAAATTCTAACGATCCTTCGAAGTTATTAATGTTGCTACTACCCAACTTGGAATTAACTAATCCCTAAGTTCATACTTCTTGAAAATATGGTCCCTCTATCCTCATATCTTTATAACTCAAATAGGATCTCAATGCATACTAGTTGTCAATGTAATCATTCCAGCCATGTGGATGACCTATGAGTATATATTAATGTAGTCATTTTCCTATCAAGTGTGGAAATAAGGATTACGGTAGAAAGAGCTCAAGCAAGATGTAGATCATTGAAGTTGAACAAGTGATTCAAAAAATTTAGTCAAGGAAGAGGGTCAAGCAGGTGGATGAGGTTCTATACTCTAATCCTATATTACAGGCCCGTTTGGTACAGTCGTGTAACCGAAACGGCAAACTTGACCTGCATGTGCCACCACAAAAATATGTAACGCCCAGTCCCAAAATACTTGGAACTAGATACGTATCATGCCAGTTGTATACATACGAGTAAATGAAAGGCTCGTATGTATACATAAGCTGTAAAATGTAGAAAGCCATGCTCAAACTAAATCTCATCCATAATTATAAAGTTTTAATGATATAATCAAATAGTCATTTGTACAAACGTTGGGCGGAGACATATCCACTACCAACAAGTTTAAATAAGAAAGAAATATATAAATAACTAATTTGGTCGAGTGAAGCAAATGATGAGTCCAAGAGTAATCATCACGACGGAATAGAGTGCAAGTCATGGCCTTAGCTAGAGCACCTGCAGGAATCACGAAACACACACCTGGAGAGATCACCAGGTCCTCAGAGGGACGTAACAAGATACAGAAAGAACATGCCATTATAACTGCAAATGTAAATATTATAACTACGACACAACTGGGTTCCAAACCGTCTAAGTGATATGTACTTTGAGGACAACGTTCTACGCAAGGGCATAGGATCAGCAGAGTAAATAAAGAGTGGCATTAGGTAGCGCTCATCCGAGTCACTATCGGCCATGGGTAGTAAGTGGCACACATCTGAGTCGCTATTGGCCCCGGGACAGAAGGTAGTGCTCATAAGAGTCACTATCGGCCCACAAACGTGTGTAAAAAATAAATGTAGCCCCTACGCTAGTAGCTGTCCCCTCCCTCCAATGATACTATACATGCATCGTAACCATGACACACCAACACATGTCGCTTCCACAATACTGTTTTAGAATAGATAACTGTCAAGTCTTCTAACTGTTGACACAAAGTCACAGTCAACCAAATATTGACTACATTGACCAAATAATACTTGTATTAATTCAATACGACACACGACGACTGCATTCAGTTCAAGACAGATGACAGCTCAGTCTTCAGCTCTCAGTGTGTTCTGGAGTCTGTATTTTATGATTTCATTGAGTCTAGATTTATGTACTCTGAGTTATGCTGAGCTCTTGGAACTTAGTCTACAAGCCTACCCAAAAATCCCAAGCTCCACCAAAACCAAATTGCCCACAAGTCCCTCTTAGGACCATTCTGTGCTCTGGAGACAGAGTTCGGGCCGAACTCTGCCTCCACACAGAGTTCGGGCCGAACTCTGTCCCCTAGAAATCAGGAACCCTAATTTTAGGGTTAGCTGTTTGCTAGCTGTCCAACGGCCAAATTTTTGAATTTCCTTACCCGAATTCTGGCCGAATTCTGTCCCTAAAATCAGTATAAATAGGGCATGAATTCTCTCATTTTGAATCACTCAATCTTCTCTTCTCTTCTCTCCTACAAGCTCTATAAGCCATACCCTTCTCATCTACTAGCCACAAGCCTCCTAAGTCTCGAGTGCTCAGCATCTCTCATTTAGGATTCTTGTGCAAGAGTGAAGAAATCGCTTGGACAATTCCAAGCAATCGCCACTGCGATTCTCTGTAAGAAGTTGACGTGCTCTTCTGAAGTAAAGGCACGGGTTGTAAGCTACTATTTCACAAATAGTGGATTTAATCCTGAGCTAGAGTTCTCAGGCCTGGACTAGTCCTCCACGAGGGAAACCAGGTTAAAATTGCTGTGTTTGCGTATGCTCTCTTGTCTTTCATTTACATTCCGCATTTTACTCTGATTATTCATTGTTAGTGAAAGAGTTAATTTTTAATTGGTCATTATACATATATACTCTATTCACCCCCCCTCTAGAGTTGCCAAACTGTTCTTCAATTGGTATCAGAGCTCTGTTCTCTTTATAAGGACTAACATCCTAAGAGCTGATCCATGGCAACCACACAATCCTTGATCTCCAATCATGGTGAAGGTCAGTCCACTCATAGGCCTCCCCTATTTGATGGGACTAACTACACATATTGGAAAACAAGGATGAGTTTTTATCTGAAGTCTCTAGACTTTGACCTGTGGACTGTCGTAACTGACGGTTACAAAAAGCCCGCCAGAATAGTTGTCGATGGTGACCTCATTGAGAAGCCACACGACAAATATTCTGTCGAGGAGAAGAAACAGGCAAGTCTAGATGCTAGGGCTATTAATGCTTTATTCTGTGCTATAGACAGGAACGAGTTTAACAGGGTCTCTACATGCACCACTGCTCATGAAGTATGGAGACTTCTGGAAGTGACGCATGAAGGAACCACTCAAGTCAAGGAATCAAAGATAAGCCGTCTCACTCAAGAGTACGAAGCCTTTAAGATGAAGCCAAATGAGACGATCACTCAAATGTTTACAAGATTCCTCGACATCATCAACCCGTTATCCTCGCTTGGTAAGCAGTACTCAAACCATGAGAAGATCCGCAAGCTACTCAGAGGGTTACCAAAGATTTGGAACCCTAAGGTGACAGCCATCATAGAAGGAAATGATCTCACAAGTATGTCTATGGAGACTTTGATAGGCAAGCTCATGACTCACGAGCTTGACCTCAAGGACTTCGAAGAGCCTGCTCCGAAGACCAGGGAGATAGCACTCAAAGTCCATCGACGAAAGGTTGATCACGATGAGACTGAAGACAATATCTCAGATGATGAAGACCAAGCTCTCATGGTACGTAACTTCAAGAAATTCCTTCGCTTCAATCAAAGAAAGAAGGAACCACAAGAAGACGATGAAGAAGAGCCAACTTGCTATGGTTGCAAAAAGACTGGACACGTCAGAAGAGACTGTCCGCTCTTAAAGAAGAGCAACCGGTATGAAAAGCCCTACAAGAAGAACTCATCAAAAAGATATGCCAACACAAGCATCTGGCATGAAAGCGAAGCAAGTGACTCCGAGGAAGAAAAGAACTCTCCTCAAGACAAAGCAAATGTTTGCCTCATGGCAAATTCCACCAAGGTATCAAACGAAACTTTAGATGACTTCTCTTTTGATGAACTTGGCGATGCTTTCACCGATTTACTTGATGATCACAAAAAGGTTATCGATAAATACAAGCATGCCAAGGACAAAATCAAAAGTCTAGAAGATGAGATACAAAGAATTTCCTTGCTTCTTAATAATGTTAGAAACACATCTCCCACAAATGACACTGATGAAGTATCCAAGCTTAAATTAAGCTTACATGATGCTGAAGCACGCATTGAGCAACAAACTCAAGACATCACTACTCTCAACACATTGCTTGCTGAAGAAAAGAGTAGACACAAGATTTCTATGACTAAGATTTATGGCTTAAATATTAAGGTTGATGAATTACAAGCTGTTTCTAAAAGATTAGAAATCAAATTGGGAAAACAGGTTGCTAAACCTCAAACCCAATCACATGAGCACAACACCACTCATGCTAGTCAACCACATCACCCTCATACAGCATATAACCATGCATTTATATACACAAACTTTCACAAACCGCATGCACGTAAAAATACTCCCCATACTCATCATATTGCACAAAGACACAACCAATATCACTCTACACATAGACAAAGTCATCATACCATACCTCATCAACATGCCATGCCACGTAGACAAAATCATCATGTTATGCCACATAAGCAAAATCATCATATCATGCCACAACATCACACTATGCCATATAGACAATTTCAGCATGCCACTCCTCACAGTCAATATCATCATGCTATGACACACAGACATAATCATCATGTAACTCACTCTAAGCATAGTCATCATTACCATGCTAACTCTCCAAATCATCCTCATCCTGTTGCTCATAGATATCATTCTCATGCTCCCAGTATAAATAAAAATGCCATCTGTACTTACTGTGGAAAACATGGACACATCTCACCACAGTGTAGAATTAGAAGACTGGTAGACAAGAAAATATATGCTTGGTTTCCAAAAACTAACTTTTCAGGACCCTCGAGAAAATGGGTACCAAAGGTCACATCTACTCTTGATGTAGGTGGACCTTTCCTCCTCAACTGAGAGTAAGTGGATTCTCGATAGTGGATGCTCGCGACATATGACGGGAGACGCAAATCTTTTTGCATCACTATCGATGAAAAAAGAAGGATACGTATCCTTCGGTAACAATCTCAAAGGGCACATAATAGGTAACGGTATCATTGGTCATCCTCCTTCTCCTGTTATAAAGGATGTCTGCCTAGTGACCGAGTTAAAGCATAACCTGCTCAGCATTAGCCATCTTGCTGATCATGGATATGATATTAACTTTGGACAAAACTGTTGCTACATCTACGATAGGTCAACAGGAGACATTGCTTTTGAAGGGAAAAGAGAGGACAATATATATATTTTCTATCTCTCTATAAATACTAACAATGCAGGTAGATGTTTATATGCCCACAAAGACGAACGACTACTTTGGCACCAGCGTCTCGGTCATGCCAACATGGATGCTATATCCAGGCTTTCTACCAAGAAGCTAGTGAGAGGATTGCCTGACATCACATTCAAAAAGGACACGGTATGTGCCGAATGTGAACTAAACAAGGCAACTAAATCCTCATTTCATTCCATCAATTCTGTAAGTACTACTAGACCCTTGCAATTACTCCATATGGATTTATTTGGTCCTAGTAGAATAGCTAGCCTTGGTGGCAAACTATATGCTTTTGTTATTGTTGATGATTTTTCGAGATTTACTTGGGTTTTCTTTCTCGCTAATAAGAGCGATGCTATCTCTGTTTTCAAAGTTTTTGTAAATAAAGTTCAAAACGAAAAAGGCTACATGATTACTCGAATCCGAAGTGATCATGGAGGCGAATTCGTAAATTCAGATTTTGAAAGTTTTTGTAATGCAAATGGTTTTGATCATGAATTTTCTTGTCCTAGAACTCCTCAACAAAATGGTGTTGTGGAGCGGAAGAATAGGACTCTTGGCGATATGGCTAGAGTCATGTTGAATAAATTTTCTCTTCCGAAATATTTTTGGGCAGAGGCTGTAAGTACAGCATGCCACATTTTGAATAGGGTGCTTATTCGTCCCATTTCGAAGAAAACACCCTATGAGCTTTGGTTTGGGAGAACCCCAAATGTTTCTTATTTCAGAGTTTTTGGCTGCAGATGTTTTATCCTTAACACCAAAGACAACTTAGGCAAATTTGATGCCAAAGCTGACGATGGTATCTTTCTTGGTTATGCTGCCAAAAGTAAGGGATATAGAGTTTTCAATAAACGCTCACTTATTGTGGAGGAGTCAACTAATGTGACTTTTGATGAAGATAACAGTGCAGTAAGTACTCTTGATGATGATGTTGTGCCATCAACTTCCTCTACTCCAATGAATACTTCAACTGAAACTAATTCTCTGGAGGGTTTGCCTAAGAAATTCTCATTCAAACCTTCTCATCCAGAAAATTTAGTCATAGGTGAAGTTTCACGTGGAGTTACTACTAGATCATCATTAAGAGACTCTGTTGCTAGCACTGCCTTCATTTCACAAGTAGAGCCTAAAAACATTTCTGAAGCTTTTACTGATGAATTTTGGATCTCTGCTATGCAAGAAGAACTCAACCAATTTGAGAGAAGCCAAGTATGGGAACTAGTTCCTAAACCGGCTAATCACTCAATAATTGGTACCAAATGGGTGTTTAGAAACAAAGTAAATGAAGATGGTTCAGTCACACGTAACAAAGCTCGTCTAGTAGCTCAAGGATACAACCAAGAGGAAGGTATCGACTACGATGAGACATATGCTCCTGTTGCTAGACTAGAATCCATTCGGATGCTTTGTGCTTTTGCCAATCATCAGAACTTTAAATTATTTCAAATGGATGTTAAAAGTGCTTTCTTGAATGGCTTTATTAAGGAGGAAGTTTATGTCAAACAACCCCCTGGCTTTGAAAATCACAAATTTCCCGACCACGTGTTCAAGCTAAAGAAAGCGCTTTATGGCCTTAAACAAGCTCCCAGAGCTTGGTATGAAAGGCTAAGCAGCTTCCTGCTTGAGAAAGGTTTTTCTAAAGGGAAAATTGACACTACACTGTTTATCAAATCTTTCAAAGACACCATTCTATTAATTCAAATTTATGTTGATGATATTATTTTTGGATCTACTGATGAAACTCTTTGTCAAGAATTTGCCAAGTGTATGCAGACAGAATTTGAGATGAGCATGATGGGAGAGCTCAACTACTTTCTTGGCCTGCAAGTAAAGCAACTGACAAATGGAACTTTCAACTGTCAATCGAAGTATACCAAAGACATGCTGAAGAAGTTCGACCTTGACAACGTCAAACCAATTAGCACGCCAATGGCTACTTCAACCAAACTCGAACCAGATGAGAGCGGCAAACCTGTTGATCAACGTAAGTATCGAGGTATGATAGGCAGCTTACTTTATTTAACTGCTAGTCGCCCCGATATCATGTTTAGTGTTTGCCTATGTGCTAGATATCAAGCAAATCCTAAGGAATCTCACATGACTGCGGTTAAGCGTATCTTTCGATACCTTAAGGGTACGGTTACAGTGGGCCTATGGTATCCCAAGTCAACATCATTTGACCTCATCGGTTACTCTGATGCTGACTTTGCTGGATGCAAGGTCGACCGTAAAAGTACGAGCGGCACGTGTCATTTATTAGGAAAGGCTCTAGTCTCATGGTTTAGCAAGAAGCAGAACTCTGTCGCACTATCCACAACAGAAGCTGAATATATAGCAGCTGGGCGTTGTTGTGCACAGATTCTGTGGATGAAGCAAACCCTTGAAGACTATAAGTTATCTTTCATGCATATTCCTATATTCTGTGACAATACTAGTGCCATAAATTTGACTAAGAACCCTGTCTGTCACTCACGCACTAAACACATTGAGATCAGACACCACTTTTTGCGTGATCATCAGCAAAATGGCACGATTAACTTAGAATTTATTGACACTGATCATCAGCTAGCAGATTTCTTTACTAAGCCACTATCCGAAGAGCGCTTTAATTTTCTTTGTCGTAAACTTGGAATCTTAGATGAAGCAGTCATAAATTGAAACTCACCTGCGTAAATATCGAGTATATTGTGATTCCTTTACGAAGAATTTGGTATGGGTACAAGCCGAAAGGGCCCTTCTGACAACAAGGCGTAAAAGCCTAAGCGACACGGTGCACTAGTCTTCAGGACTACCGCTAGCTGGGATCCGGCCCCTGCAGCTAACCCATGGCAAATTTGGACTATTGAACTGCAGTATATGTCCTTATTTATTATATGGTTTGTTTCGATTTAATATTGCCTAATTGACATTTTCTAAAAGTTCATTCTACTTTCTGTATACCTCTTATTTGCATTCAACACTCTTTGTTTTCCCCGACTATCATTTTGTTTATTTATTAAACATTTTCTTCCTGACTTTTGCCTATTTTCAGTTCTGGACTATTGAACCAGAACTCGGGCCGAACTCTGCCCCTATCAGAGTTCGGGCCGAGTTCGGTACCTAGGTTCCAGAATCGGGATCTGGCTCCACCGTTGGATCTTTTCTAATCCTATGGTCAATATTTCACCCGACCATAAGACAAAACCCTACTTTATGTCGGGATTCTACCTCTCTCCTTCACTATTACCACCTTTTCTCACCTATACACACTCTTTCCTTAAAACCCTAACCCTAGTTTTTGATCCAGAGTACCCCATTGCTTCTCAAATCAACAAAAAGGTGTCTCCTCTCCATTCTCCTCCATTGTTCTTTACCTGTTTGAGGTATCATTCATATTTTCTATCTTCTAGTTAAAATCTTTTAAATGGCTCCTTGCTTGTTCAATCGTGGGAAGAGGATTCGAATTGAGAGTATTTCCTCTTCAGATTCTTCTCCATCAATTGAACAAATCATTGAACTACCTCAACCACCTCACCCTTTGTTCAATCCACCTCACCCTCTACATCCTTCCACTTATGACAATAGACTTTTTGTCTCACTTGATGCATCAAACAACTGGTTTAGTGACTTTCGGAATCGTCAGGTATTCACAGGACATCCTATCAATTTTTCAATATTCTCTCAATATGATTCTTTATTCCATGACCTTTATATCGATGAACTAATCACTACATCTTCTGCTATTTATCGTCATGCCATTCAAATGTTCTACTGCAACTTAACCTTTGATGATCTTCGTATTTATTCACGAGTTGCTGGTATCGATATCTCGTTTGATGACTTTGAATTAGCAGAATATCTTGATCTTCTTGAGCCAAGTTCTTGGGAAAGGCTTGTTGATGCTCGCTCGTTCCATTTTCCCAACGGACTTTCTCTTGAAAGCTTCAAGGACGATCTGTGCACTCCTTACACACGTCCTCGAAAGCTCATGACAAAATATCTCAACCCATATTTTTCTGATCTTCATTGGATCATTTCTAACACCATTCTACCCAAGATCGGTTCCCCTGATGAAATCACTTATCTTGAAATTTCTGCTCTTTATCATCTTCACTTTGGAATTCATTTCAATCTTCCACGTACTATGATGGACTGGATGATTCGCTGTAGGAGGAAACCACGAGCTTTGGTTTATCCTCTGTATCTTCCTATGATCTTTTCGTGCTTTTCATATACCACTTGATGCCTGTCCGTTTCTGCCGGCACCTACCTTTTTATCTCCGGCACGACTCCTTCAGCCTGTTGCTGCTACTGATTTGTCTGCAGATGAGGAGCCTGACGCCCCTTCACTCGGTCAGACTGCACCTCCTGCCACTTTGGATTCACTTCAGACTATGCTTCGCGATCGTTTTGCTATTGAGGATGATCGCTGGACGCAGCATGATTACCGTACCACTCTGCAGATTAGTGCCCTTGGGAACTCTCTGCATGATATGCGGTATTCACTTGCTCGTCATCCTGATCTGCATGTGCCTATTGAGCGGGATCCAGCGCGCGCGGGTTATCGCATTGATGATCCGTGGGTCATGCAGTATATGGATCCAGATGATACTTTTGTGGATCTTCAGATGTTCCAGGACCTTTTCGTTGGATCTTTCCCTGGTCCATCAGATGTTCCAGGACCTTCTCGTGCTCCATGATGGAGATTGGCTACTATCTGCTGCTACTGCTACTGCTGATGATCTTAGTTACTTTTGCTTTCAGTTATTTAGTTTATCATGGATTTATATAGCTGGTTTTATGTACTCTGTTTATGAGTTGGCCACTTGGTTTGGTGGATGACATTATCTATCTTTATTATCATTCTCTGTCAGTGCTTATTTTGCTTAAAATTATACTGTTTCTTCTCTTAGTGTGGTTGCATTACTATTCATTGCTTCTTATATTGCTAACTGCCAAAAGGGGGAGAAACATATGTATATTTTGTTTTGGGAAACTATTACTGGTTCTATGCATTCGTATATCTGTGTATATCTGTGCTTCTTGCTCTGGAAAATATTATCTATCAGATCACAGGTACTATGCATTTTGTACGGGGGAGAGCTATAGTTTCTAGTTTCTAGCTCGACACCGCTCATCGTTTATGGGGGAGCTATGGAGCTATATTACAATCAACTATGTCCAGGTATGAATATTGAAATATACATATATTATTTTGTCAATTATCAATATGGGGGAGATTGTTGACACAAAGTCACAGTCAACCAAATATTGACTACATTGACCAAATAATACTTGTATTAATTCAATACGACACACGACGACTGCATTCAGTTCAAGACAGATGACAGCTCAGTCTTCAGCTCTCAGTGTGTTCTGGAGTCTGTATTTTATGATTTCATTGAGTCTAGATTTATGTACTCTGAGTTATGCTGAGCTCTTGGAACTTAGTCTACAAGCCTACCCAAAAATCCCAAGCTCCACCAAAACCAAATTGCCCACAAGTCCCTCTTAGGACCATTCTGTGCTCTGGAGACAGAGTTCGGGCCGAACTCTGCCTCCACACAGAGTTCGGGCCGAACTCTGTCCCCTAGAAATCAGGAACCCTAATTTTAGGGTTAGCTGTTTGCTAGCTGTCCAACGGCCAAATTTTTGAATTTCCTTACCCGAATTCTGGCCGAATTCTGTCCCTAAAATCAGTATAAATAGGGCATGAATTCTCTCATTTTGAATCACTCAATCTTCTCTTCTCTTCTCTCCTACAAGCTCTATAAGCCATACCCTTCTCATCTACTAGCCACAAGCCTCCTAAGTCTCGAGTGCTCAGCATCTCTCATTTAGGATTCTTGTGCAAGAGTGAAGAAATCGCTTGGACAATTCCAAGCAATCGCCACTGCGATTCTCTGTAAGAAGTTGACGTGCTCTTCTGAAGTAAAGGCACGGGTTGTAAGCTACTATTTCACAAATAGTGGATTTAATCCTGAGCTAGAGTTCTCAGGCCTGGACTAGTCCTCCACGAGGGAAACCAGGTTAAAATTGCTGTGTTTGCGTATGCTCTCTTGTCTTTCATTTACATTCCGCATTTTACTCTGATTATTCATTGTTAGTGAAAGAGTTAATTTTTAATTGGTCATTATACATATATACTCTATTCACCCCCCCTCTAGAGTTGCCAAACTGTTCTTCACTAACATGCATCTTTTGACAGTTATTCCTACGCATGCGCACGGGGGATCAGCCAACACGCAAGTGACCTCTACATGTTACTCACCACTCACACACAACTCGTGTTACCTTCGTGACAAAGTTAATGGCATGCATTATATTGACGGCAGTCACTTAACTTTAGGTCCACAAGCAAGGAGAAAATAATAAACGAGAAATATAGATAAAATAACTGAAATAAAATGCAACTAAATGTAAGCAGTAAAGATGTCAAGGTATCTTGCCTGGTGTTACGCCTGGTGTGGTGCAATGATCCAACAAGTCATGTTCTGTCCAATAGCCATGGTCGATGCAACATGGTCCGAATTCGCGAGAAAATCTGAATGGATGTTTAGTCATGATAAGGGTGATAATCAAGGAGAAATTGTGGAGATTACGCATACAAATTTTCTAAAATATTTTTATGTAAATTCTTGAAAATACTTTATATATATATATATCCAATTTGAAAGTTTACATTGTTATTAGTCAAATATACGTTTAGATGAATACTTGAAAAAAAATCGAATTTCATTTTTAGGCTAAACTCAACATTAATATATATATATATATATATATATATATATATATATATATATATATATTTATATATATATATATATATTTATATATATATATATATATATATATATATATATATATATATATATATATTATCGAAAAGTAACTTTTTGTTAGTCAAAATATTTTAATAAAATATAGGAAAAATAATTTTACGGCTATTGAGTTTTATCAAAATAATTTTGGAAAAATACTAATTATAAAATTTATTTAAATAAACAGAATAATACACTAATAATTCTAATAATAAAATCATAATCATAACAAAAGTATTTAAATTAATACTAATGATATAATAATAACAGTAATAAAAATATAATGAAAATACTAATAACAATAATAATAACAGTAATAATAATAATAATAATAATAATAATAATAATAATAATAATAATAATAATATTAATAATATTAATAATAAAAAAGAATAAAAGCTGGCTCTAAAGAAAGTGAAAGAGAGAAGAAACAGTTAATAATAATAATAATAATAATAATATTAATAATAATAATAATAATAATCCATTAATTTATATATGCAGCCCACTCTCCAATTCCACATAATGAGAGAGAGAGAAAGATGGGAAAAGAGGATGCGGCGCTCACCAGAGGGGCTTCGGCGTCGTGGTCGGCGGCGCTGGCGACTGCCGGCGGAGTCGGGGTGCTGGCCACTGGGAGAGGAGCGACGTCGACGGATAAGTCCTCGCCGGAGGGTGCGGAGGGAGATGGCCTCACCGGAGTGGGGCATTGCTCCGGTCGTGAAGGTTGGTCCTGCCCGCGGTGGCGCGCATAGAGGGGGTCTCGACCGGCACGTCGCTGGTCACCGTGGACCCTTGTGTCGGTAGCTCGAGAAGTGCCTTGGTGGCGGTGACGGCCGAATCCAGGCTGCGGTGGCCGCTACGATCATGGGTGCGGAGGAGGAGCGAGGGTTCCATCGACGGCTGCCGTCCGGCGCGGAGGCGGAGGCTCAGTCGGTGGAAGGAGACGCGCGTACGGCGGTGGCCAGGCCGCGTCAGTCGACGCGCTCAGTGATAGCGGCAGGAAGCTGGGATCGTCAGGATCGACATAGGCGGTTGCGTCCGGCTGCGGGGCCGTGGCGCTCATAAACCCGAGGTCACCGGCTGGGAGTCAGAGCGACGGTTGGAGTGGCCGGAGGCGACGCCGAGGCTGTGCTCGACTACGAGTTCCGTGACTGGTGGAGCTCACGGCGTGGCGAGACGGGTGCTAGAGATCGGGCCCGTGATGACGCGCTGGCCACGGCAGACCGGCAACAAGGTGAGGACTTCCTGTCTCTGTTATGGGTTTGAGGGATGGTAGAGGTGGCTGCGGCCGGGGTTGGCCACGGCGGAGGCTGGAAGATGATAGTTTGTGGGTGGTTATGGACTTGGTGGTGGACGATGATTGGGTTCGATGGTGCTGTGGTGGACGGAGGTGGCGAGGAGGTGATGCTGGGATAGTGGCAGGGGTCGGACAGGGCTTGTACGGTCGTGTCGTGATGCCGACATGGATCCAAAAATTGAGTTAGGGTTTAGGAATTTGGATACGTCCAGGGTGTCGAACGCGAGGAGATTAATGTAATTGTAGTAGAAAAGTATAGTAGAGGGGAAAGACGACACGGACACGATACACAACACTTTGTGGAGAAATTTAATTGTGGAATTTCCATGGGAAAGAGCAAAGGAGCCTCTTCTTATATAGGAGGTGGTACTCCGAGTTGGATAAGGACTGGGTGTAGTTTTAAATCCCCATTAGATAATACCGTTTCTTACTTTAAATGTATTTAAATCCAATTCAATCAATCCAAATTTAAATCACAACTTTAGTTTAAACCTATTTTAAATAGAGATTACTAAGATATCAAATTTTAAATCACCATAATAATCAAATATTTGATCAAATTATTTCTAATAATATCTTTTATAAATAATATAAAAATAATAAAAACTAATTTCAAAAATCAAAAATACGAATAAATTTAATGTAACTCGTATGTAAATAAAATATTTACAAAATCATGGTTTTTCTATCTTACTACTATATTTTAACAAGAAATAAAATAGTACAAATAAAAATGTTTTGGCAATCTCGATGCGACGTCTTTTACAACTTTAAACAAATAAAATATTTATCACATATTTTGAAAACCTTATTTCTTCTATATAAAATCTATAATAAAAACCTTTTTCTAAAAATATGTACGCTCGCACATATTCGCACTTATCGAGCAATTTCGAAAACGAAATTTTGTGCGCGACGTACAATACAAAATAATAAAAACCAGTACCAATTTTTTTAAAAAAACTATAGTAGAAATTTAGAGGGTTTACAGTAGGGTTCTCTTGACCTTCTGAATAGTCTCTCAGATAAAGTCTCCCAGACCTGGTACCAGTTAAGGCTTCTTCTTCGGATACAGGTTCGAAGGACACCATATTGCAACTCTTTGTCCGAATCTTGCTTTTGGAAGGCTTCCTTTGGCAAGATGAGGAGTCTGAACAGAAACCCAAACCAACATGAGATTGATTGTGTGAAAGGCATAGAAAAAAGAGGTACAGGAGATCCTTTTCCATGATTCATGCCGGGAGCCTTTTGAAGATCATATCCCATCTTCGTCATGAGTTTGCGGGATTGTTGACTATATAGATGGAAGGTTGGTTGGTAATTGGCCTCTAGCTTTGCCAGCGTTATCTCAGAAGAAGAAGAAGAAGAATCTGCCGCCGAGGTGAAGGTAACAGTTAAAGGTGGAAGACAGTGTTCACCCAATGAAGTCATGTGACATGACTTATATTTGGCTGCTTCCTTGGACTTTGTGGATGAAAAAGTTGCTTCAAATTCAGGCACGAAATCAGGATGGATCTACATAATCTCCCCCTTATTGGTTGACAGAGGAACAAGACCATCAGTTCGTGCAGTTGGGAGATTGACAATCTCCAGAGTAGCTTTCGGGATGGGTATGAATCCATCCTACATAAGTTGAGCAGGAAAATTGTCAAATTGCACAGAGACGATGTGTCACAACCCGTACCCAGTGTAGGGGCACGAGAAGTGGATACGTCTAGCCTACGCCGCAGTGTCGGCGGTAGAACGCTGTCAAGGTCACATACATCTAACAATAATAAGGTACATGTATAATTTATACACTGCAAATGGCGGACAATATAGAAATGTATAACTCAATCACAGCTAAGGTAGAAGTATAATAAGATAGATAGATAAGATCTGAATCCACAATGAAATACAAATAAGCGGAAGAAACTAAGTGTCTAAGATAACAACTCTACAATATCCAGAATAACAAAATCCTCAATAAGTATAAAGTGTATCCAAATAAGACAAGACAATAAGTAAAATACTGGTCTAACTAACTAGCGTAAACTACTGGGGTCCTCTGTAAGTTTTGGGTCCTCCTGGGAGTCCAGCTCACATGTATCATCTAGGCCTGCTCCATATTATGTAGGACAAAAGTCCTTAATGTCATCTGTAATATTTTCAACAGGTCCAGTCAGGAAGGGAGCGAGCACAATACATCTCACGCAGTTCATAATATAACAGGATATGTAAATATGCTATAGAGTATGATACATAAAACGCTGGGAAATATATGAAGTAAAAGAGATGGCTGTAAAGAAATATCTACTATAAGTAAAGAGCTAACAGTGACTAGTGATGTAGAGTACAAGATCGACATGTAAACGGCTTGATAATAAATATGAAAGTTTGCACATGACTACACTACTTTGGATTTGTTCATATGACCATTTATACTCTCCCGTACCCCAATCAATACACAAGGATCCAGACAGGTTATATTATTGCACATGATATCACATGGGAGCCTATAAATCGGTGCACATGAATGTAAACATGGGGGCTCCGTGAACATGAGAGTACGTGAATCACGAGAGTGCACATGAATGGTGAAAGCACAGGAATACATGATGAATGTGAAACACACATGACATGATGTATCCGATGCTTCCGAGGGGGATAACATCTCATAAAGGAATCCATAAAGTACCAATCCGTGTTAACATCGTGACAGCATCAAGTAAAGTAATCTAGAGCGTAAATGTAAATCCTATCAAGTATGAAACGGTCAGAGAATGTACTCGCCTGGTATCCTGAGTATCCGATGAATATATATGTCCAGACAGAGTAGATGAGTCCTAAATAGAGCAACACAAGTCACAACATGTCTAGAATGGTAATTCTGAAGATTACAATGCATTCTATATGATTTCTAGGTCAATCTAGGTCAAAATCAACTCTTGGTCAAACCAAGTCAATTAGGTCAACTATAGTCAACTCTACAGTCAAATTAGGTCAACTAATCCACAAGTCTAAGTTAAACCATTCTAGGCTAACCAATAGTAGGTATAAATGTATAACACATAAGTACATCTATACCTAAACCAATATAGATGCTATAAGGCACACATGGCCTAGCCTAAACACAAACAAGTATGACATGCCATATATATACATATATCCTCATATCCCATATAAATATTATACATACAAACCATGTATATACAATATAAACTATCCATGTATAGATTAGAGCTAATATATATATATATATATATATATATATATATATATATATATATATATACACATGAAGAAAATAGGGAATATATATATAAAGGAGTGTGTGAAGAGAGTCAGTGATAGTGGATCATGACATAACAATTCAACTACCAAGAATATGTATGTGGGTGTAGGCTGTGGCATGTGAAGGGGAAGGGAATCATATCATAGGTGAGTGTGATTGTGTAGATGTGAGAGTGTGAAGAGGGTGTGATCAGTAATGAGGGGACATGGGTTGACATCTCAGGTATCCATAGCAAGTGCAACTCAGGTTTAACATCCATGTTTCAGTTTCTCGGGTTCATACATTTCAAGCTAACTCAGATAATGCATAGGCTTCAAACTCAATTCAGTTTCAAGTTAAGAAATCAGTGAACCTATATTTCTGTTATCAAGAATGAAACCCAAATACTTAATCCTACAAATCAGTTTCATATCAAATCTCATGTCACTCTTTTTGATTGAAAACTCGGTTTACCAAATCAACCAAAAACCAAAGTATCAACAAAATCAAAAACCCAATTCTCAGTTTATATGTCAAAACTTATCTCAGATTTCTTCTTTGTTTCAAAATGAAACCTAAACTCAGTTTGCATCAATACATATTAGTTTCAAATGTTCAACTCGAATTTATATCAAAACTAAACTCCTATTCTCAGTTTATAAACCAATACATACTGTAAAGTTCGACCCAGGTTTCTTATCAAAACCACAACCTATTTTACATTTGCAGTCATCAAACTCATAACCAAATCCCAGGTTTTCATAATATAGTACATTGAGGAAACAAAATCCCAAATCAGGTTTCATAAAGTTCAGTAAATGCACTCAGTTACATTTCAAAATCCAAAAGCAATTATCTCAGTTAACTAATGTCTAACCAAACTCAAAATTCAACATCACAATCAAAATCAAAGTCAAAATTCTCAAAACTCAGGTTCACAACTCAAGTATCAGTAATTCAGGTATCAGAAAAGAATTTGACAACCCAAATTCCCAAGAAAATCCAAATTGAACTCAAAACCATACTCAATCACAATTTAAACAAAATCTCGGATATCAAAATCTAGTTAGCATAATATAAGGCATTAAAGATTAAAATCCCAAAATCAAGTTTTTTTCAAACCCGACTCAAGTTTCAAGTATCAGAAAATCCTGTTCGAGTTTTCAATCGAAACCCAAAAATTAGTTTTAATCCAAAACAGGGTGATCAGAGTGTGTCCCATATGTGTACGTGTCGGGGGTATACGTGTCCAAACAATGGACACAAAGGTGTCAAAACAATACAAAACAGTGTAACATAAAAAACAGTGTAGCCTAGGCCTCGTGCTGCCGTGTCGGGTTACCTAGGACACGACACACGCAACTTCGTGTCACGTGATCACGTCGACAGGTATGTGGGGTATAGATCTAGGTGTCTGACACCCTGAATGGTATCCAAGTGTCGCCATGTCTAGATACGAAATCCGTATCAGTGTCAAATTCTCGACTGTACACAGTCAGTGTAATTCCAGTACGAACGAGATTTCTCTTGATCACTCAATAATATCTCACAAAACTTGGTCAGCCTAGTGTCAGGCTTGTCTCCTAGGTGTCCACCAAGTTTTGTGTCCAAACTGATGTGTCGTATCCGCTACAGTGTCCGTAAAGCAGGGGACAGCACGATCCTCGTGCAGTGTCTCGTACAACATTTCTACGACCATTTTCGACACGAATACGACACGAATTCATGTTCAGTCCTAGGGGAAATGAAAACACACATATAGATCTATATTTTTGTTTAAATAGTTTTAGAAAAACAGAAATAAAATCTCTCTTGGGTATTTCATCAAACATCTATATACAAGTTATGATACGTGTCCGATACGGACACCAAATCAATTCTAATTCTTACCAAACTCGAGGGACAGCTAGGGGACACCAAGATCTATGCATTCATGCAAAGAAATTAAGAAATCGGGGTGGTTTGATAGGTTTACCTATTGAGTGTCAAACTCAAAATAGGAGAATCCCTCTTGCAACTCAAAAGCCCCAAATTATACAAAAGCTGTGATTTCTTACCACAAAAAATAAGTAAACAATAGTTAGATCCTAATGCACAAGACTAGAGCCAAAAAGAAAGAGAAATGAAGAAATTAGGAAAGACTGAAAAGGGGACAAACCTTGTTCTTGCCAAAAGTGAAAGTGGTGTAAAAAGAGGCAAGAAGAATAGAAGAGATTAAATAGTGGGGGGATCCCTATATGGACGGCTAATAAAGAAGGAATTAGGGTTAGGGTTATGACTAATGGGCTTGGGCCAAGTTTCAAAGATAAAGGAAATCAATCCATAAGTCAAAAGTCCTTGAACCTAATCATTTATTCTCCTATATAAAACTTGATTCAAAATGACTTAACTTGGGTTGACTTAAATTAGACTTAGGACCCACCATGTTATTCAAGTCACCATAGCTAGAGTCAACATCTAGGTTAGTCTCCAAAGTCTCAACTAACAAAAGTTAAAAATAACAACCATCAATCAAATAAGTAATAATTAATTCCAAGAAACCAAAATGACCAAAATACCCCTAGGCCAAAAATGATAAATAAAATATCCTAATCACATGGTTAGGCTCTAGGTCAAGTAATCTCTAGGGTTTCGCTAGGAAAACTCCAAAATCACAAATTACCAATAAAAATAATTTTAAAATAATAAATTTTTTTACCAAAAATCATATCATGACTTAAATAACATTATTAAAAGATTAAAATTATAAAATTTCAAAAATTACCCTTATTTAAAAAATTGGGTGTTACACAATGTTAGCAGTTATGGTCTCCTCGTCCTGCTGAAGTGTGATTTTGCCGAATTTGATCATATTTTGGATCTTCCCTTTGAGCACATAGCATGCTTGAGTCGGGTATCCAATAAACCTGTGATACACACAATATTTAGGATGATCTATTTTACCTATTTCCTCTGGCCGCTTTGCGTCCGACAGCTAAAGTTTATTGCTCTTAATCAAGCAATATAAGATGGTCATAACATCATCCTCGTCGAAGGAGTATTCTTCTTTTGGACGTGGTGGCCTCTGTGGTGGTGCCGTTGGAGTAGGTGTTGACTGACCTATATTGACTGCTAGAGCTTCTTTTCCTTTAATATTGATAGCCAAAGTCTCTTTGCCTTTGCGGTTATTCTGACGGCCACCGCTGTTGGATGCAGCATGTTCATCTCTGTCCAGATTAGGCATCTGAATGCCTAATTGTTTGAACTTGTCGGCACTTTCTTCTACTGCCTTGGCATTTACTATGAAGGAAGGCCAATCTTGAAATACTGTAGAGCCAGTCCACATGCTGATTATAGGCAACAAGTTTGATTTACATGTGTCTATAGTCAGAGCATCTGGAGTTTTCAGAGGCATTTTGAGTGCCTCACGGCAGAATCGTTCAATGAAACGTTCAGTAGTTTCATTATGCCATTGTTTGATTTTGATGAGGGCTAACATAGTCATGTCATTTGTTCCTTCAAAAAATTGTTCCAGGAATATTTGTTTGAATCCAGAAAAAAAAGGTTATGCAATCGTCTGGCAAACTACGATACTAGTAATAAGCTGCACCAGCTAAGCATCCTAAGAATACTCTAGTGAAGCAGTATAAGGAGATGTTATTACAGGTTCTTGTGTCAGAATCAGATTCGTAACCGGTAGAACCGTGCATTATGCCATGATCACAGCATGTAGGCTTGTCATCATTTCAGCCATGCTCTTCAAACTGGCCTCCAAGGCAGCAATTCTCTGCTCTTGACAGTTAGAGCTAGATACGTCTTGTTCCTTATTAGTGACATATGCTGTCACTTCTCTGGCCACTGAAGAGGAACTGGTAGAAAAGATGGTCTGCTAAGAACTTTTACCGTCAACATCCAAGTCATACAAGGAACTACCCCCAGGACAAGGGATATGAAGGATCCTTTGACCGAAGGAATCTTTGTCAGAGTCAGGAGGATTCCTTTGACCGATTAATTCTTGGTCAAAGGAAAGATTCCTATGACCGATTGTATCTCGGCTTCTTGATATGGTGTGTCATAGACCCCTTCACCGGAATCATGGATACGATCAAAGTATTGTTGACCGGGTTACGGGATGCGTTGTATCTTAGACGCTTTCTACCCTAGTGCTTCGGGATGTCATGTTGATCGAAGCATACAATAATTCAACTTCGTCCACTATCACTGGTTCAGGAGTCTGAGCATAGTTCAAACGGTCGAAGACATACCGCTTAGCTGACTAGCAGCAACATTTGATGACTACCTTATGGTGATGATTACAGTGATGTTCTTATTGTAGAGCTACAAGTGGATGAGACGGCCTTACGATCTTCTGCTTTTATGAAAGAAGTTCAAGGAGATTGGTTATAATGATAGGACAAGAAGAAGTCAGAGGGATATATTCCATGATGACATTGGAAACATTATTCTGATTCATGAGGTATTATGTACCCTAAGTGTACAATGAGGTGCTGAATTGATTAGCATAGGTAAGAGGATTCTTGACTTCAGAAGTCATCTTCGGGCACAAGTTGGCTGCGAGCGCAAGCCGTTTATGTCTTGCTGAAATTGATCCTGACTGGCGCCTGTTGAGATAGGCACGCAAGTCAGATAAATTTGCCACTTTTGTGTCTGTTTGAGACACCAGCAGCTTGCCTTGTTTGGATCTTGAGATGCGCAGGGTTAGCAAATCCTGACTTGAATTCTTTGGAGTAGGTAGAATGCCTTTTTGTGCTGTGCACCCTGTTCCTGTGCGCTTGGCATGGCACAACTGGGAATAGCAAAAAATTTATTCTAAATAGAACTTACTCTTTTGCCGAAGATTTGATTATCTCTGTCAAGATGAGTAGAGTTTCTGCCTAAAAGAGCTTTTGTGTTGATTGACGCAAGGGCGTAACCAGAAGTATTTTTTGCTGAGTCAAGGATCGGGGAAAAATGAGAAAAGGCCAAGGGGCGCTTTCTTTTTTCTATGCCAGGGCAGAAAAAGGTGTATTCCCAGCAAGATTCAGACTTGGAGATGAAGAAAGATTAGCTAAAAAAAGTGTTTCCCCTTGTTTTGCGCCAGGGCAGGAATAGACACAGCTTGTACAGAATAAGAAAAGGCAAAAGTGTGCTTTTATTTGTTCTGATTAGTAGCCTTACTAGATAGGTTGTTCTCTGAGTTCAGAACTGGAGAACCGTTACTATTAGCAAAAACTGTTACTAAAATTCTGATTCTATAAATTTGTAACACAGTTTTTTTCCAAATAGTAACGGTTATTAACGTTACAATCTGGTAACAGTTATAACCGTTACTATTAGCAAAAACTGTTACTAAAATTCTGATTCTATAAATTTTATAAGTTTTATATTATTTGTAACAATAAAAACTGTTACAAATTTACAACTTAGGTCACATGCAAAACATGTGCTAAGAAAAAAGTGTTACTGGCTTACAAAAGAAAAAAAAGAGTCCCAAAATTTCCTGCACTCCATTCCCGCACTCGGATGGTTTCCCCCTTCCCCTCTCTCGACCTGTGACCGCCGACCCTCTCCTTCTCTCTCACGATCTCTTCGATTACTGGAGAAGCAACGAAGGTGTGCCTCTCATTCTCTCTTACGATCTCTCAAGATTTTGGTTCTATTAGGGTTTTGATTTTCTTAGGGTTTTGGTTTTTCTTAGGGTTTTTCTTAGGGTTTTGGGTTTTGCTTCGATTACTGGAGAAGCAACGAAGGTAGTTCCCTCATACTCTCTCTCTCTCCGATTTTTTGGATTTGGTTGTTTTTTGGTTTTTTTATTGTATGTTAAACTTCAAAAATATGAGTAATCTGTTCAAAAATATGAGAAAAGTGTTACTGGTTTTTTTATTGTAATGTTTTTTCAATCCCTCAGATTCAAAGAATGATGTCAGGTTTTTTTATTGTATTGTCTGTCATGATGTCAGGTTTCAGATTCAAAGAATGATGTAGAGCAGGCATCGAAACTTAGTAATTTACTTGCCCGACCTGCCTCTTCGACTGGATCTTGAACCGTACACGACGTACACGTTCCCACATTGTTCTTTACTCCTTGCTAGTAAAAAGAAACATCGTTATATTATCATCCAAGCTTTTTCCATTAGAATGGAGATGCTAGCAGGAGGAAGCTCTACAGAAGAATTGATGATTTCCTTATCTGATCGACTGTCAACCTGATGGCAATGCTCTCTGTTGGTGCAAAGTCTTGATAAGGTAGCTGTGAGCAAGAGCGACCTTTGTCGTATATCCTGAAATACTAGTTCTTAGGTAGATAAATCCACCTTTTTGGTCATGTAGTTTAAGCTCACGGAACCAAGGAGCATGTTACTTGAAGGACTCGGTACAAAAAACATGTCAAAGGTTGGCTTTCTAGGTTCATTATCAATTGAAAATTCAAAGAGACTAGAATACTTTTCGTTCATTTCCCACTTGAACTTTTGTATTTTTAAATTTTTGATTTGAGCATATCGGAACTAGAACGATGTTAGGAACCATTACAGAGAACGATGTTAGGAACCATTCACATTGTTGTGGAAATTTAGAGGAGAAAAATAAATATTTGGGTTGGTGAGAGGAACCATTTTCCCTCCTATGTTCCTTTCTCTTGGGAACCAAATTTCTTTCCTCCTTATTTTTTTTGGCATCCAAACAAAGAAAATGAATCATTTTCCTTTCCAAGGCTCCAATTCTGCAAACCAAACGTTACTTTTCATTAGTAGGCTCGCACTTCTAAACGGTTGGAGAGAGGGAATGGTGTGTATATATTTTTATATATTAAGCCATTCTATTTTCGATTTTCAATTGTACGATTAAACCATTTTCAAAATGATATAAAATCTTACTAATATTCATCTTTTTCGTTTGTTAGGTTGATTGTTTGAGAGAGGATATAATTTTTTGCTATCATGTCAAGATCGATTCCAAAAGGGTGGATAAAAATTCCACATAGAAATAAGTCTGAGTACAAAGAGGGGGTTCAATTTTTTATGGAATTTGCAATGAAGCACTCACTCCCCGGACTTACAACATGTAGTTGCCCCTGTAAAATATGCAAAAATGCAAAAAGAGCTTCTTTTGAAGAAGTTAGAAGGCATTTGATCATTAATGGTATGCTTCCGACATATGATGTTTGGTTTCTTCATGGGGAAAAGCCGGGCATGGATAAGACAGTAGGTCCTAAACAACAATTTATTGAAGAGGATCATACCCATAATCAAGTTCTAATTGAAGATACAGGGCATCGATATGACGGGGATGCGTTGGAGATCCTCGTTGATGATGCTTATGGTGTACACAATGAGGCTCCTGTTGGTGAAGGTGGTGGTGCGAATAATTCTCAAGCAGATACAGTGCCTGAAACTTCTTTTGCTTATGGTCTTGACCATGTCGACAAGTATTATGAATATAAGAGAATTGCAAGCGAGAAATTATATCCTGGTTGTGAAGATGGACACACAACTCTATCTGTAATTGTAGAGTTGCATAACTTAAAGAAGAAGTACAATTGGTCGAAAATAGTGTGACAGAATTGTTAAAGTTTTTGACTGAATGGCTTCCTAAGGGGAACACACTCCCTCGCAAGTATCCCATAATGAAGCAAATGATGAGAGATTTAGGAATGAAGGCAAAGTGCATCCATACATGTGAAAATAATTGCATGTTGTATTGGAAGGAGTATACAGATGCAACTTCGTGCCCTCAATGCCAGACGTCTCGATTTAAAGTTAAAGAAAAAACGAAGCCCGGAAAGGTTAGGAAGGAATCAAAAGAACCGAGAAAAGTTTTGAGGCACTTTCCTCTGATTCCAAGATTGAAGAGATTATACACAATACCATGGATTGCTAAAAAAATGCAATGGCACAAGGAAGTAGAGCCTTCGTGGGACTTAATGCGACATCCTTGTGATTCAGCGGAATGGAGAACACTTAAATGCAGGTGGCCGGAGTTTGCTGATGAGGGACGGAACGTTTGGCTTGGTATAGCGACCGATGGATTCAATCCACATGGTGTTCTATCTGTTAATTACAGTTGTTGGCCTATTTATGTTATTCCATATAATTTGCCACCTTCATTATGCATTAAATCACAGTTCCAGATGATGTGCTTATTAATTCCTGGGCCCAAAGCACCAAGTCAAGATATTGATGTTTTCTTGCAACCCCTTGTAGATGAGATGAAACAACTTTGGGAAGGAGTGTCTGCATTTGACATGGACAGACGACATACTTTCACTTTGAGAGCAATGTTATTATGGGGGATCCATGATTTTCCAGCATTTGGGAATTTATCAGGTTGTGTAACACATGGTTACAAAGCATGTCCTATTTGTGCTACTGAGACGGAGTCTGAGAGGATTGGCGGAAAGAACGTGTACACAAAGTATAGAAGATTTTTGAAGGATGATCATCCATTCAGATCAGTCAAACGTGGATGGTATAAGACTGGAGAGGACAGACAACCTCCGTCACGTTTGAATGGATTGGCCCTTCTGCAAAGGCTTGACCGCATCAACTATATACCAGGTAAATTAGTGAAAGGTTTGGGCAAGAAGCGAATGACATTTGAGGGTGTTGGTGGTGGTGATGATGATGATGATGATGATGATGATAGCAATTATGATGCCAATGAAGAAAGACCAGCGTGGTATAAAAAGTCTATTCTTTTTTCTTTAGAATATTGGCAATCTCATAAAGTACGACATTGTATTGATTTGATGCACAATGAGAAGAATGTTGCTGAACATTTACTAAATTTGCTTTTTGATAAAAAAAGGGCAACGAGATTCAGGTTACGCATTGGACAATGCTCAAAAGAAGCAACTTTGCCTAGTCTTAAAAGGCTTAAAGCTTCCATCAGGATTTGCATCTAACTTGAGCAATCTTGTTAGTCTTCAACCACTCAGTTTGCATATAAAGAAGTCACATGACTACCACATCATCATACAATATTTGTTGCCAGTCATGCTTCAATATGCATTTCCAAATAATCGTGACTTTAAAAGAGCTATTATGCAAGTATGTCTATACTTCAACATATTGTGCTCAAAGATCCTAGATCGTAAGCATGTCCAAGCTGCAAAAGATATGATCGCTGAGGCATTATGTGTGTTGGAGCATTATTTTTCTCCTCACTTTTTTGATATCAGTATCCACCTAATGGTGCATCTTGCTGACCAAGCTCTACTTTGTGGACCTACGAGATATATTTGGATGTATCCATTTGAAAGGTGAGATGATTATCTTGTTGTAACGTTATTGATTTATATGAAAACTAACTTGTTTAATTACTCTATTTGATAAGGTCTATGAAGGAGTGCAAAGACATTCCTAGTAACAAGCGTTATGTTGAAGGGTCGATTGCCGAGGCGTATCTTATTTCAGAGTCTGTTAGATATGCCATGGAGTACATGCCAAATCCACGTGATGGTATTCATAGTTCAACTCACGCATCTTATCTAGTTGAAAATGGTGATGATGTGTATGAGCGCTCTATTATAGAGGGTAAAATGATTAAGTTAACCGGGGTACAATGGAGACAAATTCGAAGATGGATAGTTTTTAGATTGGAAATACCAAAAATAGCAGAGTACTACAGGTATCACTCGTCTTTGGAATAAAGAATTGTTAAAAAAAATCTTTTTATTTATATTTTATTCAGTTTAAATGATTTTCAGTTTTTATCGTTCGACTTTGGAAACTACGTCCCGTGGTAACACTAAAGAGGCCGAAGTAGTGATACAATCCAAATTCATTAATTGGTTGCACAAAAAGGTGTGTATTTAAATTGTAATATATGTCTCATTTACTTGATGTGGTGCTAGTTAATTGCGATTACTTTATTACTTTACTAGTTAATTGAAGAACATTGTATGGATGGAGAGCTCTGGCGATACATTAGTGGACCAAGTCGGCAAGCCAAAGCATATATTAAGTACAGGGTCAATGGCTACATCTTTTCTCCCCTGAGTTACGACGACAAGGTTGCAACACAAGATAGCGGCGCTTGCATGGATGCAATCACCACATTCAGGGCAAATCCAAAAGACCAAAACCTTAAGGATGATGATACTACTTGGTATGGGATCATCAAAGAGATAATAGAGGTTGATTATTACGACTTTCACCATGTTGTGTTTTATTGTGATTGGGTGAATGTTGGAGATAAGACTAATGGTTGTAAGTTATGCCCAAACTCTAACTTGTTGATGGTGAATTTAAAAAAGTTGAAGAGCACTGATGGGGAGTATGATGAGCCAGCAATTCTTGCATTTGAAGCAAGTCAGGTTTTTTATGTAACAGACATTCAAAATCCTGATTGGTCGGTTGTTCTTCGCTCTCCAAAGCGAATGACTGATGAGATTGATGGGCTGAATATACCAGAAAATTTCCAATCATGTATTATGGAACAACCTCATTTGGCTCCACTATTAAAATGCATTGGGAAAAAATAAATATAATACAAGTTTGTTGCTATTTTTGGCATTAATTGACTTTTGTTTCCAGACTTTATTGTACAACTGACTGAGTTATTATATTTTGGTTTGATATCTGCAGTATTGTCTCTTTTCTTTTGGTAATGTTGTCAAGTTTATTCACTTTGTCGGTCAGAAACTTATTTCTTCAGGCATGGTCATAATGCTCAGCTCATAAAGCTTTTACTTGGAATGAAATGATAGGAACTACCAGATTGAGAGATGGAACCAATAGAGAAGATCTACCTTTGAAGTATCTCAGAATGTCAAATTATAAATGGAACTGGAGTTTGTTTAAAGTTATTACTTTGAAATATATTAGCAACCTTGATGTCAAGAGTTTACCTAGCATACAGAGAGTATGTCAAATAGTCAAATAGGAATAACAGTAAATGAAATAGGGATTCCCCTTGTATCAGTTTGACTTTGGGATCATATTTGATTATTTGATATCAAGTCGTGGGTTTGAGTATCAGATTGATACTTGGTATCAATCCGATTCTTGGTAAAAAATTGGTGTTGATATCATATTTCTCTCTTGTATCAATACAGATACATTTGGACTTGACCAACACTAAGGGAACCTGTTTGCCTATTGTAGCAAGGGATGCTAGGAAGAGATTTCAAGTCGTGGACAGGGAACCTGTCTGCCTATTACAGGACAATAAAGTAATTTGTATTTCATATCATAAAAAAGGGAAATATTGAGGGTTGGAAAATGATGCTTAGCCTGCTCTGCAACCCCCAATGTAATAGGTTATTATGATCGGATATGTAGAGACCATGAGCGTGAGTGCCATTATCGAGTACCAAGGAGGAACTAAGGGCAATTTAGCCTTTATTGCAATAGTATCAACGGACACAGTATATATGCTGACTTATGTATGTGTAATTAGTCACTCTTATGGCCTCGATCGAGATTAATCAAATCTTCCATTGTGTACTCAGAACAACAGTGTCTTTGTCCAAAACTTTTCGCGGCCAACAATCCTTTTCTTCCATTCAGCTCTGTTAAGATATGCCTACTGTAACATCAACAGAAAGACCAATTTTCTTTACAACCTCAATTTTCCATTCTCTCTACTAATTCAGTAATAATAATACATATTGCAATTAGCCTGTGAAGCATATCCAAGTGTGATGATATGCTTACTAACCACTCGTATTCTCAGTAGAAACTTAGAATATTTGTGCTACTTCTCTTAATTATCAGTCAAATAGCAAGGAAATGCATTGTTTAGCATAGAATCATGGAATTTTAAGACATTAAAGTCGCTGAATAAAGTAAGGTACCCAAATATTTATATAGGGCCTTGTGGAACAAAATCCTCATCTTCTATCAACGACTTGCCAGTTGGATTTCGAGTAGCTTCTCTAATTGCAGCTCTAGCTTTCGCAAGGCCATTTTCAAGCCTCTCCAACTTTGCATCTCTCCTCCTCACAATTCGTTACCTGATAATGCTCAAGTTCTTAGCCTTGTTGAAATGCTCAAGTTCTTAGCCTTCATGACTGATAATGATCTAGGCTATAAGAGTCAAATTGAGGGCCACAAGACACGATTATGCTCTAGGGCAATGCTATGAGGCCTTTCAGATGCTCTTGCTCCTTGTTACCTTAGCAGCTGTCGTGACCAGCCTTGATTTTAATGTGATCCAAGTCATGACATTTTTTTGAATTGGAACTCGACTCGTAGGGTTGAGTAAATGCAGGTAATAGGATATTCAAGTGAATTCTGATACCTGACAGGTATCAGAGAAGGCAGGGGAAAGAGTGATCATTAGTGAAATGGAAAATGCAATGTAGTGAATCATTTTGGGATGCAGAACATGCTGATATGGGTGAAGATATGATATGGACACCAGTTTTTCCATATCCATGCAAGATAGCTCCTGAGAAGAAAAAACAAGCTATAGACTATAGTATTAGTCATAGCTCCTGAGAAGAAAAAACAAGCTATAGACTATAGTATTAGTCATCAGGCGTGTAGTCCACAGCGGACTGGAAAACAAGCAAACATCAAGTTTCTTTGTTTGTGTTGTGTCAATATAACTTCTTAATCTTATTTGACCGTGTACGTAAATAATATGATTGAACAGTGATGTTTTCTTTATTGTTTTTTTTGTCGTCATAGGAGAACTATCAAGAATATAATAGAATACGTCTGAATTCAGTATAGGTTATAAGATATTGGTCATTTCTTAATCTCAGAAATGGCTCCCAGCTAGGAAGCAGAACACTTCCTCTTATTGCACCATGCTTGTGTTGTTACTTAAGATGCTAGGAGCTGATACTGACTTGAAATCGATTCGTTACCTGATCTGGAGTCCTCAAAGAACACCCCAACCTAGCAAATATCACAAGGAACTGAAGTGCTTAGAATTATTATTAGCAAGTACAGAAGAAAAGTTAAAGATATCGCTACTAGTAGATGTGTAGCTTCAGCTTAGTACTTCATGACACCAAGAAGACGGACAAAATAGCCACAATTCACATTGGAACCAATTATTGGATCAAAAACCAGTTTCTTTTGCCAATAAAATTGTAAGTGCTTTATCGTGATTTGCTTGACCTTCGGGTAATCAATCAAGGACATCATATATAGTAATTAATCTCATTCATCATAATGGAAGATCGGTCAGACTTGTAACATAACTTTTTCTCTTCGCAATAGAGTGGCTTTCTGCAATATATATAGTATTTGCATTGTATTCTCCGTGGTTGGCAGTTTATTATGTTTCAGTAACCAAACTCTTGAAAAGATTGTAGGGACAAAAGCTGAGATCAGAATTGTTGGTTCCAACACTGCCCTCAAGGAGGAACTAAAGGATCATCTATGTGTATTCTGTTAACAAATATGCAACCTTAACATACTTTTCAGGAGAGTAACACCTTTTTGAGACTAAAAGCAATGTGATCGGGATAGTACATTGAGGACAAGTGTCTATCAATGTTCCAGTTAGCAAGTGTTGTTCAACACTAAGGAACCACAAATGTTGCAACAAAGATTATCTTGTATTTCTGTTTGGTGATTTCAGTGAACCCTAAGATCATTTCATTCTTAGTATGGAAAACAGTCCCTTTCTTGGAAAATTGTCCAACGCTAATGATAGTAACACCACTGTTGATAGTAACACCACTATTGCAATTAGCTGTGATAGTAACACCACAGTTGATGCTTGCTTGGCATGCTATTGGGCTCAAATTTTATCCGAAGCCAATCCCAACTCACAACCTATAAATGCTTGTTTGATATTCTGAGCCAATGAGCCTCCTCTTATGCATCATACTACCTGTAGTATTGTTACTCTCCTTATATGCTACCTCTTCATTTTGATATTGTTATTGCTCTAATGTGTTGATGAGTGCAGAATGTCATCCAATCCTAGTGGAACACAAGCCACCCCTCCATCAAAAGACAAAAGATACTTGATCCATATTGAAGCAAATGGTGTAATTAGAGGTAAAGACGAAACAAAATGGAGTAGTAGATATGGAAAATATATTCGAGCTCACATCCCAATTGGTTATGATGACTGGAGGAATGTGGATAAGGTGTACACTGACGCTCTTTGGAATTCGTTGATGGTAAATCACTCTTTTTTACTTCTTTACATATATTTTGAGCATTTTATTTAATTATTTCAGCTACTTAAAGGATGCCTTATATGCTTTATTGTTGTTGTGGCAGATGGAGTTTGAATTCAATATTGATCCCATCCTTGCTCGACCACTATTGGAAGCAAAATTTCCATAATTTTTAAGGACAATGAAGTATCACCTACGAGCTACAATCAAGAACAAAGAAGGCATATACTTACCGAAACCTCTAGCACTAGCTCAATGTCCTGATGATATTGATAAAATCTGGTAGGAGAAGTTTATCGAGAATGAGTACACTCCAAAGAAGATTGAGCAACGCAAGAAGAATGCTGAAAACAAGGCCCAATGTAAAATCTCCCATGCTCTTGGAAGGAAAAGTTATAAAAGAGTATATGAAGAATTGGTGTGTATTATACCATAATTTTACTCCAAAAAAAATTGATATTGTTATTTTCCATGCTCTTGGAAGTACTATTTTTAATTCCTACTTGTACTTGTAGGAGGAAGAACATCCTGCAGAGGGTGTTACACGGTCAGAAGCGTGGAAGAGAGCCCACAAAAGTAAGGCTACTGGAAATGTGCTTCCATGCGCATTGGAGAAATATGTAAGTACAAAATGAGGTTCTATTTGTATAAAATGAGGTTTCATATATGTTCTGGAAATGTGCCACCGGAAGTAGTTTATTCATATTTTTCTTAAATATCAGTTTTAAATATTAGTTTTTTATATCAGCTTTTCAAATCTTTTTAGCCTTCTTAAACTCATATTTTTCTTATAACATGTCAAATCACAGAATGAATTAGAAGCAGCAGAAAAGAGGCAAAAAGAAGCTGCAAGTGCGAGTGGTCATGATGGTGTGTCAAGCCTAGAAGACCTTGAGACTGACCCTATTGCTGAAGTTTTTGGAGTCGATAAAAAGAGTCGTTGTCGTGCAGTTAGCTCCACATCCTCGGTGAAGCAAGTAAAGATTAGACAAGCAGCAAAGGCAATAGCCAGCAAAAATACCAACCTAGAGGTTCTCCAAAGGTTGGATATTGTTGAGGTTATGTTACGGGAATTGCTCGCTCGTGGCGACGCTACACATCAGCCCCAAAATCCAACTTTTGCTTCTGGAACGCCCGAGACAGAAGGGGCGTCTAAATCCGTGCATATCAGTAAAACTACAAGAAATTTGAATCCTGTTTTGAATACCGTCGGTCGTGTCCCTAGTAACAACAATAATAGTCCTGTTGTCCATGGTAACAAAAATAATGGTCATGTTGTCCATGATAACAATGATGGACCGGCTAATGGAGGAAAACAAAATATTATTCTACTTGGACGGGAACGAGAGGATGTAGCCAAGGGATTTATAGCATCTCACACTACCTGTCATGGAAGAAAAGTGCAAGATGATGAGAAAATCGTTTATATGTCCGAGGTGATAAAGCCAGAAGCAACAGTTTATGATGGTCCACAAGATGGAATATCTTTTCTTTGTGAAATAGCTGATGGAGGTTTTCTTGTTTGGGGAGCCAAACGGCTCAGGTATTTATGACAACAGGTATATATATACAAACGATAAGTACGTGTTGATAGTAAAGTGTTTATGTGATTATATTGATCTTGAGCTTCCTTTATGCAGTATGGAGCGCTTCGGAGGAAGGTTGGTGGTGTACTTTTGGAGGTACACTAAATTTAATGAGAAAATATATTTCTAGGCACTTAATACTATTTAATGATAAAGTTATTGAACAGAACACAAGACGATTGGTAAAGGTTAAGGACAGGCTTGGGCAACACATGGGTGCTTGAACCATATGGTGTATGTCAGGTGACATTGCCTGTGTTAATAGCAATTCTCTGCTATAAAGGTCTGCTAACCTTATAGGGACTGGACCTTAGTATCCCTGTCTTCAACATATTGAACTGAAACCATCCACACTCCTATTATTCTAGGCTATGCTATGGTACATCTCTAGTCCTTAGTTTCTGTCAAAACATGGGCATAGACTGGGATTATATGATGTTGCAAGCATGACAGTGATGAATGCAATTAGTCTACTGTACAAGCAAAATGACTACAAATGAGAAAATTGCAACTAAAGATGAGTACAAATATGCTTCTTCTAGTTACCAACACCTCAAAACTTGCCACAGAATCAAAAGTTGAGAAAAGAGATACTAGCGTATAGAGATTGCCAGTTTACCTGGAAATAGAGAAGAAGGTTTACAGAAGGCATTGTTCTGTTGACACAAAGTCACAGTCAACCAAATATTGACAATATTGACTAAATAATATCTGTAATAATTCAATACGACACACGACGTCTGCATTAAGCTCAAGACGGAAGACAGCTCAGCTTCCGTGTCTCAGTTGATTCGAGTCTGTATTTTACACTTTCTTTGATTCTAGACTAATGTAATCTGAGTCATGCTGAGCTCTTGAAACTTAGACTATAGCCTACCCAAAAATCCCAAGCTCCACCAAACCAAAAATTCCCAAATGGTCCCCTTTGAACCACTCTGTGCTCTGAAGACAGAGTTCGGGCCGAACTCTGCCTCCACACAGAGTTCAGGCCGAACTCTGTCCCCTAGAAATCAGGAACCCTAATTTTAGGGTTAGCTGGTTGCTAGTTGTCCAACGGCCAAATATTTGAATTTTCCTACCCGAATTCTGGCCGAATTCTGCCTATAAAAACACTATAAATAGGGCATGAATTCTCTCATTCCAATTCATCCAATCTTCTCTTCTCTTCTCTCTTATAAGCTCAAATAAGCCATATCCTTCCCATCTACTAGCCACAAGCCTCCTAAGTCTCGAGTGCTCAGCATCTCTCAGTTAGGATTCTTGTGCAAGAGTCGAAGAAGTCGCTTGGACAATTCCAAGCAAATTGCCACTGCGATCCTCTGTTAGAAGTTGACGTGCTCTTCTGAAGTAAAGACACGGGTTGTAAACTACTATTTCACAAATAGTGGATTTAATCCTGAGCTAGAGTTCTCAGGCCTGGACTAGTCCTCCACGAGGGAAACCAGGTTAAAATCGCTGTGTTTGCGTATGCTCTTTTGCTCTCTATTTATTTTTTGTACTTTACTCTGATTATTTATTATTGGTGAAAGAGTTATTTTTAATTGGCTATTTTTCTATATAAACTCTATTCACCCCCCTCTAGAGTTGCCAAACTGTTCTTCATGTTCCTCCACCCCAGTTTACCTGGTGAGGTAGTATTCTAGTTTCAATATCATACACAGCAGGCTTGAAGTGAAATAAAGAAGCAAAAATGGGGGAAATGATGGGTAGTATTTCTTTGAGACATCGAAGAATTTCCAATAACAGGTTTTACTTGAGTTTCTTGATTTATCTTTTGAGTTTCAACTGATTTATATCTATAGCCATTGTTTCAATTTTTATGTGATTATTCGATTGATTTCATCAGAAGTATGTGATTATTCGATTGATTTCAAACTACTGGTTCAGAGTCTAGCCCATTACACGAATGCAATCTTTTTAGCCAACACATGACTTTAATCTTATTGGACATAATGAAGCGGAAGAAGGGGCAAGAGCCTTATTTAAGCTTGATTAGGGCCACTTGTTGGAGGTCTTAGTCATGTCATTAGTGTGTTAGATCGGTCTATTGGTGGCAAGTGTAGGGGTCCTTCCAGTTTCTTTGTCCTTTTCTTTGACTTGTTGAGATTGGCTAGATATATGCATTACCGTTTCCAGTCTTCATGATAGAATTCTACAAAAGCAAATTCCATCGAGTACAAAGGCTAAAAGGGCTTGTGCCTTGTTGAAATGCTCAAGTTCTTAGCCTTCATGACTGATAATGATCTAGGCTATAAGAGTCAAATTGAGGGCCATAAGACACGATTATGCTCTATGGCAATGCAATGAGGCCTTTCAGATGCTCTTGCTCCTTGTTACCTTAGCAGCTGTCGTGACCAGCCTTGATTTTAATGTGATCCAAGTCATGACATTTTTTTGAATTGGAACTCGACTCGTAGGGTTGAGTGAATGCAGGTAATAGGATATTCAAGTGAATTCTGATACCTGACAGGTATCAGAGAAGGCAGGGGAAAGAGTGATCATTAGTGAAATGGAAAATGCAATGTAGTGAATCATTTTGGGATGCAGAACATGCTGATATGGGTGAAGATATGATATGGATACCAGTTTTCCATGTCCATGCAAGATAGCTCCTGAGAAGAAAAAACAAGCTATAGACTATAGTATTAGTCACAGCTCCTGAGAAGAAAAAACAAGCTATAGACTATAGTATTAGTCATCAGGCGTATAGTCCACAGCGGACTGGAAAATAAGCAAACATCAAGTTTCTTTGTTTGTGTTGTGTCAATATAACTTCTTAATCTTATTTGACCGTGTATGTAAATAATATGATTGAACAGTGATGTTTTCTTTCTTGTTTTCTTGTCGTCATAGGAGAACTATCAAGAATATAATGGAATACGTCTGAATTCAGTACAGGTTATAAGATATTAGTCATTTCTTAATCTCAGAAATGGCTCCCAGCTAGGAAGCAGAACACTTCCTCTTATTGCACCATGCTTGTGTTGTTACTTAAGATGCTAGGAGCTGATACTGACTTGAAGATACACAAGGGGACAAAAAATCAGTGACATGTCTGTATCACTATTGTGTTAGTGTCAGTGCAACATAGGCTCCTAGTATCCCTCTCCCACCTATACTGGAAGGTTTTCTTGATTGTAGAGCTTTGATTGTTGATTTCACTTATTTGGGATTGAGAGATGGGTAGAGTAGAGATGTGATTTGGTAGACATCTTATGCATAGGTAAGTTGGCTGAAGGTTTGGTTTCTGTATTCACATCAGTTCAACGGCGAAGGAAATTTTTAAGATTTTAAGCTTGTAAATGTCAGAAGAATTTTTTCCCCAATATTTTTTTGAAGATAAGTATGAAAAAAATGCTGTTAAGGTTTATGGGCTATGGTATATAATATATTTGTTGTATATATATTGCCGTAAAAAATTTTGTATGATATCTAAAGAACTCGAGTCGATTCACATTTGTAGGACATGGATAAAATACATAAGGAATAATATGATTGCTTTTAGCAACATAATCGATTCAAAACATAGCATAAATTGCGTACTCTATATATACGCAGGCTAGAGGTTTCGACATATATACCACTCATTCTTTCTTTTAGATTATTTGGCATGGTTGGCATTGTAGATGTCTTATGGAGTTATAATTGGATACCTACCGTATATTAAGTTTCAACATGGACCCATTAAAATTTCTGCACTCTTCAGCAAAACAATGATGTAGTTATTGGACATGTAGTGCCATGGTGGATTGTGAGACCATTTTTGTAGTTTATATTTTCTATAGATGTGCAAAGAACATGTGCTCACATGTATATATGTTTTTCCTGAAACTTCTTTTACTAGTTTGCACGCTTTTTAATTGGATACTTCTTTTACTCTTACATGCAGGAATATGTATAGTTTTAGCATGGATACAAGCACTTTCATCCTTCCTCAAGAGAGCCTCGTCTTGATTATCCAAAAACACAAGAGTTTGAAATATTTTGCGGTTTGCTTCATGCATCTAGAGCCTTATTTTGTTGTCATTGAAACCAACAATGGAATGTTTCCTTACTAAAATATTAATGTATGGATGCTATTGAACATCCTGTGGTTTAGTTGCTTATTTTTCAAATATTATGTGGTTTAATTACTAATTTGAATGGTTGAATTGTTATTTGAAATTATGTGGTTTTATTTCTAGTTTGGAATGGTTGAATTGTTATTGCAACCTCATGTGGTTTAGTTACTTGCTCGGAATTGTTATTGAAAATTTTGTGGTTTAGTTATTGGTTTGGAATGGTTGAATTATTATGAAAGTAAAATATTATAAAATTGGATATGTTGTTTATTGTTTAGTTACAAGTTGAATGTAGTTTTTTTTTATTTAAATAGTCCAATTGTAATGGTTATAACTGTAACAATTAGTGGAGAATAGTAACGAAAAAGATAATGTAGTCACAGTAAAAACTGTGACAAAACAAACTAACTGTCACATTAATAACTGTGACAAATAGAATATTTGCCACGGTTATAACTGTGACAAATGGAATATTTGCCACGGTTATAACTGTGACAAATGGAATATTGGCCACGATTATAACTGTGACAAATGGAATATTTGTAACGGTTATAACCGTGATAAATAGAATATTTGTAACGGTTATAACCGTGACCAATAAAATTATTTGTAACGGTTATTACCGTGACCAAATAATAACCACGCCCCACTAGTAACGGTTATTACTGTGACGAAAAATAATTGTCACGGTAATAACCGTAGGTAATTGCCTATTATGGTGTAGTGGGAGGATTCCTTTGACCGATTAATTCTTGGTCAAAGGAAAGATTCCTTTGACCGATTGTATCTCGGCTTCTTGATATGGTGTGTCATAGACCCCTTCACCGGAATCATGGATACGATCAAAGTATTGTTGACTGGGTTACGGGATGCGTTGTATCTTAGACGCTTTCTACCCTAGTGCTTCGGGATGTCATGTTGATCGAAGCGTACAACAATTCAACTTCGTCCACTATCACTGGTTCAGGAGTCTGAGCATAGTTCAAACAGTCGAAGACAGACCGCTTAGCTGACTAGCAGCAACATTTGATGACTACCTTGTGGTGATAATTACAGTGATGTTCTTATTGTAGAGCTACAAGTGGATGAGACGGCCTTACGATCTTCTGCTTTTATGAAAGAAGTTCATGGAGATTGGTTATAATGATAGGACAAGAAGAAGTCAGAGGGATATATTCCATGATGACATTGGAAACATTATTCTGATTCATGAGGTATAATGTACCCTAAGTGTACAATGAGGTGCTGAATTGATTAGCATAGGTAAGAGGATTCTTGACTTCAGAAGTCATCTTCGGGCACAAGTTGGCTGCGAGCGCAAGCCGTTTATGTCTTGCTGAAATTGATCCTGACTGGCGCCTGTTGAGATAGGCACGCAAGTCAGATAAGTGCGCCACTTTTGTGTCTGTTTGAGACACCAGCAGCTTGCCTTGTTTGGATCTTGAGATGCGCAGGGTTGGCAAATCCTGACTTGAATTCTTTGGAGTAGGTAGAATGCCTTTTTGTGCTGTTCACCCTATTCCTGTGCGCTTGGCATGGCGCAACTGGGAATAGCAAAAAATTTATTCTAAATAGAACTTACTCTTTTACCGGAGATTTGATTATCTCTGTCAAGATGAGTAGAGTTTCTGCCTAAAAGAGCTTTTGTGTTGATTAACGCAAGGGCGTAACCAGAAGTATTTTTTGCTAAGTCAAGGATCAGGGAAAAATGAGAAAAGGCCAAGGGGCGCTTTCTTTTTTCTATGCCAGGGCAGAAAAAGGTGTATTCCCAGCAAGATTCAGACTTGGAGATGAAGAAGGATTAGCTAAAAAAAGTGTTTCCCCTTGTTTTGCGCCACGGCAGGAATAGACACAGCTTGTGCAGAATGAGAAAAGGCAAAAGTGTGCTTTCATTTGTTCTGATTAGTAGCCTTACTAGATAGGTTGTTCTCTGAGTTCAGAACTGGAGAAGAAGATGGAGTACCCAAAGGGCATTCCCCTATGTTTTGTACCAGAGAGGCAACAGACGCATGTTGCACAGAAGCAGTGATTGGTGTTGTTGAGGAGTTGGGACTCCATACGGCGAGTGCCTTATTCTTGGTAGCCACAGTGGCATGCATAGCCCCCCCACTAACCATGGCTTTGTAGGCTATTTGGTCGACTTTCATGACCAAGGTCTTCTACGTCTTACCGATCGACGTGGTATCACATTGAGTTGTCACTTTCTCGTCGAAAAAAAAGTTGTCCACAGCAGAGTCACCATTTTATTTGCAAAAATAAAGGTTTGATTTCTACAAACTAAGGAAGAATGAAAGTACAAGAGTACAATAATTTTCAGAGAAGTACAACTATAGAAATCTGATCAAAAGACGATCACTTTATCCTTTGTACAATATGATATTGAAGACCCAAGCCTCTGGAGAATGCAGCTACACTTTGTCATTAGATTATGATCATTATTGATGCTTTAGAACTGATTTGAAACTCTTTTTATAGAGTTATTAAATAATAGTTTTCTGAGTTGTGTGCACTCTGTGTTGTGCGCCTCCTATCCAGTTCCGAGAATGGTTACTTTAACTGCTGATGATGTGTGGCATCCTGTCAGTGAGATGCGCATGATCGTGGTCAGTGTAGTGGACATGTTCTTCAAAATTAGTGGTATGCACGTCACGTCATCTAGCTTCTGGACAAAAAATTAATCAGGTGGCACCAACTAGCCAGGTTATGCCGACGCAACTTGATAACTAGCGCCTCTTACTCAGTCTTCTGTGCTATAAAAATTTCTTGTGCCCTTCGATAGATTGCACGAGCTAGCTGTCAGCATTTAATATTGACAAAATCTTCTACCGCGTTGCTCGGGATTCGAAGAGATATTCTTCGACTATTGTGCTGTCAGTAATGATGGCAACCGTTACAGTTTCTCGAGGAAGCTTGCCACATAGGACCCGTGCACCTTGATGTGGGTGCAACTTGAGACTCGCGCAAGTCAGCGTCTAGGCGCTACTTGATGCTGGCGTCTTCTTGTGAGTGGCGTCCATTCATTTTTGAGCTTCTACAATCTATGTTACCACGAAGCTATTGTCACGCCCTGCTCCCGTAGGAGCGATCGTCCTCGCTAAGGCGTGATGCCACACGAGCCTAGATTGTGCCCGTACAATGCGGGTTCCATAACGGCCGATTTTAGCGGCTGCGACGGGGTCGTCGTACAGAAGTTCCAAGCAGAGACATTAAATAATAGCAGCAGAATTTGAAGCAAAACACAAGTCATTGCAAAACACTCTTTTATTGATGTTGAAATAAAGGTTACAATGGGCGCAAGGCCAAGTTTACAAGTCACTCAAGCTCACTCTTCTCACATTACAAGTCACTCAGCTCTCTCTCATCTCTCAAATACATGTCTTGAGCCAGCGGATGCTTCGGAAGGCGACGTCCATACATTATGTCACGTATAAGTCTTGACTCCATGCGGCCGTACGCTTCGAATCGCCAAGGAACTCCGTGCCTCGACGCATCCAAGCGAGCTCTGCGCCACGAGCTGTTACCTGTGCCTGTACATAAAAAATATGTGGGTGTCAGTACTCAACTGTACTGGTGGAATGAGCTCCTCACCCACCCATACAAAACCGACACGTTCATTTGCTTTGTACAACATAACCCTTTTGATTGTCTTTCTACTCTTGCCTTAGGATTATTTTAGGACCGACACCTTGGCCTATTTCGTATCTTGCAACAACAATGTTAACTCATACTTCACCTCTAGACCCTTCTCGTGCCAACAACGTTAACCTATCAAGTCGTGTTTGTCTTACGGCCCAAATCAGAGACGCAACTACACGATAGACTCCATTTCCGTGTGATCGTGCTACAAACCCTTGCTGAGGGCATGCCTCACAACTCAGTGAGACTTAACCATATTGCCGTCTCGAGGCCCTTGCTACTTTGATCACCAACTGACCAAATCGAGACTTGTGAACTTAGTGTCACTTAACAAACTTGCCTTGCGGCGATTCCTGACTTAAACTCGAACAACTCAAACCCAACTTATACAACTCACATGTCAATGCTTGAGACTCGACGCCACTGTAGAAGCATAAATAAACTTCATAGACCAAATCAAAGAAGTTGAGAGCTTTACGTAAAGTCAGTTTCAGACTCTACACAAGGCCCATTTAAAGACTCTACGCAAGTCAAAGTGAGTCAGATTCAATCTCTACCCAGAGATCAAACCGAGTCTAACTGTACGCGAGCTCCTTTACGCAAGAGCCATCCTCAAACTCTACGCGAGATCGACAGGCTGTCCAGACCGCATTTAGTGCACGTGATACTATTCTGATAGAATAATTTTCTGACAGAACATTACACACAAGCCAAAAAGATTTTTGTACCAAATCCAACGCTTGTCATTTGATGTGCAGATGAGCTACTTTACGCTCAAAAGACCGCTTCCTTTACGTATGAAATTTATTTGAGTTTTTACGCTCAAGGCTATCTCAGCCATTTTTGTGTGCATAGAGTTTATTTGAGCTAGCTATACGCTCAAGGCTACTTTTTAGCCGCTTTACGCAGGAAGTTTGTTTTGGGTTATTTTACGCTCAATCTTTTTTGGCTATGTGAGAACGTTGTCTGCATACGTGGCTTTCATGCCATACTTATCGAGGAACGTGTGTACGTGCTCTCCCTATATTGTTGAAGTTGTGGGACACGTGTCACCATGCGTAGAGACTACAACTCTATATGGGACACGTGTCATCATGCGTAGAGGTCGATTTTCAATCGTGGGTGGCAGTTACTTACGTAGAGACCCAATTATGTTATTTTTTACGCAAGAAGGGTCTAGTCTATAAGTAGACTTATATTTTAAATAGAAGGTACAAGATTTTTGAGCTCAGATACTTTCAGAGCAAAGTGATTTTCCAGAGCATTTCTCTTCAACTTTTTCTCAAGAACAGAGTGAAGCAAAGCAGGAAAGCATTCGACTGTGCCATCAGAGCCAATTGTGTCGATACCTTTCTGGTGACTTAGTTCTTCCAGTTGTTCTTCTTCAAGCAGCTCTCTTCATCATCATCGTGTGGTCCAAGAAATAAAGTGATTGCTCTCATATCAGACTTCCATATCAATACTTTCCAGAATCTACTTGTACTTTTGTACTTTTTTTGTTTTCTTTCAAAATCCTTTTAAGGACATTTTGTTAAGTGAAACAAAATGGCGACTCTACTGGGGACGACTTTCTCCTCCGACGAGAAAATAATTGCTCAATATGATGATGTGTCGATTGGATCGACAAAGAAGACTGGTAGTTCAATTCGACCAGACTGCTTACGAAGAAATGCTCAGAACTGGGGGTAGTACTCGCTGCACCAATGTTCAAAAATTACGAAAGGTGCAAAAAATTTGGATCCCTAAGTCCAAAGCACCCTCTGATCTCTCTATTGTCTCTGAAGGCAAGGTAATTCTTCCCACTCCTGTTGTTGGGGCTTCCGTCTGTGACGAGGCAGTTTCTACTTCAGTTTTGTGCCTAGGGCATAAAATTCAGTCTCCCGTCTGTGACGTGGTAGACACTTAAGTCTTGCGCTCTATGCGTAAAGGCAAATCTCCCATCTGTGACGTGGCAGATGCTTCTATTTTGTGCTATACACGTAAAGGAAAATCTCATGTCAGTGATATGGTAGATAAAGTTCACAATGGAGCTTTTGTACCTAAAGTGAACTTGCCTACACGGGTGTAGCGTAAAAACAAGTCTTCTATTACTATGATAGACAATTCCTTTGGTTTATCCAAGGAGAATAAAAATTGTGGCAAAGCTTCTGTTTTATGCCAACAATTTTCTAGTGCTGCTTTACGCAAAATGCCTAATATCATGATTACGCACAATGCTGATGGCGTTCGTAGTGCACAAAAATTAATGCAGGATTTACGCACACAACTCCAAGCGCATAAAAATGCACACCTTTCTTCTGCAAATGAAGCTAGTAATCTTCTTTTTACACAAGGGACTGGATATTTCTCTGTCCCAAGTATAAAAAAAATTGCTACCTTCTGATTCTTCTGATTTACGCAAATTACTTGTACAAAAGCGTAAAAATAGAAAATCTCCTGTGACACTCCCTCAAGAAAACCATTATTGTGAGTGTCATCAAATTGTAATCAAATGTTGCTGTTCTGCTACTAAATGGTCAGTTTTTGACCGATTAAGTTACAACGTACCTCAGCAAAACAATGATGACCAAGAACATGAGTTGTCCTATGTATCAGTGAATATGGCATCTCATATCAATAGAGGACGACGTTCAAGACGCAATTCGTCCCAGACTCCAGGTCAATAACGGTTCAACCGAATTCTTGACTCTTTTGAAGGAGTATATCAACATACTCAGTCAAGAAGTCAGCAACCTTTAAATATGCATTCTTCAGACTCAGAAGCTGGAGGTACCCAGTACTTGGAGTCAGAAACTGATAGTGTTGATTCTTATCTCTATACCGATCCCTCTGTGTGTTTAGGAGAAGTTGAATCTTATGCTATCGGAGAAGAACAGGAGACGTCTACTTCTCATACAGAACAGCGTCTTTCTGCGGTAGAACAATCGCTAAAGGATATGCTTGCAATGATGCAAAATATGCACCAGTTAATAACGAATCAGCAAACAGTCCAACCAGCAGTGGTAACACCGGAGCAGGTAGCAGCGCAAACTCAAGATAGTCAAGGGGTTGACATACCTTTGAATAATCTGAGTCAAGAGCCTGTTATCAACCAAAACTCTGTATCTCTTGATCCTCTCATTCCAGAAGATGTATCACCTCTGGTGGGGGTTACGATACATCTAACTACTATTCTACCTAACATACTCCCTCAAACTAATGAAGCTATTCAAGCAGTTCGAGAGTTAAAAGCACAGTTTGAGGTTCTGAAGCACAAAGATCAGCTCCAGAAGTTGGAGATTAAGCAACCTTATCCTCCCCACTGGAATGATGTGCCTTTCCTCCTAAATTCAAGCCACAATCCATGGTATTATTTGATGGAAAGGCTTCTCCAAGTCAATATATCAATTATTTTGATATTATGACTGTGCATCTACAGAAGAATGATGCTCTTCTCACCCGAGTCTTCATTAGGTATTTGACGGGTTCAGTATACGACTGGTATCGCAATCTACCCGACAATTGCATATCGTCTTTTGACGAGTTTAAAGCAATATTTCTCTCTCATTTGTATGAAGGAGGGATGGACATGAATATGTCTTCCTTAATAGAAATTAAACAAAAAGAAAAGAAGGATACTCTGACGTTTATTGAACGTTTCCGACATGCTACTTTAAAAATGCCTTCTAGTGTGCCAGATTCAGCATTGATTGATACATACAAAATGAATCTGCGACCAACCATCGCTGTTTTTATAGGCCCTCAATTCACAGATTGGGCCTCATTTATTATAGCAGCAGTTTCAGCCGAGGCCAATAGTAGATTGGCTCGTGAACATGGGATGATCTTCGCCTCAGAAGATAAAGGAAAGAAAGCCTCTTCAGGCAATAACTCTGGTAATCGCAATAGGAAAGGAAAGGAAAACCTAGTGGTAAACCTTTCGAAACCTAAAACAACACCAAGTAATCCAGAGTCTTCTAAGCCGAAAGAAGAATACTCTTTCGATGACAGTGATATTCCTGGGATATTTTAATGTCTCGTGAAGAGTGGTAAACTCCAGATCCCAGAGCCAAAATAACCTAATAAGGTAGATTTGGTTGATAATTCCAAATATTGTATCTATCATAGATACATAAATCATCCCACGAAAGCTTGCTATGTCTTGAAGAAGAAGATTCAAGAATTGATAAATGCTAAAGCTATCGCTTTAACTAATGATGATCATATAGTCACAACCAATATGATTTCTCTTCAATTTGGAGGTTTTCTTCCACAGTAAGTTTCTGATGGGGTTGTTCCAATTTCGAAGGCGACGATGAAGATTATGAATCTTCCACCAGCCAGAGATCAACGTGAAGAATTAGTGCCTCTCACTTTAAAAAATAGTGAAATAATGTGGGTACACCCTGACTTAGTACCTGAAATAGAGCATGAAAGTAAAATTTCAAAATCCAAGAAAGGTCAAAAAGTTAAAACCTGCAATATGATTTCTCATGTTGTTATTTCTGACCATGATAATTCTGATCATTTGTGGGATGGCATTTCTTTAGAAGATAGGCTACGGGTTCTAAACATATGCCCTCCGAGTTTGGCTCCTCCCACCAAACTAAAGCTCACTCATCAGCAGTGGCAATAAACAGTGTCCCTTTGTACAGGGCACAACAAGTTTTTACTGCTTACGAGAAAGCTCCGGTTAGGATTTTACCTCCTGTACCGAAAGATTCTACTCTTGTAACTACAGAGGTCTCTGTTCCTTCTTCATCTGCTGGACCATCTGTTGAAAGTCTACTACCCACTCACATGTACAGTTAACAATCGGTTTATCTCATAAAAAAGATGGGATACGACTTTCAAAAAGCAGAAGGCCTGAACTATGGTAAAGGTATGCGAGTTCCTTTATAAATTCAAGGCCAAAAATCCTCTGTAGGATTGGGATTTGAGGTTGCTCATAAAAATCTCCATAAAAAGAAAAGTAAAGGAAAGAAGACTAAAACCTGTAATATGGTACTTCATTCTCCTGAGTCTGAAGAAGAGACTTTTGCTGGTACAAGGTCTGGAAAAGACTACCACAAAGATTATGAGGGAACTTCCAAAGAAGCGGATGATACCGCTGAAACACTACTGACTTAGTCATCTTCTATTCCTGCTGAGACAAGGCCTTCTAAACCCCCAGTGGTTGAAAAACGGAAACAAAAGGCAGTGCATTTTGATGCCCCGTTGAAGTCTAGTTCAAATCAAGGGGATAAAACCCTATAAATTTGACATACTAGCCCAGTTAGCCAATACTCCGGCTAGACTTTCTATCTTTGAGTTACTTCGTCTTTCTAAAGAAAGTTGAGAAACCTTGAGTGAAGCTTTGCTACATGCCGATTCATGCTTAGCTTAACTCAAAAATTCTGATAATATATCGGTGTCATGTCCCTAATGCCATAGTATGATGGAATCAGTTCCTAACATTACTTTCACACAAGAGGATTTGTTGTTAAAGCATAATCGACATGACAGGCCTTTGTGTTATACAGGGTATATTGACTCTACTGAAATTTACCGAATTTATATCGATCCTGGGTCTTTTATTAACATCATTCTTCAGAGTATGGTAAGACCATTGAGGATTTCTACTAGTCAATTCTGGAAGGAGTAAACCATTGGGGAAAATTCGGTTGAAGATTCAAATAGGTGATCTTCGAACCATGGCAACCTTCTATGTTATCAACTCAAATGTATCTTATAATATTCTCCTTAGAAGACTATGGATATATGAGCATAACATTGTACCCTTGACTCTCCACCAATGCTTCAAGTATGTGGATTCTCAGGGGATTGTAAAAACTGAATTTGTATATATTAATCCTTTTAAGGGTGTTGAAGCCTATTTCTCTGATTCATACTTTATAAACAGGAGCATGTGAAGGAAATATCTGATATGGCTGAAGATCGAACACCTGCAGAAGATCAATCGATTTCAGAAGATCGATCGCCTTCAGAAGATCAACCCTTGATGATTAAGGTTAAAGGTCGAATTCAACCCCAACCTATCAATGATGAACCTTTGATGATTAAAGTCAAAAGAAAAATTCAAGCTACGTCTGATAAAGGTGTGAGGGTTCCATTCAAGAACCAGGTTCAAACTAACACTAGTCATCGGCCTCTTATGATCAAGGTTAAAGGACGTACTTCTCGTACAGCTGATCCAGAACCACTGGTTATCAACCTTGGCAAGTCTACGCTGAAGACGGATGATGGTCCATTAATGATTAATCCAAAGCGTAGTAGTCAGTCTGTCAATGAGGTAAATATTGATCACTCTATATTCTCTTATTTTAATAAAGATTTCCTTTTGGAGTGTATGGCTGTCAAATTTATTGAAAGAATGACTTTATCTACTGATAATCAAAGTCATCAACATAAAACTGATATAAATACAGAGGAAACCTTATATATTAATCATAAAGAGAATTCTTTTCCTTCTCATGTTGATATTGGACCCTATGCTCAGAGGTTCCTAACATCTTCTCCTTATTTTCTACCTGTAGCTTCATCATCACAAGCTTGTGTAACTTATAGACGTCATGAAGAATCTTATTTTATGATCCCGTCTAATAAAAAAAATAAGCGTCAAATTGTGTTTGGCTTGGCTAGAAATATCTCTGTTATTCAGACAAATAATCTCTTAGAGAAAGATAAAGAAAAAAATAGAATTGACAAATATAGTCAACAATCTCTTAAGGTTATCCAAAATATGGGATATGATTTGAAAACCATGCTGGGTCTCAATCAAGACAAAGGTAGATGATTACCGTTATATGGTGATCCATTTTATCAAAGAACCCACCACGGTTTGGGATACGATCCATCCCACATGTTTAATGAAGATATAGAAGAAGAATTTTCTTCCATTTTTTTACAATCCTCAGATTCTGAAGGAGGCCAGTATGGTGAATCTGAGCGTGTCTTTTCAGTTAATATGGTTCAAACTGATGGTGAATCTGAACTATTTGAAAATAACCCTTGGACACAACAAATGGACACTCAGTGGGAGCTTCGGTTTGAACAATGACAGCCACCTACAGAAGATAAAATTGTCCAGATTGATGTTGGAGACGAAACTACGTCTACGCCAATATTCATCAGTAAAAACCTTTCTGAAGATGAAAAAGAAGAGTTGATAAAGCTGATTAAAGAATATATTGATATCTTTGCATGGAGTTATGAGGATATGCCGGGTTTGGATCCCAAAGTAGCTACTTATAAACTCAATATTCTTTCTAATGCCAAACCTGTAAAACAACAGCAGTGGTATTTTCGACCAGATATGATGGATGCAATTGAAGCAGAAGTCAAAAAACTGATTACATGTGGCTTTGTATGTGAAGAGCAATACCCAGATTGGGTTGCTAATATTAATTTTATCATGAAGAAGAATGGAAAAGTTCGAGTTTGCACATATTTTCGAGATCTTAACGTAGCCTGTCCAAAAGACGAATTTTTACTTCCGATCACCGATGTCATGATAGACAATACATGTGATTTTGGACGTATGTCTTTCATGGATGGATTTTAAGGATATAACCAAATTAAGATGTATCCAGGAGATGAAAAGCATACTGCTTTCCGTACACCCCTTGGAGTTTATTGCTACACAGTTATGCCTTTTGGTCTGAAAAATGCTGGTGCTACCTATCAAAGGGCCATGAGCAATATCTTTCAAGAATATCTACGAAAAATAGTTGAATGTTACGTAGATGATATCGCTGTCAAAATTCAATTAAAAGATGATCACATTCAAGACTTGAAGATAGTATTCGAGTTGATGCGTCGACATCAATTAAAGATGAACCCTACTAAGTCTTTCTTAGGAATTTCCAGTGGCAAGATTTTAGGATTTGTCATTAATTCTTAAGGTATCCATGTTGATCCTGATAAAGTAAAAGCAATTGTTGAAATGCGTCCTCAACGTAATCTGAAAGAACTCCTTGGCTTTCAGGGTCACATTGCTTATATCAGGAGATTTATATCAAATCTCTCAGGAAGATGTAAAACTTTCTCTCATCTATTAAAAAAAGGTGTATCATTTGTTTGGGATGAAGCATGTCAAAAAGCATTCAATGACATTAAGCAATACCTTCCCAATCCACCTGTTTTAGAACCCCCAGTAGTGGGAAAACCATTTTTGCTGTATGTTCGAGCATTAGATCATTCTCTTGGTGCTCTTCTTGCACAAAAAAGTGATAAGGGTCATGAACAGGTAATTTATTATCTCAGTCGAATGATGGTTGGAGCTGAACACAGGTATACTCCTGTAGAAAAAGAATATTTAGCCTTCGTTTTTGCTATTCAAAAGATACGACATTATGTAACGGGACAGACTATCCATGTCATATCCAGAATAAATTCTATTCGGGTATTGATGAAAAAGCAGAGTATTCTTGACTCCCGGTTAGCTACCTGGGAAATGTTGCTTACTCCCTATGATATGGTCTACATACCTCAAAAATTGGTGAAGGGTCAAGCATTAGCTGACTTCTTAGCAGCTCACCCAATACCTAAAACTTCCAAGCTATATGAAGACATTCCAGATGAAGTCGTAGATTGCAACATGACTTTGAAAAATGGCATTTGGCAACTATACTTTGATGGAGCATCAAGAGTTGGACCTAAAGACAATATTGTCTCCGGAGTAGGCATCGTTTTGGTCTTGCCTGATAAAATGGTTATATACCGTGCTTATTCCCTCAATGAACCATGTTCCAATAATGTGGCAGAATATAATGCCCTGCTAATTGGTCTTCAAGTAGCAAAACAATTGGATATTGAGTGCTTAGAAGCATATGAAGATTCTCAACTGATTGTTAATCAAGTCAGAGGGACATATGAAGTCAGAAACCCTGACCTCATTCCTTATCATCAAGTGGTAATCGAATTAGCTCTTTTATTCAAAGGGTTCTTCATTGAATTCGTACCACGTTTTTAAAATTTGGAAGCTAATGCTCTCACTAGTCTAGCTTCAGACTTACCAATTCCAATTAGAAGACAAAATACCATTACTTTGTTAGATAGAGATTTATTCTGTGTCAAGAATAATTTACATATCGAACAGAGTTATGTTACCGAATCAAATTCTAAGCAAAGGAATTGGAGAAGTCTATTTATTGATTATGCGGTTTATAGGATTTTACCTAAAGATCCAAAAGAAGCTGCATCAATCAAAAGACGATCATTTCGATTCTATTATGATACTTCTATGCACATGTTGTATCGTCGTTCTTATGACAGACTTTTACTGCGTTGTCTTGCGGAAAGCGAAGCCAAACAAACACTTCGTGAGGCTCATGATGGAAATTATGGCGCGCATCAACCAGGTCTGAAATTACAGGACCGTATTCGAAGAATGGGTTATTATTGGCCTTCTATGATAGCAGACGTTGTGGATTATGCCAGACGGTGTAAAGCATGCCAGATTCATGCTGACTTTATTCACAAACCCTCCGAATTTCTACATCCTACAATAGCTTCATGGCCTTTCGAAGCTTGGGGTATGGATATTATTGGTCCAATTAATCTCCCTTCTGTAAAAGGACATTGGTTCATCCTGGCTATAACCGATTATTTCTCTAAATGGGCAGAAGCAATTCCTCTGGTTGAAGTAAAAATGTCTGATGTGATTAACTTCATCAAACATGATGTTATTTATCGTTTTGGGATTCCTCAAAGGATAACCAATGATAACGGGCCTCAATTTGCCAGTTAGACGTTTTATCGATTTTGTGACAAGAATTGGATCTAGAACATAGCTTCTACAGCTTACAATCCAGCTACTAATGGTTTAGCAGAAGCTTTCAACAAAACAATTATTAAACTTCTCAAAAAGTTTGTCTCCTCCAATAAACGTGATTGGAATAAGAAACTTAGAGAATGTTTATGGGCTTATCGAACAAGGTCCGAACTCCAACTGGTTTTACACCATTTTCATTGGTTTACGAATGTGAAGCTGTTCTTCCACTGGAGATCCAGATACCATCTCTTAGAATAGCCATTGCTAATGAGCTAACTACAGAGAATAATGATTGCTTGAGACTCCAAGAACTTAAAGGTTTGGATGAGAAGCGTCTTCAAGCACAACAGCACATTGAGCTGTATCAAGCCTGCATATCTCGAGCTTTTAACCGCAAAGTTAAAGAGAGGATATTTAAAGTAGGAGAGCTAGTTCTAGCTGTCCGAAGACCTAAGGTTATGACTCATAAGAGTAAAGGCAAGTTTCAAGCTAAATGGGAGGGTCCTTATGTAGTCGAAACCGTATTCTCCAATGGTGCTTATAGGTTATCTAAACCTAATGGGGATTTGCTCATGATGCCAATTAACGGTAAATTCTTGAAAAAATACTACGTTTGAATTTCTTCTTTATTCCCCAGCTACCAAGGTTTGGTTAAGCTGATTGTTTATTCTCCTAAAAGAGAATTTTGATTTTCTGTCTTACCATCTTATTTCAGAAAGAAAAAGATTTATTATTTATCATGTCCTTGTTACCTCTGAATAAATATTAAATCTACTTCTTTTCCTTATTTATCTATCATGTCCATATTACCTCTGAAAAGATATTAATCTATTTTTTTGAGACATTACGATCTATTATGTTCATATTACCTCTGATAGTATTGTATGCTCTAAAAAAAATAATATTTTTTATCTATCATGTCCGCATTACCTCTGGATAGATATAATCTACTTTGTTGAGTTTTAAAGACTTATCATGTTCATATTACTACCTTCGATAATTGTTTTCTATCTTGCAACCATTAAAAAAATGTTTCATTCATTGCATGATTTGAAATATTACAGCAAAAGAAAGAAAAAAGACAGATTACAAAATTCTTTATTGATGATATGAAAGGAAGAATAAAAATTCTTTATTTTCTATGGTGGAGCAGATACATTTTTAAGCATTTTCTGCAGCTCTGCCAAGCGCCTCTTACGAGAACTCAGTACAGTTGTAGTAGCTTTGGTGCGACGAGCCTCTGCAGTACAAAGATGCGAGAGTTCGGCAAAAGCAGCTATCATCTTATCCTTGGCGTCATCAAGGGTTTTTATGGTAGCTTCAGCTCCAAAGACCTTCTCTTCCTGTATTGAGCTCTGTGCCAGATGTTTGTCTCGAGTTGCAATCATCTGCTCTCTCTGCCTTCAATCGGGCCAATTCTGCCTCAACTTCACGAATTCTATCATCTTGTTGATAGATTCTCATGTTTAAAGTTTCATAGGCTTCTCTATGTGTGTCCAGCAGGGGTTTATTTTCATTCAAAAAAGCTCGCTCCTTGGCAACTTTGCTACTGTAGTCTTGGAGAGATTCCTTAAAAATAGTCTCCCGAGTGATGTATCCAGCTGATAAAGCATCATACTCTGTCTGGATAAGACTTTCAAGGGTTTCACTTGACAGCCTTAGATATTCCTTAATAGAAAGCTTCAGTATGAATCTCAACTAAAAGATTTATTTCTGCATTGGAGCTCGTTGTGGCAGCAAGATCCGCTAAATCCTTCTTTTACTTCTTCTTAAGACTGGGAGCGGATGTCGTCGTTGCCTTGGTAGCAAGTTGAGCTAAATCTGTAGTTGTTGTTGTTACTATAGTTAATTGATCCCCAGGAGTTCTAGAGACAATATCTTCAGCACTTTTGTGGATTATTTCTCCAGCCGTTTCTGGAGCTGAAACTACTTGAGTTTCAGTGGCGGTGATTGTTGCTGTGGGAATGGTGATTGTTGTAACCAATTCAGGTTCAGACACTGTCTTCTCAAGAACTTGTGCCGGATTAGTAGTAATAACTGAAGGTGCTATTACTATGTCTCCGACTTTGGTTGACGGGTTGACAATGTCTTTATCACCTTTGCTGACTGCATACCTTTCAAGTTCTGATAGTACTTCAGTCACAACTTGTTCTTCTTCTGCTGCTAGTTCTTCTTCTCTTTCTTCGGCAGGAGAAGGCAATTTCTGATATGCCTTTTCTGTAGGCTCTTGTGGTATCTCCATAGATGGAGAGTCTTCTTTAGAAGCAGAACTTTCTTTTGAAGAAGAACTCTCTTCTTCAGATTCTATGTTTTCTTCATGAATAGTTCGTTAAGGAGGAAGAGGAGCCACGGGCTTCGCTACAGCGATGACAACTACAAAGATTAAGCAAAATAGTTAATATACAAAATCATAATACATAATTTTATATAAATTTTGTGTAATTTATCTTTACCTGGAGTAGGTGCAGGACGTGCAAAGAGTGCGTCATAATCCTGATCCCAGTCATCATCCTCTAATTCAAGGGCCAGTTTATCTGAATGGATGGGTTCCGGATCATTAGTATGAGTCGTGACGGTGTCTTCGATAGCTTGCGCCTTTTGTGGTGAAGTGAGATGCAATAAGGAGCCGAGTCGTTCGGGAGATAGGACTCCTATAGCTTCTGTTGCTGCTGCTGGCTGGGATGCTGAAGACCCTTCTCCAGGTTGAGCTGAAGAAGATGTAATATTTTAGGGCTCCTAGGAGTTTTGCTTTCCGGAGTAGCGGCTCTCTGTCTAGAAGGCCCTTTAACAGTGATTTTTTCTTCTTCTCCTGGAGAGTAACAGCTGCATCTGTTTTCCGCTTCCGGGTTGTAGTGATGGTAATGGGTCCTGCAACTGGTTCCCCCATTCCCATAGGGAGTTCTTCCAGATATTCATCTGGAACAGCAGTATCATCAGGTATGTCGGAAGGTACCATAACTGGTTCTTCGACATTTCCTTCCTTGTCCCATCGAAGACTTTCCTTCATGCTGTAGTCATTTGTGAAGGAACGAATGGAGGCATAAAAGTGAGCATACGAATGGAGCATTCATAGCTCAGTTGTACTTGTAGCAGTGGACACACAGACTCTGGCACCGGTACGTCTAGCGCTAAAATACCTCCATGCCCTTGCACCATCAACTAATTTTCCATAATAGTTGAAGATAGTGGAGGGATTACCAATATGAAGTTGGTCATATCTTAACTGACGAGAGAACCGACTGGGTAGATACGGTTCGAACATACAGTTGTCTTCAGTTCTATACATCAGATACGAGGGTCAGATGCATATGAGCCATTTAAAGACTGGTGCAGGTATCCCACTGCTCTCTTGACCTACATCTTCAAATTGTACACCGAGACAGTCAGCTGGGACAGGTGGTCTTGTGCAGAAAAAGTTCCACCCATGGGAGAAGTTTAGTGTTGCCCGGGTATCCGCCACTGAAGTCGCAGTCCACGTGGCTTTATTAAACTTCTGGAGGAATACCTCCGTATCATTTCCAGGGTCTGGTGGCAATAAATTGCAGTTGTGATACAATAACAAGCCCATCAAATTAGTGTAGGGCATCTCCACCCTAGGGAAATCTTTTCGATAAGGAACATTATTGATCAATTCACCACCAAATGCTCGTAAACCTGCATTTATCAGACATACCATTGCCGATAACAGGTTGATTCTGGCCTTGAATACCAAACGTACTGCTGGCTATAGTACGTTTCAGTGAATCTAGTCGACTGTACCAGTCCTTGGTACGACCCATCTTCGCAGCCATAGGGAAAGAAAGGCCGCCAGCCAGGCTTCCTTTGAGAGCTTCCGACTGCCATGTCTCAGAAAGCTCAATGCTTCAATTCCTGTAGGGAATTCTCCGGTCTTGGTGGTCAAATATTTGTCTGGAGACTTATAGGTGATCATCCAAGTATTTATTGTATCAACAAGAATTATTGAACAAGGGTTGATGGGTTGAGCCTTGTTGTCTTGGAATCTCTCTTTGTCATCCTTGAATATTATATTCTTATGGTAGAATAGATATGTTGTCCATTTATTGATGTATGCCAAATGCGATCCACTTTCTATATAGTGGTGCAAATCAGATAATGGTACATCAATTCTTGGTATATCTCAACTAACTGAGGATTTTTCTCCCTTATTTTTGCTAGTTCCTGGTTGGAGGGAACGGATTCTTCATATGGAGCTTCCCCCATTGGCGGCTTGGAGATGAATTGCATCTCATAGAGTACAAAACCCAAAACTGGTTGCAAAAGTTCCTGTTGAACTAATATATAACTCTATCAAAGCTAAGAACAAGTTATTGTTCATTAGTATGCCCTGACTTGTGGAGGCTACTGCTTCAAACAGCCCAATGGCTCGCAGGTCCACTTCAAAGTTCTTCATGATCCAAGCACTAAGTTGAATCCAGTTATTATTGTGAGGGGTCATCCACCCTGGCAGCCTAGGGTTGACCTGGGGATATAGCACTGAGGCTTTCATAAACTTGTTTATGAATATTGGTATCTGCACTGGTTGGATCAGAGCTGAGCCCTCGCTCGGTGAAAATCCAGGCAGTAAACCGGAGAAAGGATTGACACCACCGCTGGAAGTACTGGTATGGTAGCCCATTTGGTTGGACCCGTCCCTCTTGAAAATAATTCTGTCTGGTCTACCATGACTGTTAGCAGTCAGGTTCCAGATCATTTGTCTTGGGTGGGTGACATGAATAAAAGAAGACAAGGGATAATCTCTTGGCATATCTGGGAGATACATCGCCCTCTCTCCAAACTTAAACACCCAAGCCTCCTTCTTGTGGTTCATCTGTGATTGAAAATCAATAGCATCCCCAAACATGAAAGCAGGCTTCAAAAATTGCTGGCCATCTAGCGACACCAGCAATTCTCTATTTATCAATGACAACAGCATTCTGTCTCCCTGAGTAGCTATCAGTTGTTGTCTTTCATGGGGATACTGCCTGTCGGTTTGGGGGAACTCGACGTGAGATAAATTCTTCAGGTAGTTTGAGCCCACAATATCAGCTGGTGAGTCGAATTTCTCTGCGAGAGGATGAATTTGCAAGTCCACTGCCAAAAGAAAAAGAAGAATTAAGTTAGTAAAAATCTAATTTGAATTTTACGCGGATGACTTATTAACACAGATCTTTTACGCTAGTGAATTTTACGCATAAAAATCGAGACTCTGTACTAGAGGGCTTGACTATACGAATTTTACGCTTACGCGTAGAAGTTAAGTTGATTAAAAAATTAAATGCAAAAAATTCTCTATTTTTATAATCGACTTTTACGCAAAGTCTTATCACTTGTGTATTTACGCTGGCACATTTGAATGTGGGTAAATTTTTCATATTTTTACGCTGGCACGTATAGACGTGGGCGTATTTAATGCTTAACATTTTACGCTGGCATGTATAGACGTGGACATATTTTGTTGTTTCTATTTTTACGCTGGCACGTATAGACATGGGCGTATTTTGTTGTTCCTATTTTACGTTGACACGTATAGACGTGGGCGTATTTGGTTTTTTTTTTACGCTGACACGTATGAACGTGGGCGTGAAATTTAGGGTTTTTCTTCGGTTCTTCTTCTTCTCCGACGAACCCATGGCCGAACTAGATAGGGTTTACCTATCATGGCCGGAGCTACAGAGGGGTTGGTCTTTGGAGTTGCCTCCGATGATGCGACGGTGGTCTCCGTATGCTCAGCCGTCGACGAAGCAGCAACGGCGGGCTTCTTGCCCTTAGCGCCGATGGTGGTCTTGCTCTTTGGTGCCATTGGTTTAAACGGGGATTTCGAAGACAAGAGTAAAGGAGATTGAGATTACTAGAGATGAGTAAAGTTCTCTCTCTACTAGTGAAGCTCTATTTATAGAAAATTTTGAAATCGGTTCAAATTCTGAGATGACTGTTGGTATCCCGAATTTTACGCTTCTGAGATGACTGTTGGGCATCCCGAACTCTACGCGGATGACTGTTAGATATCCCGAATTTTATGCTTCTGTTCAAAGTATTTTAAATCTTAAAAAAATTTGAAAACTTTGAAGGGGGTCTTGTAGAAGCATAAATAAACTTCATAGACCAAGTCAAAGAAGTTGAGAGCTTTACGCAAATTCAGTTTCAGACTCTACACAAGGCCCATTTAAAGATTCTACGCAAGTCAAACTGAGTCGGATTCAATCTCTACGGAGAGATCAAACAGAGTCTAACTCTACGCGAGATCCTTTACGCAAGAGCCATCCTCAAACTCTACGCGAGAGCGACAGGCTGTCCGGACCACATTTAATGCACGTGATACTATTCTGACAGAATGATTTTCTGACAGAACATTGCACAGAAGCCAAGAAGATTTTTTCACCAAATCTAACGCTTGTCGTTTAATGTGCAGATGAGCTACTTTCTGCTCAAAAGACCGCTTCCTTTATGCATGAAATTTATTTGTGTGCGTAGAGTTTATTTGAGCTAGCTATACGCTCAAGGCTACTTTTTAGACGCTTTACGCAGGAAGTTTATTTTGGGTTATTTTACGCTCAATCTTTTCTGGCTATGTGAGAACGTGGTCTGTATACGTGGCTTTTATGCCCCACTTATCGAGGAACGTGTGTACGTGCTCTCCCCATATTGTTGAAGTTGTGGGACACGAGTCACCATGCGTAGAGACTACAACTCTATATGGGACACGTGTCATCACGCATAGAGGTCGATTTTTAATCGTAGGTGGCAGTTACTTGCGTAGAGACCCAATTATGTTACTTTTATGCACAGAGGGTCTAGTCTATAAATAGATTTATTTTTAAACAAAAGGTACAAGATTTTGGAGCCCATATACTTTCAGAGCAAAGTGATTTTCCAGAGCATTTTTCTTCAACTTTTTCTCAAGAACAGAGTGAAGCAAAGCAGGAAAGCATTTGACTGTGCCATCAGAGCCAATTGTGTCGATACCTTTCTGGTGACTTAGTTTTTCTGATTGTTCTTCTTCAAGCAGTTCTCTTCATCATCATCGTGTGGTCCAAGGAAAAAAGTGATCGCTCTCAGATCAGACTTCCATAGCAATACTTCCCAGAATTAACTTGTACTTTTGTACTTTTCCTCGTTTTCTTTCAAAAGCCTTTTAAGGGCATTTTGTTAAGTGAAACCGGCACATCTCTTGCCAAAGCACGTCGCCTATGTTGTAGCTATTCTTAGGCCCAAACATTTGTGTTCTAACTGTACACACATTCAATAACTCAACTCAATCCAAAGGCACACACGTGGATTACCGCCCGTGTCGACTTATCTATATGAATTGGTCACTGACTCCAGAGCCATCGTGGACTCCTCTAGCTTTTGTTAGACGGGTGCCCTTTCAGCGCGAGTAGCTTGCCTCGCTGCAAGTCTCCGCCTGACCCGTACCCAGCACAGCTAATTACTCGTTTCCAGTCGCGGCCGCAACGGTCCCGTGGCCGTCGGGTTGCCGTGCAGGAAAACGACCCACCTTGTCGACAAGTTGTCCATGACCATGCAAGACTCAACTCAAACTGACGTCTCACACGGTCATGCTACCTCTAGTGTTACCATCTTTTTCATTGCCAAGTTTAATACTTCTTAAATCTGAGACCTCCTCGACGACCTACAGTCGCGAGCATTCTTCTTTCTTGCAATATCATTTTATTCAACAAAAGAACAACTATTTGAAACACTTCTCCAAACTCATTGATTCAACCGTGGCCCGTGCCTTAAAATACTAAGTCCGTGACATCGTGCAACCAACTTGAACTCTATGCGACACCACCGTCCAAGACATACTCTATATGACGGGCTTTGAGACCGTAAGACTGTGGATACACCCAGCCGTGGAACTCATAGGACCGTGCTTGCTATTACTCCGATAGCCTAACATAACTTGCCTAACTTAACTTTGCAACAACTTGACGGGCAAGGACTGCGTCAAGCTTTGCCTTGAAGGAATGTGCCGTGTACGTGTTCGACTTCGAACGACCAAGTCATTTGGGTGCCTAAACTTATGTCACAAGCCGTTCACCGCAACTTAACTCGTGGACAGCCAAGGCTATGCCAAGCCTTGGACGATGGGATCGTGTATGCCTTTTGAAGCATTCATGCGGGCGACGCCTATGACTTTGGCTACGTTCATAACTTCGCCAACTCAAACCAACTTTCCTTCTCCCAAGCCACGGGACGAAGGATCGAGTGTCATTTTTAAAGCACGTCGTACACCAACTCTAAGCCGACCGTTGGACCTTTCCATATTCTATCTTAATTCGACCCATCGGGATTATTCCCTTAGCTACGTAGATTCGTCCCTTTTATTATCAAGCCTAATTGTGCAAGTTGAAAACATGCAATTTATTATGTGAAGGCTAAGATGAGACGAGTTCACCGAAACTACCCTACCAGAGCGGTGTCTCCGAGCAAGCCGTTGCAAGGCTTAGTCCGAACGCCGTCGGCATTTCGATTCCTCCGATTGACTGAGCGGGACGGGGCACTATATCATACACCACTCAGAAAAAAATTTCGTCCTCGAAACTTACTGAGTACACTTATCGACTTATAACTTAATCCATCATCCTACGTTTCTCGCACATACTACTCCTATGCGTTCCCTCAATCCGAGCCACGCTCGCACTCATCGCTAACTTAGTCGTAAGGCACACCAACCGATCAACCAACATTCAAACTCGTCTCAATTCAATGATCGTATTACCATCAATATTTCTTCGAAACTCACGATCTCAAAATCCTCGACACTTTCCCGTTCCTCAAGTCTCACTTGATTCAACGTATCACTTAGTTGGATCGTGCACATATTCCAGGCGTCCCCAAAATACATGCATTTCAGCCAAGCCTGGTGATAGAGAATCCATCATTCTCATTCGAGTCGCATCGTACACATACTCAGGTGTCTTTGATATACATCCATGTCAACCGAGCCTCGTGAGCGGTGTCTCCACAATCCCTATCTCTTCACGCCGAATCGTCTGCCTAATTGCTAGGCTATGTCTTTAGGCTAAAGTCATCCGTCAGTATTGGAATCATAGTTTCCAAACAACAATATCAACTGAGCCCATCCTAAGGTCAAACCAAGTTGATAGTACGGGGTTTTCCATCCAAGCTTGCATCACTCCAATTTTTAAACATCGAGCATCGATTTCCTACACACATCCCAACATTCGTCGCACGGGGTCAGAGCCATTCAGCAAAGCCATCCTAAGATAACTCACGTTTTAACCAATTCCTTGACATATCAATATCACTTGTTCATCAAGCCATTTCACATAGTCTATCTCTTCGAACATGTTCGACATAATCCGCCAATCAATCCTTCCAAGTTAAGCACGCTACGAAACAATTCATCGCTAAACCATAATTTATATTTCATATTCCCTAAGTTATTCATCCCAATTCACGTATTCGATCATGAGGTCGTCTAGCTTAACAATATATTGCGCACCGATCTCACGCGAGTTAGATTATCCACGGTGGGCCTGAATCACCATGCACGCTCCCGTGCAATGATCATTCCCATTGGGACGTAACTCTTGTTTTGTGTCTAGACTAACTCATTCTCGATACGTAGATTGGATCTATTAAATCCTCAAGTTTACTTAATCATCAATCGTAAGTCCAAACATCCTTGAATTTTTCCTTCGCATCAAACCAACAAGTCGAGACAATCAAAGTTGTTGCGTCCTGATTTTCCGAGTTTGATCATTCCCGCGACATGAATCACCGTGTCAGTGCTCACGCGGAACGATCGCCCCAAAATCAAATACGACGCATGTGCGAGGCTAGAGTGGAGCACGCACAAGACAAGATCGTCGACGTTGTGGTTATCAATGTAACCATCAAGACACGATCATTTTCATCCAACATTCATCTCAATCAAAATCCTAAGTATAGCATCCAACCGAATAATAACACTTGCACGATCATCATTCGCCGAGTCAGAGTACCCCCGAGTTATCGCATATCAATCTTTGATACACCTCAATACCATCGACGACATGCGTAACCTGACGATCTTCCTTTGCAACCAATTTCGAGTCGTGTGAATGATGCTATCGTCCGACTGGATAATCTCCTCGACGTTCAAATTCAAGTTCAATTATTATCCCTCGAATCATTCACAACATCAATTTCCTCAAACCCCAAATTTGTGTATTGTTCATCCGTCTATCTCAAGTCATCGACCAACGTTTTTCTCCAATTCACATCATCCCTTGCTAACTCAAATCATCGAGCAACATTCATCCAATCCTTAGAGTCATTGCGTAACTTCAAAATTTAACTTTTTCATGCACGCTATCTTTCCATTGTGCTAACTTTCTCTATATGATCCACCTATTAATTTCTTTTATCAAGTCATCCGTTCGCTACACCTTAACTTTTCTTCGATTTGATTTATCTACTCAATCACCTTCGCATTTCATACTCGCGCAATCCTCAATCTCGTGCACGTTTCATACGCATCAATTTCTAGGTTGTTCGAATCAACTCATCAAATCTTAAGACTACACTTATTCAATGATATTCAATCTTCCGCTTTGTATACACGCGACGCTTGCTGATAGACTCATTGGCACCCCACATCATCAATCGGTCGACATCCCTGAAGCTATCACATACACCACTCAGGGATGAAGTCATTTATCAAATCCTCAACTATCATTCGAATCAAAATCTACTTCTTTAAATTTTTTGTTCGAACCATTCCTCAATTTCCAAGCACGCTCATTTATATCGCACCGATGTTATCGTCGCTCGATAGTACCCCTATCGATAGTCATCCCCCGTTACTCAATCAAGTCCAAATCATTCTCATCCGACACAATTCGAATCCCGCACTCGACTTTTCTAAGGTCGACGCAACTTTGGTGTATATGTCCAGCCTGACTTAGCCAACCCTGCTTACGTGAACCATCTTTTTATTTTATCAAAAATTGTTCCCCTATTTTTGTAATTTATTTAGACTTATTGTATGGACATCCCGTGGGACATTTGAGAGAGAGCGCACCAACGATTTCAACTTTGCGGAAGCACAATTCAGAGTTTACAAAAACAACAAAGTTAAATAATTCAATCGATAGTCCAAGGACGTAAAGCCGTGCTCTGATACCATTATGTCACGCCCCTCTCCCGTAGGAGCGATCGTCCTCGCTAACGCATGATGCCGCACGAGCCTAGATTGCGCTCGTGTAAGGCGTGTTCCATAACGGCCGATTTCAGCGGCTGCGACGTGGTCGTCGCACAGAAGTCCCAAGCAGAGACATTAACTACAAGAAAAATGACGATTCTTGACGGTTTATAAGTTGATGGTCGTGAAAAACCGTCAAAAAATGGCTTATCTTGACGGATTTAGCCTTACGTCAAGAAATGCCTTATTTTATGTTAATTTAGCAATTTTACAGCGTAATAGTTGACGGTTTTAGAGGATCCGTCAAGAAACATCCTTTTATTTAATGACGGTTCGGTAATAACCGTTAACCAATATATGCCTAAAAAAATTGGCGCGATTTTTTCAGCTGCCATTTTGGTAATTTTTTTGAAATTTGATATATGTTGATGGGTTGCCTTTCAATCCTATTTTTTTATTTCCCGATGTTTTCATCTCCGCTCTATTTTTCTACGAGCAGGTGGAGAAGGAGAGCCCAAACCAACAAACCCTTCTTCCTCCTCTCCATCCTCTTCCTCCTCTTCTTCCTCTTTCTCCTTTTTCTCTCATATAGATCCTTTCTAAATCCCAAACCCTAATCCCCAAATCCCCTTCCACTCTGAAAACCCTCTCTATCTCTCAGCAATTATGTCCCCCTCTCGTAGAACTCTTTCCCCGGTGGCCTATGCGTGGTCCCCTCTCCGACAAATCTAAGGCCGACAACTCTCTTCCCGGTGGCCATCGAAGCTGATTCGAATGACAAAAAGGGGGATTTCGACCAGGACGACGTCGACCTAGGTCCGATTTCTCCTCTTTATTTTTTTCCTAATCTTGAGATTTCGAAAGAGGAATTTCTGAAGCAGTTCGGAGAAGACTATGGCTACCCGAACGCCCCCAAGAACATCGACCATATTAGGGCTTCCGAATTCAAAAGATTGGAAGGTCACACTTTTTTTTTTGTAATTTATTTGATACCCAAATTTCAAAAAATTGTGTTTGTTAGGGTTTTATTTTCTTGGTTGATTTTAGGTCTAGTTTACTTGGACCACGTTGGAGCCACTCTCTACTCGGAGTCTCAGATGGAAGCAGTAGCCAAAGAATTGTCGGTAAATTTAATTTTGGTTGAATGAATGCCTTCAGGTCTGCTAGAGAATTGTCGGTAAATTTACTTTTGTGATTTACAACAAGTGAGATATTCTGATTATTGATGTGGAAGGAAGCTGAGATGCCCATTTTTTTATCTTTTACTTTTGTAATTTTGTTGCTTCATCTCTTTTGCAATGACACGATCCTTCTGAAGGTAATATTGTCCTTTTTATAAAATTAGAAGTCCATCATTTGAATGCAGAAAAAACTTAATACATGATGTGTACAAATAATTATTGGATTATTTTTAAAATTATACATATTAAGAACTTTCTGACAAGTATCTGAGGTCTATCCAACATCAAGATGTTGTTGCAACATCAAGATGTACCTCTGACCCCTACTTATAGAATATTTTTCATCGGCTCAAACCTTCATCCTGCAGGCAAGGACCATGTCTTATAGTGGCACTTCTTACTTAATTGTTGATTTCTAAAATTCTAAGGGTTGCTAGATTGTCCTATAGTTTAGAATCTATTTAAATAGTTTAATAGTAGTAATTTTGTGCAAGTACGAAACTCAGGGATTGGTATTTGTAATTGGATTAGTTTTATAGTGCGCTTTACTTATATTGTGGAAAATCTTTCAAAATTATAACATAAACTTGAGCAAGGAACACTTGGTCTCTGAATATGTTTGTAATGGAAAAATAAATAAGAGTGATTATTGATTGGTTTTTACCATACAGGTATACTACTGCAAGGAGGAGGAGGAGGTTTGCCTCTGCCACTCTCTGTCTTCGATTTACTGTTCCAAGGAGCCGAAACTATCCGTAGTTGAGCAAATTTCTTTTAGAGTCCAATTGCTTGAATTTTATGCTTCCGTAGTTGAGCAAATTTTCTCTTCTCATTTATCAAGTTTACTGTGAAGGCACTAATTTAGTATAATAATTGTGTTGATTTATAGGGGCAACACCTAAAGGAATATTCAAGGCAATATCCTTGCCTGGGTTAACAATTGCTCATGTTAAAAGCCACCTACAGGTGACACGTTAATTAATGTATGTATTCCTGCTCATGTTATGCTCTTGTATTATTTTTATTTCATCAAAAATAAAACTTTTAAGGAACAATCATATAGATATTTATATAAGAAAGGTATTGCCATTGGCTTCTCTGCATATGAGACCCTGAGATCCCGTTGGAAGATAGAAAGGTATTGCCATTCGATTTAATCAGTTGTGATTCATTTGTTATAGATTTTACTTCTCTCTATGATATAGTTGTTAACGTGCAATTTTGATTATACTTGGACCAGGCCACACGATTCTCCTGTTCTGGTTAGCTTGGCTTGTGGAATTCTTTCTGGGATTGCATCATCAACTGGTATGTAATGTCAGCATACTTTATGAACTTGCACAGTTTAGACATGGCTCGTATCGTAAAATATGCTATATGGAAAAATGAATGAAGTTGCCCTGATTATTGGAATAAGTTTGATTACGTTTTATTTTGGATTAGATTCAAAATCTACATTTTTAGCACATACCTGATGAGTACATTTAGAATATTTAATTTGAAATGAATGAGCTGATTCTGATCAGCAATTAGTTATTAATTCAACTGTTCTGGTAACAGGCACCTTTTATCGGACACTGAGAATGCACACCAATTGAAATGACAATATTTTTTATATTGTGTTGTACATTGATCATTTCCTGCATTCCAAGTATTGTTTGTATTTTGTTATTATGCTACATGGCTGATGGTTTTATTTGTGGACTTCTAGTACATTTATTATTTTTCTACGTTAACCCCTTTAATAAATACTAATTAATGTCCTGTTATATAACGTGGCATGATTCAAAGGCATATAGTGAGAGTTAAAATATTTTCTCAAAATATAACCGTCTATTATGTCATTTTAGGTAATCCATTAATTTTTTACAGTTACATAAATGATACCTCTTCTGGTTTGCACACCAGCCTTCTTTTGAAAATAATAATATATCACATAGAAAACTATTCTAGAAGTTACCCTTACGTTAATTATTATACATATAGTATTTTGGTGGCATGATATTGCTAGTTGATGTAAAATTATACATATTGTGTGTGCAGAATAAGTTATTGTTATCGTTCATTATTACATCAAACCAAGTTCAGTTTATGTTTCATAGAGGCGATAGTAATCAAGAGACTAATGGAGAAAACCCAAGTAACTTCATTTTTATTGATTATACCTTATGTTTAACTCCTGATTGTTCAGGACAAGAAGTTTGATCAGATCAACTGTAGACAAATTTTCCTACTTTTAGGTCCACTGAACATGGTTCTTTTACTTATGCCAGTGGATATGTTGTTTACTTTGAATTATTCTTTATCCTTCAATTTTTTGTTTGTTTAAGGAGCTCAAGATGGAGATAAATTACTAACTTAGAGCTTTCAGTAGGTTTCTCAGGGGACAAGCTTGAGGCTAGTCTTGACTTGCAACTAATAGATAGTGTACTTATAAAGGATCACTTCATCAATAAGAATTCATGATTTTTTAAACTCCTTTTGTGCACAAGTTGTATGTTCATGCTAGATGACAAAAATTAATAGTGATTTGAATATCTATATAAGAACATGTAGGAGAGTATATTTATAATTTGTGTTCTTGTTCTCTCAGAAACTTGCTGAAACATGAAGATGGATGCATGTTGTGAATAGGGGAATGCTGTGGATATGTAGGGATGTGCTTCGATATGGTTTACAATTTTTTTTGTTTCATTTTGTAGTGTTGGTGGATTATGTCGTGGTTGGACAAGTGAAGAATACATGTGGTGAGATGTGTATTGGAAGTTTTTGTTGTATGAACAATACAGTTTGTTAATATAAAATTTGGGTTTTATAGTAATTTGATGTGTGTAGCTTCTGGATTGATATAATGTGTGGTTGATTAATATTATATAATTCTTGATAAAATCTTGGCATGCTTATCTTGACGGTACTCTGGATAGCTTCTCTTGACAGTTGTCAAACGTTAACTTTAATTCATATCATGCTGCACAATATAGCCGTGAATTAGTGCTTTTCATGACGGGTTTTGTCCGTCAAAACAAATACTTTTATTGACGGCTAAAGACCGTCAACTAGGCCGGAGTCAAGAAAAGTTTTTGTCTATGTTGACGGTTCCTAAAAAGAGCTATCTTGACGGCTAAAAACAGTCAAGAAAATTACTTAAAATGACGGCAAAAAACCGTCAAGAAAAGCCATTTCCGAGACCGTCAAGAAAAGGGAAGGACTTTTCTTGACTCCGGCCTAGTTGACGGATCTACAACCGTCAAGATACCCATTTCTTGATGGGAAATCACCGTCAAGAAAAGCCCTTATTCTTGTAGTGATTGAATAATAGCAACAAAATTTGAAGCAAAACACAAGTCATTGCAAAACACTCTTTTATTGATATTGAAATAAAGGTTGCAATGGGCGCAAGGCCAAGATTACAAGTCACTCAAGCTCACTCTTCTCACATTACAAGTCACTCAGCTCTCTCTCAACTCTCAAATACAAGTCTTGAGCCAGCGGATGCTTCGAAAGGCGACGTCCATATATCCCGTATAAGTTTTGACTCCATGCGGCCGCATGCTTCGAATCGCCAAGGAACTCCGTGCCTTGACGAATCCAAGCGAGCTCTGTGCCACGAGCTTCTACCTGTGCCTGCACATGAAAACTATGTGGGTTTCAGTACTCAACTGTACTGATGGAATGAGCTCCTCGCCCACCCATACAAAACCGACACGTTCATTTGCTTTGTGCAACATAACACTTTTGATTGTCTTTCTACTCTTGCCTTAGGATTATTTTAGGACCGACGCCTTGGCCTATTTCGTATCTCTAGACCATCTCGTGCTTGCAACAACAATATTAAATCATACTTCGCCTCTAGACCCTTCTCGTGCCAACAACGTTAACCTATCAAGTCGTGTTTGCCTTATGGCCCAAATCAGAGACGCAACTACACGATAGACTCCATTTCCGTGTGATCGTGCTACAAAACCTTGCTGAGGCCATGCCTCGCAACTCAGTGAGACTTAACCATATCGCCGCCTCGCGGACCTTGCTACTTTGATCACCAACTGACCCAATCGAGGCTTGTGAACTTAGTGTCACTTAACCAACTTGTCTTACGGCGATTCCTGACTTAAACTCGAACAACTCAAACCCAACTTATATAACTCACATGTCAACACTTCAGACTCGACACCACATCTCTTGCCAAAGCACGTCACCTATGTTGTAGCCATTCTTAGGCCCAAACATTTGTGTTCTAACTGTACACGCATTCAACAACTCAACTAAATCTAAAGGCACACACGCGGATTGCCGCCCGTGCTAACTCATCTATACAAATTGGTCACCGACTCCAAGAGCCATCGTGGACTCCTCTAGCTTTTGTTAGACGGGTGCCCTATCAGCGCGAGTAGCTAGCCCCGCTGTAAGTCCCCGCCTAACCCGTACCCAGTACAGCTAATTACTCATTTCCAATCGCGGCCGCAACGGTCCCGTGGCCGTCTGGTTGCCGTACAGGAAAATGACCCACCTTGTCGACAAGTTGTCCATGACCATACAAGACTCGACTCAAACTGACGTCTCAAATGGTCATGCTACCTCTAGTGTTACCATCTTTTTCAGGACCAAGTTTAATACTTCTTAAATCTGAGACCGCCTCGACGACCTATAGTCGCGAGCATTCTTCTTTCTTCTGAGATCGCCTCGACGACCTATAGTGGCGAGAATTCCTCTTTCTTGCCCTATCATTTCATTCAACTCAAGAACAACTATTTGAAATACTTCTACAAACTCATTGATTCAACCGTGGCCCGTGCCTTAAAACACTAAGTCTGTGACATCGTGCAACCAACTTGAACTCTATACGACACCACCGCCTAAGACACACTCTATATGGCGGACTTTGAGACCATAAGACTATGTGGATACATCCAGTCATGGAACTCATAGGATCGTGCTTGCTACTACTCCGATAGCCTAACATAACTTGCCTAACTTAATTTTGTAACAACTTGGCAAGCAAGTGCTGCGTCAAGCTTTGCCTTGAAGGAACGTGCCGTGCACGTGTTCGACTTCGAACGACAAAGTCATTTGGGTGCCTAGACTTATGTCACAAGCCGTTCAGCGCAACTTAACTCATGGGCAGCCAAGGCTATGCCAAGCCTTGGACGACGTGCATGCCTTTTGAAGCATTCATGCGGGTGACGCCTATGACTTAGGCTATGTTCATAACTTCGCCAACTCAAACCAACTTTCCTTCTCCCAAGCCACGGGACGAAGGATCGAGTGTCATTTTCAAAGTACGTCGTACACCAACTCTAAGCCGACCGTTGGACCTTTCCATATTCTAACTCAATTCGACCCATCGGGATTATTTCCGTAGCTATGTAGATTCGTCTCTTTTATTATCAAGCCTACTTGTGCAAGTTGAAAACATGAAATTTATTATGTGAAGGCTAAGATGAGGCGAGTTCACCGAAACTACCCCACCTGAGCGATATCTCCGAGCAAGTAGTTGCAAGGCTTAGTCTGAACGCCGTCGGCGTTTCGATTCCTCCGATTGACTGAGCGGACGGGGTACTACAGCTATGAACTTAGCATAAATCATAGGTGTCGTGCGTACAAATGCTTGATAAAGCATGCACTGTCCCAACTGTTCAATGCTTTACATAACAAAAGTGTCCAATAAGTCTCAATGAATGTTTTCACGGTGCAAGGCATGGGTTAGTCTTTGCTCGTCCCACAGGTTAAGTTGTTGCACGATTGACTTAGGTAAAAGTTATGCCACGAGCTAATAAAGTCATAGCAAGCACTGTCACATATTTTCTGTGATTGTTATAGCCAACAGCCAAACGATCTCAGGGCTCATCCTATAAAGTATGACTTGGATGATAGCGTCACACATGACACAATTGGTTTAAGGCACGAAACACGGTTGTTTCGATGATAGATATGCCACGGTCTATGGCACACAAAGGTGTCACGACCCGCACCTTGTTTCGGGGCACGAGGACGTGGGTACGTCCAGCCTATGTCGTTGTATCGATGTTGGAACGCCGTATAGGTCGTCTATATTATCTAACATCTAACCATATCAAATATATCATGTCATCTCCGCACGGAGGTATAATATGACATATAAAATATATAATCTCAATCACAAGATCTAAAGGAAGATAAAGCACGATATTTGGAAATAAAGACAAAGAAGATTGAATAGTAGCATAGTCATGATACAAATTAGGTCTAAAATTCTAAGACAAATAAATACATATCCTGAAGATAATTATAAGTCACAAACCCACATTCAGAAAAATCCGATACAATATGGGATGCTAAACACTAAGCTACTTCTAGGGCACTCTCTACTGAACATGATCCTCCTGAGACTGTTGTGTGCATCCCTCGTATATCCTATGCTCATTGTAGGTAGGACAAAAGTCTAAGCCATCTAAAAAATATTATTCAGTCAGGATTGGAGCAAAGTACAACTTAAATAAAAATTCTAGTTAATTGACAAGCACATGAAAAATATAAATAATAATGTAATTCTTGATGAACAATTCATAAGAGACAAGGTACAATGAAAGAGACAAGTGAATATAGAGCAATAGATGTATGGGGAGAAATATGAAAATGTAAAGGCAGACATATATGTAATAAAGGAGAAAACTTGTCATGCAAGGTATACAACAAACAAGTCCAGAATATCAGTGCCTAATACCAGTGTTTTGAAATACCGAGATGACATGTGAACGGCTAGAGGGTAATATCCGGCAAACCATATACATCCGTGTATGGCTGTTATTATTCCAGTAAAACCATAGGATAGAAAGGGTATGTTCACACGTCTCCTAGATATTTTTCTTCCGACCAGTACACATTGATCCAGGTCTCGACATGTACCTCAATAATCCAGAATGGATATATTAGTCCAGTAAAAATCATTAGGCATGAAACTACGTATCTCAAGTCAAAGAATCTATACAATACCAATACCTATGTCTATCATGTCGGAATCATGAGAGAACACTAATATAAAGTTGCATCATAGGATATAACAAGAAATAAAAACTATCAGAGAATGTACTCGTATGTCGTTGTAAACACCAAAATTTTTACTAAAATTTTTAAATTTTTATTACTTTGGTATTGATTTTTACTTTGGTATTGTACGACGAGTGCAAATACGTATGTGCGAGACATTTTTTTTTACATAAAAAGTTTTATTCTAAGTTTAATACATATGAACATAAATAGCTTTGATTTTGAAAAACATATCGATAAGTATTTTCTACATAAAAATTTGTTGCCCAAATTTAGTCAAATTCTATATTTAACTTCATTATTATAAAGTGGCATATCATTTATACAGTTATAGGTAATAATGATATTTTTTTTCTTTTTAAATGTAGTATACTAGAAAAGTATATTTATATAAATAATATTGCATATGGGGTACTTGTAATTTTCTTCATGTATATATTTTGAACCTTCAAAATTATTATTATTTATCTTATTTTATTGAAAAGAATTTTGAAGTCATTCCCTATTTACTATTTAAAATATTTATATGATTTTTGAAATCTATTTATTATTATTATTTATTATAAAGATATTTGGAAAATTTTATTTAATGTTTATTTGGTATGATAATCTAAATTAAGATTTTAAAATATTGAATTTATTCTTAATTGGTTTAGCTTATAGATATGAACTATCTAGATATAAGTTCAAATCGGATTAGATCGGATTGGATTTGATTGATAGAATTAGTTAGAAATCAATTTAAACTAATAATATGATTTATCAAAAAGAGTTTTAAATTTTTCCTCTCCATATCCAGCTAGAAAGTTCCACCCCTATATATAGGGGAGAATTCTATTGTCCTCCTCCACATAATTATTCCCACAAATAAATCCACCATAGACAAGTTGTGCATCGTGTCGTTGTCCACATTCTTATTCCATTTTTACATATAAAATATTTTTTTCGTGTCGACAATCCCGACACAATACTCAATCTTATCCTAAACCAGCCATCCTCCGATCCGCCGACAAAGCGTCAACACCAGGCCAACCGCAGTGACCTTCACCCCATCTTCGCTCTGCCTTCAACGTCACCACCGACTCCCTAAAAACTTCCCCGATCCCGTAACCACAGCCACCTCCACCCTCTGCCAAACCCAGCACCACCTCCACCCTCCGACACCATTATCACCACCATCCGTACTATAGCCACCGCCATCATCGTGGCACAAGGACCCCCTGGCCTCCGCCAGCGCCAAGCCCCAATACCACACTGCTGTCACCAACACCACCCCCTAGTCGAACTCCTCCATCACCGTTCACCACAGCCCCGCTACCATGAACACCACCCTCATCCACCCGCGGTATCAATACTGCTCCCCGACCACCGACTCCCTCTACACCATCAACGTCACCTCCACCAACAGTATAACCCATACCGCTGCCGCGGCGACCCCCCGGCCAGCGCTGTCGCGGCCAAAACCACAAAAACCCCAAATTAAAACAAACCACCACAGCCCTTACTCACCTGTCCGCGCCTCCGACGGGCGCCGCATCTGGTCGTACGTGTCGGGCCGAACCACCCTGCCTTCAATCTAGCATCACTTCCGCCGCCGTGGGACTCCCATCGATGCGCCTCCGACTCCAGGTGGCCGCGCCTCCTTCAGCGACCGGAGGCCTCCCATGCCGAACCACCGCGTGCGCCGTGCTTCTCCGGTGGAAGCCGACCGCCAGGAGATCCCCTTCCTCCTCCACCACGAGCTCCCACCACCTGGTCGTCAGAGCCGCAAGCCTCCTCCTTCGTCGCACTCGGCAGCCTCACACCAAAGCCCCTTTGGTAAGCCGCAGCTCTCGAACCCCTCCTCTCTGTCCCTTTCGAATTTTGGGGATCTCTCACTCTCCCTTCCCTATTCACTTCCAGTTTTTATTTCCCCTTATGATGTTTCTCTCTCCTAGGAGAGAAACAGCTGTGCTTAACGCTTTTTTTTTATCAATAGCAACTATGTTATACTTATGGTTAATTATTAGTATTATTAGTATTATTATTATTATTAGTTTGCGAAAACCTTTATATTTATGTTTATGTTTAGTGAATAAAAGTTTTGGAGAAAAAAAGAAAATAATAATATTACCATATTATTTTTACTTCAACAAAAAATAGAATTTTTAACCATGAAATATTTTTTGTACTCTTTAAGTAATTAGTTAAATATTTTTTATTTAACAAATATAGCTTCTACCTAATCTTACTTTTACAAACTTAAAGTTTTGCCTAAAAAAACTTTTTTTGTATTTTTAAATATTTATCTAAAACCTATCTTTACTAATAATATATATATTTTAAAAATTATATATATATATTATTTATCAAATTTTCTGTCCTCTTGTCTATGACTAAACTCCTTTCTCCTATTCCCTCGCCAAATTATGTACGTCCTCCTATAGACCCTAGCTAACTTGACTATTTTGGACCCGATGGAACAAATCGTGCCGTTAGGAGAGGCCCTTTGCGCAGTTGTAACACTGAAGTCACATGTTGTGCCACCTTGATTATCGTACCACACAAGTTGACACCACCAGGCAAGTATACCTTGCTAATTTACTGTCATATTATTTATTTTTAGAATTATTTACTTTGTTTCATATTTGCTAGTATTATAAACTGTACGTCCAAGCCATACTTGGGTGCAAGCGACTCTATTAGTCGTTTTCGTTGTTCTATTTTATTTGATGTATGTTGACTTAGTTTTAGCAGACTACCTTCTTTGTGGGATATCCTTATATCTCCTCCGACCATGATACTCTCACTACATGATTTGAGATATTTTGCTAGGGGCACGGCTTGCATATTGATTGGCCATCTCTATAGTCGTGTGTCGGATAGATGATCGTAACTACTACGATTAAGATATAGAGATTCGAGCAGTTACAAAACTGGACAGGTCATAGACAGTGTGGGGAATATTGGGGAAGGACAGTCACTAGTGCGTATGGGAAGCCAAACAGGTAAACCATAGTTTTCGAAAGAAACAATGGCGAGATTATATTTGCAGATACCCTCTGACGTTTTGGACGTTACGGCCGGATATGTATGACTGGATGCCAGTTACTTACTTATAGCCTAAATCCCACCCATGCGCAATGAAAGTTGTCCTCTGAATTGCACATTAGACGGTTAGAATCCCATTTGCATATTTGTGTCTAGGTTAGTCTTTTGTATATTGTTTTATTATTTTGACAGTTTATATTAGTATGTTCTTCCTGTATCTAGTTACGTCCCTCTGAGGACCTGGTGATTTTTCCAGGTGTGTTTGTGATTTTTCTAGGTGCTCTAGCCGAGGATATAGTTTACAATATACCTTCACGATGCTAGCTTTTGGATCGTCTTTCGCTTCGCTCGACTCTTCCATTGTCACTATGTATTTCTCCTTTTTGTTGGTTGTAGATTTGTCTCCGCCCAACGTTTTGTACAAATGACATTTATAAGTTGATTTTACGATATATTGGTTTGTGGATGAGATTAGTTTCATGGTTACTATATATTACAGCTTATGTATACATACGAGGTTCCATATATTGTAGTATGCCTCGTATGTATAAAGCTCATGTCTACGTACTTGGTCCTAAGTAATTTGGGACTGGGGCTTTACAGTCGTCCTAAGCAATGGACGTGAATCGAGGCCCAAGGTGATGTCACCCAACCTAGATATGTGATACACATATAAATTGGTGTTTAAGTGAGTTAAACATGGTTTTCTAGTGTGCGATATGCGATCTAGGTTAATTCTAGGTCAAATTGACTTAAAGTTGACCTTTAGGTTAACTGGTCAACCTTGGTCAAACCCTAGTCAAGTCAAATCTATATAGGTTAGTTTAACCTATTTCATGTTGTTACCTACCTAGATATATTATCTATATACATATCTATTGCCTATATTAGGTATTACCCTATTCCTAACATATAGGTATTTGCCCTTGACATATACATGTAATATATATTCATTACCTACTCTAAGTTTATGCCCAATGCCTATACTTGGGCCAAGCCCCTATACTCAATGCCTACCTATCAACTTGTCATTTACTCGTCCTAACTTCAAGGTAATCACCCACTACCTACACGACTCTTATACCTCTACTCACTATTCCTTAGGTAATTTCTTACCTATGTTATATGGGTATACTTATACCCATAAACATTACTTATACCTTTACATATCCATTCTCACCTGTGTACCACTGTCATCACCATGTAGGTAACTCTCATTTCCTATCCTAATGCATTACCTACTCTACATTGGTATTTCCTCATCCTAGTTCAAATTCTTAGTTTCCATTCACAACATGACACACACAACAACCCAACGCAGGCTCCTTTGCCTATGTACTCATCTGAACCATGTTGCACTTGTGCAAGCCATTAGGCCCTGCGCTGCCCTGCCCCATGATGCCATCAGTGCAGTGCACTACTCCACAAATACTGGCCAAGCAGTGCCCTGCTACCAAGGACCAAGTTGCCCCTACACTTGGTGCATCCTACTGGCCAGTGGCCCAACTCTCCTGCTGCTGTTATGGCTCATGCTCACTGCCCTGTGCTAACACCTGTTGCTGCCTGTATTCCCTCTACTCACTGCTGTTACTCCCTACTCACAATTCCCCTTCATATTCTTTACTCGCACTCTCTATCACACCCTCAAACTCACTCACATAAACTTAATTGGCACACTAACCTACACTGATACACTCTCGGGTATCAGTCTAAGTGGCCTAGCTGCATTAATCAGTCCCTCCACTAGTTCACTAGCTCTAATATAATTTTTAGACACTAGGGACACTGGCATTGATACTCGATACTGAAACACACTCTAAACACTCTCAAACACCCAAGCCTAACAAATTCTCAATCCTCTCGCACTCACAACTCACTACTCACTTGTGACACCCTCAAATGCACTGTCACATGACAGTTACTTGATAGTCCCTTCTCCCATCTCTCTTCTTCAATCAATTATAACTGATACCATGCAGTATGACTGATACTTACTTCACTGATCAAACGACTGATGTATAGAAGTGTGACAAGCCTCTATCCTAATCCAATTTGTGACTGATATCAACATTCTTCTTCTCATTTTTTCCCTACACTCATATAACCATACAATTTAACCAATAAGGTCTGATACAACTATATATATAGGACTGATTCCAAAGACTTCCCTTTAAAACTGACATACTATGAGTAATGGGGACTGATACTCTCATTATCAGTGGGCTGCACTCAAGGTGAAGGCTGGACAATTGCCAAACTCAGGTGGACTGACATCTAGGGTATGGATTGTAGGAACGAAGTCGTAAAGCAGAATACTCTAGAGGGGGTGAATAGAGTAGGCAACATAATATTTCTAATTAAAAAATTGTTAGCAGTAAGATCATAGAATTAAATCAATAATCATAAAATAATAACTGTAAAAGAAATAAGATCAGAAGGCAAACCAAACACAACGATGTATACTGGTTTCCCTCTTGTGAGGACTAGTATAGTCGGAAGAACTCTAGCTTCCAGTTGAATCCACTATTGGAAAATCCTGCAAGTTTTCATACGAAATCCTTGCAACTTCTACAGACGCGAGCTTTGATACGAAGAACTCGACCAACTTCAATTTTGAAGAGACTTTCTTCAATCAAGCCTCTTGTCACGACCCGCACCCATATATACGGGTACGAATACGTGGGCCACGCCCAGCCTACGCCGCGGTATCGGCGGTAGAACACTGTCAAGTATACTATACTAACTACAACATCTAAAGATCCATAACTAGAAATGTACTTATGTCACATCACGAAAACTAAGGAAGATAAGACAAGAAATAATAGCGATATCTCTAAAACAACTAGAATCTACAATGATCATAAGACAGGAAGATAATGAGGGAACAACAAGACTAACTAAGGAATAACTACCAGGCAACTCACATAGAGGAACAGTGTGAACCACCTCAGCTAGAATCATCCTGCAGTCCAACAAATGTGGCACAACTACTCCTAAAATTTTGTCAACATATCCAGTCAGGATGGAACGAGCACAAATCTCCATAACAGTTCTAGTTAGACGATATTGAAAATGTAGCAGTAAATAGAGAGAATCTACGAGATAAATAATGTGTACATGAATCATGGTAAGGCATATCAAGACTGTAATCTGAATGTAAGAACAGGGAAAAACAGTATAAATCATGTACAAGAATCTGGAACTATATCTATGTGAGTTTAGTATTAGTTTCAACATGTGATCGGCTTAGAACTTGATACAATATTTGGCCTGGCTAATCATACGTGAGTGTATGATTAACACTATACAATGATGATACAATAATATCTGTGGGGTATTGATCACATCTCTACGCTAACACCCCCATCCCTGACTAATATAGTGGATCCAGTCATGACACGTCATGATACATATTCTCTGAGAGGGTAGCTAGCCTTCGCAGGAATCGTATCTATACAATGAACAATAAACAATGTAGACTTGTCCAGTGTATACCATATATAGGAGGAATAACATCTTATGACGGGATCCAGACAAATATCAATCCGTGTGAACAATGTGTCAAGAGAACAAGGATAATCTGCACTAAATACTAGAAACAAAGACGATATCATAAAACAGAAATATTATCAGAGAATGTACTCGCCTGGGGTCCTGCTGTCAATATCAATCAGGGTTCAGAGTAAAGCCACAGACCTAAAGATGAAATAATGCAAGAGCTGATCAGGGTCAAAAGATATACTAATATCTAGGTCAAACTAAGACAAACTGGGTCAAAGTTGACGTACAGTTGACTTTGGTCAACTGGTCAACTCTGGTCAATACTAGGTCAACTCTAGGTCAAACTTGACTAACGTTGACTAACAGTTGACTTTGGGTCAACTGGTCAACTTCGGTCAACTCTAAGTCTAATCTAGGTTTAAATAGGTCAATGGTTGACCTACAGTTGACTTGGTCAAAAAGTCAACGTTGGTCAAGTCTGATCAAACCTAGGTCAATTGTTGACTCTACTTCGACGTCTAGTCAAAGTAGTCAACCATGGTCAAGCTAGTCTCTATAACCATCTACAAGGTCAACTTATGAATTTCAGTAATTTAGAAATCACTGAAATCGACGGGTCTCTAAAACAACCAAAAGGAGAAAATATTATAATAATAGGGTAACACGAAAAGGGAAGAAATCTACAGATGTTGTCGGATGATGAAACTAACATCACCAACGTGTCCAGAATGGTCAAATCAGCTAGGATAGCCTGTCCAAAAGTCTAATTTGGACACAGGGGCAAAACGATAATTTCGGGCCAAAATGATGTCTGTCGTTGGACACCCTTTGCACCGAAAAACGTGCCGAAATAAAAGTGCACAAAACCTAACAAATTATGTCCACGAATCCAGAATGACGATACGAACCCAACGGTATATCCAGAATTGGATTCCGTTGACCCGATCTCAAATTGGTCCGTTGACACGGACATTTGGAATCCGGTTTGCACGGAAATGCGTGCCGAAGTAAATATCTTCAAAACTCAGCAAATTATATGTCAACGAGTCCAGAATGACGATACGAACTCAACGGTATATCCAGAATTGGATTCCGATGAGCCGGCGTCAAAAAGTCCCATTGACTCAGAAAGTGGGACCCGCTTTGCACCGAAATGCGTGCCAGGGCCCACGTTCTCCAAATCAAGCAAACTTTATATGAAAACATACCAGAACGACGCCACGAGTCTACTGGTGGTGTCAGAAATTGAATCCGGAGTCCCGGGTTCAAAAATAGAATTTTACAAGTGCAACACTAAGAATTCGAACGGCCAACTTTGGCGTCGAATTCGACCGACCTAACAAGCTCAAACTGAAATGAAATCTAAAGGGAGCAGGAAGAGGGTTATACCAACTGTGCACCAGAACTGGTGGCGCACAAAACGGAGCTGCGACGACGAAGATACGAACCCGCGAAGTTGGCGTCGCAAAACTGTCCAAAAATAACGCAATTTTAAACGTCAACTTGGTGGCCGGTTTTGATGTATCAAACGACGAAATTAACGGGTGAAATTTGAGAGTGATGAAGGGGTATATACCGAGATTGCGACGGAGCAAAAAGTTCGCAGATCCAATGGTCGGATCTCCCGAAAAACGCGTGCGAAGTTGCTGGTTCGAGACGCGATTCCGAGTTCGCTTCCGAGCTCGCGCCGACGGGATTTTGTGCGAAATGCACGAATCGCCTCGGCAACGCGTCGTGGGAGACGACGCGCGCCACGGGAGAGCTCGTCGGGGCTCGCCGGCCAGGGGTGGCCGGCCACGCGGTGGCGGTTGGCCGCGCGGCAGCGCCGGTGGCGGCGACAGCGCGCGCGGTCGTGCGCTCGCTGCTGCTCCGAGGCTGCGCTACGGCTGCTGCTGCGTGCAGGCGTGCGCGCGCACGGCGGCGGCGGCGCTAGCCCAGTATGGCGGCGGCCATGGGCACGGCGAGGGTGGTACTCGGTGGTGGTGGCGTGTGGATGATGGAGGTGGTGGCGGTTTGGTGATGGTATGGTGATGGTGGTTTGATGATAATGAAAGAGGAGAGGGTTGTGAAGAAGAAGAAGAAGAAGAAGAAGAAGAAGATGATGATGGTGAGGTGGTGATGTCGGCAAGGAGAGGGGCTCGGCCAAGCATGGCTGCTGCTGGGTGTATATTGGAGAGGAGAGGTGAGTGTGTAAAATATAAAGAGGAAGAGAGAGAATGAGAAGAGAGAGAGAGAGGAGATATTTGTGAGAGAGAGGGAGGGAGTGTAGTCGGTCCACATGGGGGGGTGTCCTGATGGGAGAGGGGAGGGGTTTAAGTGTGTAGGTAGAGAGAGAGAGTGATGGGAGAGGAGAGAGATATTTAATATATATGTGTGTGTGTATATATTAAATATAGAAGAGAGAGAAAGAGAGATAGAGATGGGTTTACTTCATGAAGAAGAAAATAGAGAGGGGGGTTCGGCTGAGTGTGCTGGCATGGTGAGTTAGGTGAGGTGTGTTGTGTTTTAATGGGAGAGAGATATCATATATATATATATATATGTATATATATATATATAATGAGATATTTGTAGATATTTAATAAGTAGAGAGAGAAAGAAATATTTTCAAAATAGGAAAATCTTGTGGGATAATTGAGCAGTCATAAGAGGGCAACATGGAGCTTGGGTTGGGTTCAACGGAGCTGGGCTGGGCCAAAATCGGATATGGTGCAATATTCGAATTAAAATGGGTATTTACAATCATGGGCAAATAAGTAGCATGCGGGGGCTCAAATAAATGGGACACAAGTGTCAGACGGGTAGTAGGCTTCGTGTGGGCCATGTCCCGATTTGGGGTCGACTAGGTTGGGTCGATGTCGGATCCCGAAATTAAATTGGAAATCAAATTAGGTTTCACGGTAGATAATTAATTGGCCTAAATTGAACCGAAAGTTGTGCAAAGGAAATGGAGCACAAAATGGAGTGTCTGAGTAGGACACGAAGGTCAGGGGTGAAGAGCGTCTCGAGTAGATCAGGCATAACAAGTTGGTTTCGAGAAAATGACTAGTACGGTGCTCCTAAATTAAAAGTCATGGTAACGCGCATATGATGATCAAGAAAAAGAGTGGGAATTCAATTAATATTTAAATGGTCTAATATTGACCCGAACCTGCGCGAAGCAAAAAGAGCACATGGGAACGAGTTCAAGTGGGACAGGATATATTAAAATGAAGATAATCTCGTCTACTACAAACTCCAAGAAGGAAGTTTCCAGAGACTGGCATCCCTGATGCTCTAGAATTCCAAGTCACGGTAAAGAGCATTAAATTAAATAATAATCAAATAATAATATCTGTTCAAAATAATTGATTTAAAAATTGAAAAAAATAAGCCCAAAATTCAGGGGCTTACAATTCTACCCACCTTATAAAAATTTTGTCCTCGAAATTAAAGGTTGGTAGTGGGGTTAAAACATGATAGAAGATTTAGGCAATATTTTAGGCACGATCCAAGAATGACGAGTTTGCATGATCAAGAAAATCGATTCGAAATTGTTCAGGCACGATGATGGATTTTGGCACGATAGAATCATGATATGAACAAAATCATATGTGCATGATTTCAGAAATAAGCCAAGTCATTGGGGCACCATTTTAGAGACGATTAGGAGAATTGAAGATATAAATGAAGTTCAAGTACGGGGTGATTTGTGTAATCAAGACATAGCTAAACAAGGCAAAGGAAATGACGGTAAGATGAGAAAATCATCATGCGATGGAAGAGAAAATAATGATAAACAAGAAATAATGGTAGGAATTATCTTGCTCAATTGGTAAAAGAAGTGAATCAATTTAAGATATGACCTGATAACCATACACGTCTATCCAAAATCATGTTGCCAGAATTTACGCCACGCCAGTAAACATAGCTACAATAAACGATAGAGTCCATAACCAAGGTATACACCCTATAATCATGTCATCTAGATTCCTTACCACGCCAACCGGTATGGCTGCAAGAGAATCTAAATTCCATAACTAGGATGGTATATCCAAAATCAGGCTCCATGTTCCTGTCAGGCTAGCTAATATGACTGCGATAAATTCCAAACTCCATAAGTAAAGTAGACATTTATCGTTCCCATCGTCTTCGTCCAAAGTATGTTTATCAGGATATCTTATCTCAATTCTTAAAGAATTATCCAAAACAAAATCAAAGATTAACAACGAATATTAAGATTTAAAATTCAACAACAAGTCAAGGGTAAGTTAATAGAAACAACGAAAACAACTTCCGAGATAGGGTTCAGAGGAAAATCTCAGGAAAAGTCCCGAGGGTACTACCTAGGTCAAGATAGAAAATGGTGGAATATCATCTAAAACAAACCTCGACCATGATACGAGGTTGGTAAATCATATTCTCTCCCCAACCTAGATGATATACAAGTTCAACTTATACCTCCTCTCTGGGGTCCACAAATTCATCCCAAAGAATAATAAAGTACGATAACTGAGAGATATCTCAGGAATCAGGACGGATAGAAACGAATGGGAATAGATTCGAAGAGTTTCGAAATAAGATTCCCAGGGGTCATCCCTAGAATCTACCAAGAGTTCCTAATATGTGACTGAGTACCAAAATCCTAAAATATTCCATTACTCAACCTTAATCCTAGGGCAGGCTCGCAGTAGTACAGATAAACTCAAGTACTACCACGACTTCGCATTAACTGCAAAGACTGACCTGCATGGGCCACCACTAAAAACGTGTCACGACCCGCATCCAGATATACGGGTACGAATACGTGGGCCACGCCCAGCCTACGCCGCGGTATCGGCGGTAGAACGCTGTCAAGTATACTATACTAACTACAACATCTAAAGATCCATAACTAGAAATGTACTCATGTCACATCACGAAAACTAAGGAAGATAAGACAAGAAATAATAGCGATATCTCTAAAACAACTAGAATCTACAATGATCATAAGACAGGAAGATAATAAGGGAACAACAAGACTAACTAAGGAATAACTACCAGGCAGCTCACATAGAGGAACAGTGTGAACCACCTCAGCTAGAATCATCCTGCAGTCCAATAAATGTGGCACAACTACTCCTAAAATTTTGTCAACATATCCAGTCAGGATGGAACGAGCACAAATCTCCATAACAGTTCTAGTTAGACGATATTGAAAATGTAGCAGTAAATAGAGAGAATCTACGAGATAAATAATGTGTACATGAATCATGGTAAGGCATATCAAGACTGTAATCTGAATGTAAGAACAGGGAAAAATAGTATAAATCATGTACAAGAATCTGGAACTATATCTATGTGAGTTTAGTATTAGTTTCAACATGTGATCGGCTTAGAACTTGATACAATATTTGGCCTGGCTAATCATACGTGAGTGTATGATTAACACTATACAATGATGATACAATAATATCTGTGGGGTATTGATCACATCTCTACGCTAACACCCCCATCCCTGACTAATATAGTGGATCCAGTCATGACACGTCATGATACATATTCTCTGAGAGGGTAGCTAGCCTTCGCAGGAATCGTATCTATACAATGAACAATAAACAATGTAGACTTGTCCAGTGTATACCATATATAGGAGAAATAACATCTTATGACGGGATCCAGACAAATATCAATCCGTGTGAACAATGTGTCAAGAGAACAAGGATAATCTGTACTAAATACTAGAAACAAAGACGATATCATAAAACAGAAATATTATCAGAGAATGTACTCGCCCGGGGTCCTGCTGTCAATATGAATCAGGGTTCAGAGTAAAGCCACAGACCTAAAGATGAAATAATGCAAGAGCTGATCAGGGTCAAAAGATATACTAACACCTAGGTCAAACTAAGACAAACTGGGTCAAAGTTGACGTACAGTTGACTTTGGTCAACTGGTCAACTCTGGTCAATACTAGGTCAACTCTAGGTCAAACTTGACTAACGTTGACTAACAGTTGACTTTGGGTCAACTGGTCAACTTCGGTCAACTCTAAGTCTAATCTAGGTTTAAATAGGTCAATGGTTGACCTACAGTTGACTTGGTCAAAAAGTCAACGTTGGTCAAGTCTGATCAAACCTAGGTCAATTGTTAACTCTACTTCGACGTCTAGTCAAAGTAGTCAACCATGGTCAAGCTAGTCTCTATAACCATCTACAAGGTCAACTTATGAATTTCAGTAATTTAGAAATCACTGAAATCGACGGGTCTCTAAAACAACCAAAAGGAGAAAATATTATAATAATAGGGTGACACGAAAAGGGAAGAAATCTACAGATGTTGTCGGATGATGAAACTAACATCACCAACGTGTCCAGAATGGTCAAATCAGCTAGGATAGCCTGTCCAAAAGTCTAATTTGGACACAGGGGCAAAACGGTAATTTCGGGCCAAAATGATGTCTGTCGTTGGACACCCTTTGCACCGAAAAATGTGCCGAAATAAAAGTACACAAAACCTAACAAATTATATGTCCACGAATCCAGAATGACGATACGAACCCAACGGTATATCCAGAATTGGATTCCGTTGACCCGATCTCAAATTGGTCCGTTGACGCGGACATTTGGAATCCGGTTTGCACGGAAATGCGTGCCGGAGCAAATGTCTTCAAAACTCAGCAAATTATATGTCAACGAGTCCAGAATAACGATACGAACTCAACGGTATATCCAGAATTGGATTCCGATGAGCCGGCGTCAAAAAGTCCCATTGACTCAGAAAGTGGGACCCGCTTTGCACCGAAATGCGTGCCAGGGCCCACGTTCTCCAAATCAAGCAAACTTTATATGAAAACATACCAGAACGATGCCACGAGTCTACTGGTGGTGTCAGAAATTGAATCCGGAGTCCCGAGTTCAAAAATGGAATTTTACAAGTGCAACACTAAAATTTGAACGGCCAACTTTGGCGTCGAATTCGACCGACCTAACAAGCTCAAACTGAAATGAAATCTAAAGGGAGCAAGAAGAGGGTTATACCAACTGTGCACCAGAACTGGTGGCACGCAAAATGGAGCTGCGACGACGAAGATACGAACCCGCGAAGTTGGCGTCGCAAAACTGTCCAAAAATAACGCAATTTTAAACGTCAACTTGGTGGCCGGTTTTGATGTATCAAACGACGAAATTAACGGGTGAAATTTGAGAGTGATGAAGGGGTATATACCGAGATTGCGACGGAGCAAAAAGTTCGCCGATCCAACGGTCGGATCTCCCGAAAAACGCGTGCGAAGTTGCTGGTTCGAGACGCGATTCCGAGTTCGCTTTCGAGCTCGCGCCGACGGGATTTTGTGCGAAATGCACGAATCGCCTCGGCAACGCGTCGTGGGAGACGACGCGCGCCACGGGAGAGCTCGTCGGGGCTCGCCGGCCAGGGGTGGCCGGCCACGCGGTGGCGGTTGGCCGCGCGGCAGCGCCGGTGGCGGCGACAGCGCGCGCGGTCGTGCGCTCGCTGCTGCTGCGAGGCTGCGCTGCGGCTGCTGCTGCGTGCAGGCGAGCGCGCGCGGCGGCGGCGGCCATGGGCACGGCGAGGGTGGTGCTCGGTGGTGGTGGCGTGTGGATGATGGAGGTGGTGGCGGTTTGGTGATGGTATGGTGATGGTGGTTTGATGATAATGAAGGAGGAGAGGGTTGTGAAGAAGAAGAAGAAGAAGATGATGGTGAGGTGGTGATGTCGGCAAGGAGAGGGGCTCGGCCAAGCATGGCTGCTGCTGGGTGTATATTAGAGAGGAGAGGTGAGTGTGTAAAATATAAAGAGGGAGAGAGAGAATGAGAAGAGAGAGAGAGAGGAGATATTTGTGAGAGAGAGGGAGGGAGTGTAGTCGGTCCACATGGGGGGGGTGTCCTGATGGGAGAGGGGAGGGGTTTAAGTGTGTAGGTAGAGAGAGAGAGTGATGGAAGAGGAGAGAGATATTTAATATATATGTGTGTGTGTATATATTAAATATAGAAGAGAGAGAAAGAGAGATAGAGATGGGTTTACTTCATGAAAAAGAAAATAGAGAGGGGGGTTCGGCTGAGTGTGCTGGCATGGTGAGTTGGGTGAGGTGTGTTGTGTTTTAATGGGAGAGAGATATCATATATATATATATATATATATATATATATATGTATATATATATATATATATATATATATATATATATATAATGAGATATTTGTAGATATTTAATAAGTAGAGAGAGAAAGAAATATTTTCAAAATAGGAAAATCTTGTGGGATAATTGAGTAGTCATAAGAGGGCAACATGGAGCTTGGGTTGGGTTCTACGGAGCTGGGCTGGGCCAAAATCAGACATGGTGCAATATTCGAATTAAAATGGGTATTTACAATCATGGGCAAATAAGTAGCATGCGGGGGCTCAAATAAATGGAACACAAGTGTCAGACGGGTAGTAGGCTTCGTGTGGGCCATGTCCCTATTTGGGGTCGACTAGGTTGGGTCGATGTCGGGTCCCGAAATTAAATTGGAAATCAAATCAGGTTTCACGGTAGATAATTAATTGGCCTAAATTGAACCGAAAGTTGTGCAAAGGAAATGGAGCACAAAATGGAGTGTCTGAGTGGGACACGAAGGTCAGGGGTGAAGAGCGTCTCGAGTAGATCAGGCATAACAAGTTGGTTTCGAGAAAATGACTAGTCCGGTGCTCCTAAATTAAAAGTCATGGTAACGCGCATATGATGATCAAGGAAAAGAGTGGGAATTCAATTAATATTTAAATGGTCTAATATTGACCCGAACCTGCACGAAGCAAAAAGAGCACATGGGAACGAGTTCAAGTGGGACAGGATATATTAAAATGAAGATAATCTCGTCTACTACAAACTCCAAGAAGGAAGTTTCCAGAGACTGGCATCCCTGATGCTCTAGAATTCCAAGTCACGGTAAAGAGCATTAAATTAAATAATAATCAAATAATAATATCTGTTCAAAATAATTGATTTACAAAATTGAAAAAAATAAGCCCAAAATTTAGGGGCTTACACCTCTGATTAATATTTCTCTGAAATCTTCTAGACCGTACCGTACCGGCAAATTGACTAGAGAATTGTAACTGGCTTGGGATTTGAAAATGAAAGCTTTTTAGAACTCTTTGGAAAGAAACGTAAGCTTAGAAGAGAAGAGATGTAAGTGGATGAGTGATTTTAAATGATCAGAATTCTTCTCTATTTATAGTATTTCCAAAGGCAGAACTCTGGCAGAATTCGGGCAGAATTCAGACAGAACTCTATGTAACAATCCGCAACTAAAGGGAGACGAAGTTTTTCAAATGTTCGAAAATCAAAAGGTCACTAACCGAACTCTTGCCGAACTCGGGCCGAGTTCTGCCAAGGTTGGTCAGGGTTTTTCAAAAGTGATTTTTGGGCTTTTTTAAATCCTTCAGAAGCTTTTGTAAATAAGGTATGTTTTTCAAAAACATAGGTCATTTTTAAAAATGATTTTGGATAGCCTATTTTCTAGTACGACTCGGTGTACAATATATTCCTGGACTCAATAAAAGTAAAAATTATATTACATAAAGAAAGTCAGACTTGAGTGGCAAACATAGCTTCGGTCTAGAACTAAGTAGATATTCGATCTTGGTCAGTGTCCAAGTGTCCGAAACATCGTGAGTAAACATCTGAGTAGCTCCGTATATTGAGATAGAGTTTGATCAATTATTAAAATCTGGTTTAACCATGACCAATGGGCCAACAATCTCCCCTATTTTGATAATTAACAAACCTTGATTGATATAATATCTTTGGTATCTTTGATAAGACAAAAACGAATTTCGGTAAATAAAATTGCTCCTGTAATCTTACAAAGAAAAGATTAAGATGTTAGATCTTATTTCTCCCCCATTGTCACTTATCAAAATAATTGCAAAAGAGAAAGCTCTCCCGCAATATATGCATAAGAATAATCACTGAAGAAACAAATATATATATATATATATAAAATATATATATATATATATATATATATATATATATATAAATATATATATATATGACGGGCGCTTGTAGCTCAAGTGGCTAGGCGCACCGGCACTTGGGGCATCGGACGGTGTTCGAGCCCCCACGGGGGCGGCTTGGTGGTTCGCCCACGGCCCCCGGGCCAAGCGGTGGCTGGGTGTCTTCGACACTGCCGCTTGGTTTAAAAAAAAAAAAAAAAATATATATATATATATATATATATATATATATATATATATATATAATATTTATAGTGTTCACAGGCATGGTATATTAAAAAAATATCGAAGCATGATAAAGAGTGCTATAACGAGATATGCTAAATAGTACTAAACTGATATAAATCTCTAAAGTAGAGAATAGAAAACGATGTTTAAGAGACAAACATCACAGAAAATGTCACAAAAAGTTCTAAAACTAACACAAATAAAAGTATGGATACTAGCTTAGAATGTTGGAGCATTTCCAAGTAAACAAAGACAATAAACAGTCACAGTAGTACGAAAAACTAGACAAAAATGTCTAAATCATGTCTCATGCTCATCATCATCATCATCAGTAGTAGTAGTCCAAGCACGACCACCATGTCCAGAAGGATCAGCTCCAGATGTGCCAGCTCCAGAGGTGTGTGGAGTAGCACCCGAACCACGGTACCAATCATAAGCGTTCCCTGGCTGGAACAGAGAATAGACCGCCTCATCCTTAATGCGATAACCAGATATATCAGGGTCTCTAGGAAGAGAACTGGCAGAATGACCCGTCTGAGCAAATCGGAGATCGACAAACGAGTTGGCAATAGCCTGGAACCGAGTCACGTTACGGAACTAATGTTCCCTGGAAGTGTCAACAAAGAAAGTTTGCATATCCGAAAGGTGCTGATGGATACCCTAAAAAGTCATAGTGTAGGTCTGAGGAGGAATAGGGGTAGTAGGAGTAGGAGGTACAAGAGCAGCGACAGTGCTGCGACAAGAAAGCTGAAGATACTTGGGCTCATGGTCCAGAGTGCAAGTGGATAAATCGATATCAAAATGCTGAAAGATTTGAGGGATAAGCATTACATAAGAGAGATTGTGGTCTCTTCCGCAACATCTATCCATCATCTGGATGATAGTCTTAGGGGCAGAAAAAAGAATCCCTTAAGAATGTGATAGAGGGCAGATAGCACAAGTGCAATGACATCGTCTTTCGAAGTGGATTTTGAAAGAATAGTGAAATAGATGATGCGATGTAACTCATAGTTAAACAAGTTCAAGTTATTGGCCTTGAACTTTCCAGGACGAGCACTTGCTGGCGCATAAAGCTCATTCTTAAAACTAACTAGAGTCGCGCCCTCGAGAAAGTCAAAGTCGGTGATGTCATCGAATGGGGCACCTTCGTTTAGAATACCAAGGATTTTCGCTAGTAAAACATCATCGAACTCGATATCGATCCTGCCAACACGAGTTCTTACGGTAAAAGTGTCTAACACGAAGTTACAGTAAAATAGTCAAAGGGCATTAGTAGCTATAGGGAATTATTAGGTAACGAGACGGTGTAATCCTAATGCCTCAAATAAAGGATGATGATCTGGAAATACAGTCCATTTGATCGAAGCGCCTGTGCATATTGTATGTATGGCAAAGTCGGCATACCATAGCAAAGCTTGGTCATGAGTTTTGAAGTAAAACTCATCCGACACGCCATCACCCGATTGGACCGAGGAGAAGAGGGAATCCGTATTTGGATCTGAAGATGATGCCTCTTCACTGGCATTAGTCTTCTTCCTCTTGGAAGGATTGAATCCCTTAGGCATTCTTTTCCAAAACTAGATAACCCTACGAAATTAAAAGTGGACGGAAGAAGGAGTTATACCTTCTGAAATTCAAGTATGTTGCAGAAGGATGAATTCTCCGCACGAATCCAAAGTTTGGATTGATTTTTCCACGTAGATTGGAAGCAACAAAGTGGAGAAGAACTAGGGTTTTGGGGGACTTCGGGCGGCTGTTGCTGCTGTTTTGATAAAGTTGGAAGAGATGAAGAGGAGGAGGCCTCGGGGTCTGACTAAAAAGTATATAATCCCAACAGAACTCTAGCCGAATTGGGACCGAACTCGGGCCGAATTTGCCTAGGGTTCTCCTAGTTTAAAAAAACTTGTGGGCCACATCATTTTCATCAACTCATTTCAAATATTTAATTCAAAGTTTAGTAATTTTAATCTTCAAATTATATAATTAATATTATTTTATAAATTAACTTTCGTTACTCAGCGTCTGTTTCAGATTAGCTGTAGGAGTACTGTCCCAGCTAACGGGAGTTCACCAGGGAATAATTAAGTACCACTTCGCTTCTACCATAGTCGTGGTGACAGACAGACTCTTTGTAGGCTTGTCTCGAAAACAGTTATTGAGTATTGAAAAAAAAATTAATTAATAAAATAAAATTAATTAATATTATTGACATCTAAAATTTTTAATTCTCGACGTAAATAATTGAAACGATTTTCCGCTAGAGATTTTATAAAAATGTCAGCCAATTGATTCTGCGTCTCTATGTATACAAGGTCTATATCTCTATTTTATTGATCATCTCTAAGAAAATGATGTCGAATCTCGATATGCTTAGTATGAGAATGACATACTAGATTCTTAGTAAAATTAATAGAACTAGTGTTATCACAAAAAATGGGTATATGTGTGAAATATAATCCAAAATCTTCTAAAGTTTGCTTTATCCATAAAATTTGTGCACAACAATGTCCTGCGGCGATATACTCAGCCTCAGTTGTTGATAATGCGACAGAATTTTGCTTCATGCTAAACCAAGAGACTAGGGCTTTTTCTAGGAAATGACATGTGTCGCTGGTAGTTTTTCTATCTACTTTGCATCCAGCAAAATCAGCATCAGAATAACCGGTTAGGTCAAATGACGTAGTTTTAGGATACCATAAGCCGACAGAAGAAGTGCCTCTAAGGTATCGGAAGATACGCTTAACTGCGCACAGATGTGATTTCTTAGGACTGGCTTGAGAACGTGCACATAAGTAAACACTAAACATAATATCAGGTCGACTAGCAGTTAAGTACAGTAAGCTACCGATCATACCTCGATACTTACGTATGTCGACGGGTTTGTCTTGTTCTTCAATATCAAGCTTGGTTGAAGTCGCCATTGGAGTGATAAGTGGTTTGACTGCTTCTAGGTCCAACTTCTTTAATAAATCTTTTGTGTACTTTGCTTGATTTATGAACGTCCTATTGTTGATTTCTTTGATTTACAGTCTGAGAAAGAATTTTAGCTCTCCTATCATGCTCATCTCAAACTCATTCTGCATAAACTTTGAAAATTCTTGTCAAAGAGATTCATCAGTAGATCCAAAAATAATATCATCTACATTGATTTGAATCAAAAGAAGATTGCTATTCAAAGATTTTATAAACAGTGTAGTGTCAACCTTTCCCATTGAAAAACTGTTGTCAAGTAGAAAAGAGCTTAGACGATCGTACCATGCACGAGGGACTTGTTTCAAACCGTATAAGGCTTTCTTCAACTTGAAAACATAATCGAGATTTTTGAAATCAGTAAAACCTGGAGGTTGAGCTACATAAACTTCTTCTTTTATAAAACTATTTTAAAAATGTGCTTTTAACATCCATTTGAAATAATTTAAAATTATAAAAACATGCAAATGCACATAAATGCGAATGGATTATAATCTCGCAACTGGGGCATAAGTCTCAGCGTAGTCGATATCTTCTTCTTGATTGTATCCTTGAGCTACGAGTCGAGCCTTATTACGAGTCATTAAACCATTCTCGTTTAGTTTGTTTCGGAATACCCAACGGGTGCCAATGACTGGATGATCAATGGGCTTGGGAACAAGTTCCCAAATTTGATTCCGTTTGAATTGGTTTAATTCCTCTTGCATAGCATCTAACCAAAAATTATCACTACATGCTTCTTCAATGTTTTTGGGTTCAAGATGTGAGATAAAAGCAACACAGGAAGCTATATCTTTATTAGAGAAACGAGTTAAACCCTTGGTAATCTTACCAATTACCAAGTCCTTTGGATGATCTGCCAAGAATCTCATCGCTTTTGCTATATCCTCAGGATTGCTAGTTCCGGCTACTGCTTCTGTATGTGATTTGCTTGAAGACTCAGCTGGTGCTTGGTATGAAGGTTCTACATCATTGTGTGAAGGTTTTGAGTAGCAGTACTTGGTGTACTTACGTCTTCATTATCGTCATCGACTGAATGTTGATTTAGTTCATTAAACTTGACATTAATTGATTCTTCGATGATCATGGTTCTCTTATTGAAGACTTGGTACTCTTTGCTCTTTGTCGCATAACCTAAAAGATACCTTCATCGACCTTTTCATCAAATTTACTCAGGTTGTCTTTAGTATTAAGAATAAAGCATTTACAACCAAATATCTTGAAATATGAAACGGTGGGTGTTCTATCAAACCATAACTCATAGGAAGCCTTCTTCGATATAGGTCAAATCAGAACCTTATTGAGAATATAGCATGCTGTATTGACAGCTTCAGCCCAAAAGTATCTAGGTAGACTAAACTGAATCAACATTACTCTAGCCATTTCAGATAGAGTCATGCTCTTACGTTCCACAACTCCATTTTGTTGTGGAGTCCTAGGGCAGGAAAACTTATAAAGATAACCGTGTGTGTCATAGAATTGCTTGAACTCTGTATTCTCAAATTTACTGCCATAATCACTATGAATGCGAGTAATCATGAAACTTTTTTAATTTTGTACTTTCTTGCAAAAGGTGGCAAATTCTGACAAAGCATCATTCTTGCGTGCAAGAAAATATACCCACGTGTATCTAGAGAAATCATCTACAATGACAAATACATATAACTTACCACCTATACTAGCAATTCTACTAGGTCCAAATAAATCCATATGCAATAATTGTAGAGGTCTAGTGGTACTTACAACGTTCTTGGACTTAAAGACGGATCGGGTAGCTTTGTTCTTTTCACATTCGCTACATACCGTATCCTTCTTGAAAGATATGTCCGGTAAGACGTGTACCAACTTCTTTGTGGATAGTTTTGAAATTGTGTCCATGTTTGCTGACCAAGTCTCATATGCCATAATTGACTCTCAATGCTCTTGGCCATCAAGCATCTACCTGCTTTGTTAGCATCTTCTAACAGATAGAAAATATATATATTGTCTTCCCTGATACCATCAAAGATAGTACTGCCAGTTGAGCTATCAACTATAGTATATTTGTCTTTGATAAAGTTAATGCCATAACCGTGATCAGCTAAATGGCTTATGCTGAGCAGATTATGTTTTAACTCGGTAACTAGACAAACATCTTTAATCACATGGTAGGGAGCCTTACCAATGTCATCGATACCGATTATGTACCCTCTCAAATTATTACCGAAGGAGACGTATCCTTCTTTATTCTTCTTCGACAGTGTTGCGAATAATGATGCATCACCGGTCATGTGCCGTGAGCAACCGCTGTCGAGGATCCATTTGCTTCTAGCACGTGAAGGGCGTCCCACCTACAAAACAGTTTGCAGATGAAACTCTTGGTACCCATTTCTTGTAGGGTCTTGATATGTTAGTCTTTGGTATCCATGCGTAAATATTTAAATCTACTAACTTTCTGATTCTACATGCAGAGGATATATGACTAATGAGGCCACAATAATGACATTTTGTATGTTGAGTGTTGAAAGTTGTGTGAGGTGCATGATTGGTTGGTTTTGGTTTTCTAGTATAGAAAAATACATGCCTATTAGCCTTCTTGGACAGTGGTTTGGTATGGTTTGGTCAGATAGTGTTTGGTTTGGGTGAGTTCCGATGATTTGGTAATTAACACGTCTTAGAATAGGAAGCAGCAACTTCAGGCCAATTTTTTAAACTAATTTCCAACTTTTTGGAGGTGTCATATAATCTAGTATAGTCAGATGTAAGCGTTTCCATCCTGACTTGTGCACATTGAAGATGCTATTTTTTGTTATTGATGTTGCTATTTTTTGTTCTTCTGTTGAATCTCATGAACTTCTTGAATTTTCTTACCAGAAGTGCTTGATCTTCAGAGTCAGAGTCGCTGTCATCAAAATCATCTTCGACAGTTCTTCTATGTTGAGCCTTAAAAGTGATCGACTTCTCTGACTTCTCCTTTGGTGTAGCATTTTCAATGTCTTGAAGTTCCAACTCGTGAGTGAGTAGCTTACCCATGAGTGTTTCTAGAGATATTATTGAGAGGTCGTTTCCTTCAACGATTGTTGTAGCCTTTGGAATCCAGTTCTTCGTGAAAGCTCGTTGAAGTTTGCGAATCTTCTCATGGTTACTGTATTCCTTGTCTAATGAAGACAAAGGATTTATAATATACAAGAATCTCGTAAACATCTGAGTGACGGATTCATTTGGCTTCATCTTGAACGCCTCGTACTCTTGAGTAAGTCTGCTAATCTTTGACTCCTTGACTTGCGTTGTTCCTTCATGGGTTACTTCGAGAAGTTTCCACACTTCATTCCATGTTGTGCAAGTCGACACCCTGTTAAACGCAGTTCTGTCTAAAGCACAAAATAAATCATTAATAGCACGTGCGTCAAGACTGGCCTTTTTCTTGTCATCCTCAGTATATTTATTATGGGGTTTATCAACTAAAACTTCCTCAACAGTAATACGAGGAGGCTTTTTGTAGCCATCAATAATTATAGACCATAAGTCAAAATCAAGAGATTTTAAGAAGAAACTCATCCGTGTTTTCCAATAAGTGTAGTTTGTGCCGTCAAACAGTGGAGGTCTGTTTGTGGCTTGGCCTTCACTTGTGAATTTCACAGTTGCCATATGTTATACTGTAATTTATATAGCAATTAAGAATAATTGAATATAACTACAATTTTACCTTACTTTACTTGTAAAAACCGCTCTGATACCAATTGTAGAAATGGAGTCGTAAAGCATAATACTCTTGAGGGGGGTGAATAGAGTAGGCAGCAAAATATTGCTAATTAAAAATTTGTTTGCAGTAAGATCATAGAATTAAATCAATAATCACAAAACAATAACTGTAAAAGAAATGAGATCAGAAGGCAAACGCAAACACTACGATGTACACTGGTTTTCCTCTTGTGAGGACTAGTCCAGTCGGAAGAACTCCTGCTTCCAGTTGAATCCACTATTGGAAAATCTTGTAAGTTTTCATACGAAGTCCTTGCAACTTCTACAGACGCGAGCTTTGATACGAAGAACTCGACCAACTTCAATTTTGAAAAGTCTTTCTTCAATCAAGCCTCTGATTACAATTTCCTTGAAATCTTCTAGACCGTACCGTACCGACAAATTGACTAGAGAATTGTAACTGGCTTGGGATTTGAAAATGAAAGCTTTTTAGAACTCTTTGGAGAGAAACGTAAGCTTAGAAGAGAAGAGATAAAAGTGAATGAGTGATTTTAAATGATCAGAATTCTTCTATATTTATAGTATTTCCAAAGGCAGAACTCTGGTAGAATTCGGACAGAACTCTATGTAACAATCCGCAATTGAAGGGAGACCAATTTTTTTAAACATTCAAAAATCAAATGGTCACTAACCGAACTCTGGGGCCGAGTTCAGTCAGGGTTGGTCAAGGTTTTTCAAAAGTAATTTTTGGGCTTTTTAAAATCCTTCAGAAGCTTTTGTAAATAAGGGATGTTTTTCAAAAACATAGGTCATTTTTAAAAACAATTTTGGATAGCCTATTTTCCAGTACAACTCGGTGTATAATGTATTCCTAGACTTAATAAATGTAAAAATTATATTGCATAAAGAAATACAGACTAGAGTGGCAAACATAGCTTCGGTCTTGAATTGAGTAGATATCTGATCTTGATCAGTATCCAAGTATCCAAAACGTCTTGAGTAAACATCTGAGTAGCTCCGTATATCGAGACAGAGTATGATCAATTATTAAAATCAGGTTTGACCATGACCAATGGGCCAACATGGATGATGGGTAAAATATATCATGAAGTGGCTGATACATATAAAGGGAAAAGACTGATGCCACATTAATTATGGGACTGATTATACCATATTGAACAATAAGAGGGATTTGAATGAACAAGTATTATATAGACTGAATATTCTAATTTAGGAAAATCAAGTAAGACAGGACATCTAATGGATGTGCAAGACAAACTCAAATAAAGGATTGATCAATATAATATAATGGACTGAACTCAAAAACAAATTCCACCTTCTCCCTAACTGTTCATTGCTTGAACATTAGGCAACCAGGGAAATAAGCTAACATAGGGGAAACTGGACAATGAGCTCAAGGATTGAATCATCAATGTAATATTTTAACCTAAGGGGATGGACTTAACATTAATAACCATACATGCCATTTGCAATAGGGATAGTACCAAGGAATGGAATGAATAGCATGGACAGGGACTAAAATATTTGGATAGTTCGAGTCCCCCCCCCCCCTTCTCAATGATTACCTATACAATAGTCAAGTCTGCTGCTAGGATAATAGAGTTGTCATACTGCCTAGACTGTCACAAGAGATTGAATATCTAACAATTTGATTGTACAGGTAATGGCAATGGAAAACTAAGCATACAAGGTGATCAATAATATAGGAACAGAACATTTGGAGATGAGGACTGAAATGTAAGTGAACTGATACATGTAATATATCATTTGAAGTGTCAAACATTGAATTGAGACTGACATATACCATGGATTTAGGACTGAACATGTCAGGTAAGACAGGAAACTAATATAGTTTGACTGAAACATGCTAACAATGCAACAATATAAACATCAAACAACGCTCCCACTCCCCAAACCCCCATCTCACATATATAAGAAAAATATATACACTATTGTATATATACAGCACTCACTTATGTACCAAATCCCCTTCACCATACTGATGCTCGACCGCAGTCCATTTGACACTCCAAATCCTCACTGACCTGAACCCTCCCTCACAAACACCAACTGCCATTAGGAAGACAGTAGCTCACATAGTAAAACAGGACACTCACTAACACTATGCCCATTTATGAAATCTATACTTATAAACATATGACACTATATACTTGGTAAAAGGAAATCAAGGACCATTCCTACAATGCACAACTAAATCAAGCCTATACAAGAGACGTATATATATATATATATATATATATATATATATATATATATATATATATATACACACACACGTAGATGAGAAATACTTTAGAAATCAAATAAATACTATCAAATGAACAACCAAGCTATATCCTAGCAAATGAAACTAAAAAACAAGCTAGAATGGTATATTTATCATTTTGACAAACACTTTGTGGTCTCTTCTTGATTTCCCCAAAAATGACACAAAAACTCCAATAAATATCTACCAAAATAAAGGTTAGAGCCTTGCTCTTCTCCCTATGGGTGCCCCTAGTACATGGGTGTGCTCCTACAATGCCATGCATGAAAATAGTCTTAAACTAAGAGGAATGTCACGTATTTACCTATGGGGAGATGGATTCCCAATGTGCACCAAGATGACACAAGGAAGTAGATGTACGTCCCCTTCTAGCAAGATCCACCCCAAGCCTCCCTCATCAAGTGTTCCCTAGCAAGGCAAGCTTCTTCTCTTCTTGGAATGAAAGAAGGGATTTTGGAATGGTGTGCTAGGTTTCCTTTTAGATTGGAATGAAGAGAGTTGAACTAAAGGGCTATTCATGAAGGGTTCATATAGAGTCTTATTATGTTAGGGTTTGGTTGTAGGGATTGGATAAGATGTCTTAAAGGCCCTTCCCTTTTGTCACGACTTGAATCTTTACTAATGTGTAACTAGTTTCATAACTAACCAACTATCTTGTCTAACAATGGCTATTCTATTTAATCAGGCCTATGGCTCAAGTCAAATTAAATGGGGTCTACTAAACCTAATGATTAGGATAGTCTACTAATAAATACAACCATCATATTAAATAAAATAAAAATACACAAATTATGAAATGATAAAAATATCCTTGTTCTAGAAAAGTGGTAGTGACAAAAGGAACACATTTGTTTAAGTCAAATTGGTAGGCTATGCAGTAGTCGTTTCTTGGGTTTCAAAAGATGAAAGTTCACGAGACCGTTTATCGTCGAGATCGGTCCCGTGGCTTGGGAGTCTTTCGTGAAGTATGAAAAGTACGATCATGAATAAAGAATGACATGGTAAATCGAGTTGAGTCTTGCATATTCGTTGGACAACTTGTGCACAAGGAGAATTCCTCGAATGATCGCCGAAGCATCGAATTTGTGTCAGCGTAGGAGGAAGAGCATATATTGTATGGCCTTCATCAACGGTACGACTCATATTGAAGTGAACCGTTACAGGCTGCAGGACCATTCGATGGAGCTCGCACCTCACACGCGAATGGTCACCGTATACAAAAGATCCATTATAGCTTGACATTGCTAGTGACCTCTCATATAGATGAGTCGGCATATGAGTGGCTATCCGCATGCATGCCTTTGGATTAAGTCAAGTACAAGCATGTCACGAATTATGTTAAGAAGGTGTGCACAGTTGTAACATCATTATGGAGCCTATTGGCTATAGCAAGGTCACGTGCTTCGGTATGAATGTGGCACCGTATTTGAGTCGTCAATACAAGTTCCACAAGTCAGAATTGAGTCATCTCGAATTAAGTCCGGAAGGGCCATAAGACAAATTTTGATTTAGTCATATTTAATTGTGAGACACGGCCTTGACATTTGAAGCACGGACCAAGTTGATGACACAAAACAGTTTGTTGCGTCCCAAAGTATGAGTCAGAAAGACAAGCACGAGTCAATACATTGATGTTGTCAGCACAAGAATGGTCTAGAGGCACAATGATAAACAAGTTATAGGTACAATAGCACGGTGCTGGTCTAGAGACACAAATAGGCCAAGAGTCTCTGTCCTAAAATCGATCCTAAGATAAAAATAGAAAGACAATCATAAAGTGATTATGTTGCACAAAGTAAATGAACGTGTTGGTTTTGTATGGGTGGGCGAGGAGCTCACTTTACCAGTACAGTTGAGTACTGACACCCACATAGTTTCATGTGCAGGCACAGGTATAAGACCGTCTGACGCAAAGCTCGCTTGGACGCACTGAGGCATAGAGTTCCTTGGTGTTTTGAGATATACGGCTGCATGGAGTATGGACTTATACGGGACATAATGTATGAACATCGCCTTCTGAAGCGTCCACAAGTTAAAGCCTTGAACATTTGTATTGAGAGAAGAGAGAGAGCTGAGGGACTTGTATAATGAGAGAAAAGTGAGTTTGAGCGACTTGTAATTTTGGCTATGCGTCTTGTAATATCATATTCATTATCTATAAAAGGACTGATTTGGTTTGTATACTCATGTTGCCTTCGTTATTGTCACGACCCGTACCCACTTTTCGGGATGCCGGTGCATGCGCAAGCCAGCTACGTATCAAGCAGACTCCAGCCCAACTCGAATACGTATAAGCTGTCTAGACTATAGTAATATGCCTAATCGTGGAAAGGCAAAACTATATCTCAATCCACAAGAGGAAAATAAAATAGGAATGCATATTATGATTCGTGGTCTGCAGCCCACTAGCATATATATCCGATTAGACTCCAAGAGAATAACATGAGTCTATAAACAAGGCTAACAAGCAGAATATATCATGATAAGGAATATAAAGCATGAAAGGATAACAAAGTAATATCACTAGCAAATTCGTGAATCATGCAGATGTAATCAACTATCATAATGACCAGCTAACTAATTCCATGCAATCAACTACCTGAAGAGATCATCAGGTCCTCAGGGGACCAGTAGGTCCTTAGGGGACTACTAAGATACATAAAACATGCATATCTAAACAATTTTATCATACATAAAAAATAAGCAGGGAAGAGACAAACAATAACAAGTTACTATGAACACGGACACGAGAACAACTACGCATAAATAAAGTGCTGGAAGAAACAAGTGAACAAGAGATCAACGGATACCAAACCCTCACCCCGAGTATGAACTCACAGGTTAGTTCACGACAATCATCCTCGTCCCGAGTGTGGACTCGCAGGTGCAAACAGTCAACCCATGCCCCAAATGTGGACTCGAAGGTTAAGAAAACGAACATTGGAAAGAGCTGTTCAGTTATATCGCACTCATTCTACGACACGATACGACTCAGTCAAGGTACGTGTATCACAACTCGTACCTAGTGTAGGGGCACAAGAAATGGGTACATCCAGCCTATGCCGCAGTATCAATGGTAGAACATTATTCTAGGTCACAATCACAACTAATACTATATGATATAATCTCCAAATGGAGGACAATCTCCGAAGGATACAATCTCAATCACAAAACTAGAGGTAGATAATCAGTACGATGAAATAGATAACATCCACAAGAGGGATACAACCAAAAATGACAAAGTCAAGTGTTTAACAAACACAAAATCTCAATATCAAAAATAAAATACATCTCCAAGACAAACAAGAAATAAGATAAACAAAACTCTAGACATCTACTCCAAGCTCTACTAGTATCCTCTAGGCTAGTTGTGATCCTCCAAGTTACCTGTAAAATTTTATCAACAGGTCCAATCAGGACAGGAACGAATACATATCTCTCACACAGTTTATATCATGACAGAAAATGTAAAGCAAGCTATAGAATAATATACATGAAATGCTGTAAGAAATAAACATGAAGAGGAAGAGATAATATGATAACAAAATATATTTATATATGGTAATAGAGAACTGTAAATGACTAAGTGATTTAGAGTAAAAGATAGTTATGTGAACGGCTTAAATTTGCACATGATTATACTACAGAGTTTGCACATGATTACACTACTTTAGAATTGTTCACATGACCACTTCTACTCTCCCGTACCCTAATCAATACACAAGGATCTAGATATGTTATGTTATTGCACATGAAGGTTTATACATGAGGCTCATGAGAACATGAGTGTACATGAATAGTTTATATATGAAGCTCATGGATCATGAGAGTACATAAGAGAACATGAGTGTACATGAATAATAAGAGTCCAAGGAGTACATGATGCTCGTAAAAAGCACATGACATGATATATTCGATGAACCCGAGGGGGATAATATCTCATGTAAAGATCCATATAGTATTAATCCATGATAACATCGTGTTAGCATCAAGTATATTAGTCTATAACAAGAATATAATTTCTAGCAAGTATGAAACGGTCAGAGAATGTACTCGCCTGATAACCTGAACACTTGATATGAATAGATGTCCAAACTGGAGTCACAGAATCCTATTTAGACCAACACAGGTTACAAAGTGTCTAATATGAATTAAATGAAATTTACAATGCATTCTATATGATTTTACGTTATTCTAGGTCAAATTCAACTCTTGGTCAACTCTGGTTGACCATTCTAATCAAACTAGGTCAAAGTCAACTCTCGACCAACTCTGGTCAACCATTCTAGTCAACTAGGTCAAACCTAAGTTAACTAGTCCATTAGCCTATGTTTAAGTCAAAATTAAGTCAACATGTCATTTCAAGTCTATTTGAGTCAATTCTAGGTCAAGTTTGACCCAAAATTGACTTTTGGTCAACTTGGTCAATTAACTAGTCAAACTTTGCCTAACTAGGCCTATAGGTCAAATCTAAACTAACTCACTAATCCATAGGCTAATATCCTATATATATATATATATATATATATATATATATATATATATATATATATATATATATATATGTATATATATACATAAAAATATATATATATATATATATATATATATATATATATATATATATATTAAAAAAAATATATATATATATATATATATATATATATATTTATATATATATATATTTATATATATATATATATATATATATATATATATATATATATATATATATATATATTTATATATATAATATATAATATATATATTATATATATATAAATATATATATATATATATATATATATATATATATATAGTGGATATAATGGATATTATATCCATTATATATATATATATATATATATATATATATATATATATATATATATATATATATATATAAGTAAGGAAAAAAAAAATTATATATATATATATAAGTAAGGAAAGAAAACCAAGTGTGTGTGTGTATGACGTGAACTTAGAAGCAAATCCAAATCTCAGGATCGAGATCGATCTCAAAATCAAAATAGGAATATGTATGTATATATATACACTAACTATATATATATATATATATATATATATATATATATATATATATATATATATATATATATATATATATATAGGCTATATATATAAATATACCTAGAAGGTGAACCAAGAGGTAAAGTGAACTCAAACCAAGTATAGGTCTAAAACGATATCGACCAAACTCAATCTCAGATTTGAGACAAACCCAAGTGTCGAAAACCAAGTTAAACTCAAGTGTCAAAATCCGACACACACAACACAACTCAACATAACACACAAAATCCAACTTGATACCTGAAATCCCACATACACATCCAAACCTCGTGCAAACTGAAAAACTGGGAGGCGGTATATACGTGTGACGTGCTCAGGTCTAAGCCAAGTCAAAACTGTGTCCAAACAGTGCGTATACGAAACGGTGCTCGTACACGTGTACGGGGTGTGTCGAGCACCGTAGGACTCGCTGTGTCCATCGAAAAAACTCGTGCTCGTGCCAGAGGGTAGATAGGATGTTAGGGTACGTGTCCAGGTGTCTACAACGTGTCGGCCTACCTAGGACACGACACATGTCATGCTCCGAACTGGAATCACCCGAATCATCATCCTCGTAGGGGACGTGATGTCGCACGAGCCAGGAGTTGCGCTCGTGCAAGGCAAGATGACAAGTTCTCAAATGGTTATCTTTGATTTAAAATTAACAACGAAAGGAAAATAGAGTATACGAAACAATTCTCTTTATTGATATTCGAACTGAGATTACAAAGGCTTTCAATAGCCCAACTAAATTTGCCAGGTTGGCTATAACACTCAAGTTCTCTCTTGCCCACAAAGGATTTCACCATTCCATATATCATGTCTTCTATATCTCGGCCGTATCAATCATGTTGCGAGTCCAAACGTCAATGCGATCGCACGCTTCAAACACTACGGCATGTGCCTTTGTACAATCAAGCGAAGCATCGCCACGAGCAATCCATTCCCTGTACCCTGTATGAAAGCTGGTGGGGGATCAGTACATTCGTCCTCGCATGTATTGATAAAAAGACCTTCTTTCTAAACCTACATTATAGTATTTATTTTCAATCATGCAACTTAGCTTATATCTTGCTATATTCTCCTTAGTGTCGATTTTATGGCATATTCGAAAGCGATAAAGCATGTTATTCAAATTGAATAGGCGAGCATGCAAGCAATCTCGTGTTTATTTTATGGCGCGACTTCTTACCAACAAAGACGTACTCATCCTTTCACCGACGCAAGGTAAATATGCCACATTCCTTTTTTGTCTTGTTATAAGTGCTCTCTATACAGGATCTATGTGTGCAGGATACATAAGTGCCTGCACTTTCAATCCATCGTTCCTTAACTATATGAAGGTTGTTGGTGTATCTGCGCCAAAATGGACTAAAGGCGTTTCTTTCTTTCTTTTGTTTCTTCCTTTTCTCTCTTTCTTTTCTTTCTTTCTTTTCTCTCTTTCTTTTCTTTCTCGAATTGGGTAGCTCGGCGCCTCTCGCAGTGGGTTGTTGTCCCAATTACAAAGATTTTTTGCTGCGTACCATCATTTACAGCTTTTTATATCTTTCTAAGCGGTCACTAATCGTCTTACGGATGTGCCCCTATCAAAGATTATATCCCTCCTAGGCCAAATGGTCCCGGTGCCCCGGTGCACCCATTCGGAGGGAACGTTCCATGCACGGAAGATTATCGCAATTATCTCAAGTCCATTCGACCATACAACTCCCTATTATTCAAACAACCAAACATAGTCTTGAGTCCGAGACTCAGACTTTATCATCTCGTATTTCTTCTATTAACTTTTTATGTTCTTACATTTCATACTTCATTCTAATGTTCCATGGCACCAAGCCTCAAATCAATGTTCGTCGACCGAACGACCCGAAGGTCCCGAACACCTTTCGAAGTATTATGCCATATTTGACAGTTCCGTCACCTACATGCCACAACTGTTCACTTTGCAACGAAGCCATCTTTTATGATCTCGTGCACGTACGCACATTTTGACACATTTATCATCTTTTTCTTTGCATCGTGCACTTGCTGCACGCATCGAAGACGTATTTCCATGTTCTATGCCTTAGTGTTCAATGTAGATGGCTCGTGCACTAGGGCACTCGTCTATATTTTTTTCAATGTGCTAGCCTTTCTAACTCGTACGCAAAGGCACGGAATGGGTCGTGCACGAAGGCACTCGACGAATACAGTTATCCCATGTTCTTGCGGCTTGCGTACCGAGGCGCTCGCCTTTGCGATATCTAATGTCCCATAGCGACTCGTGCATTTGATGCACGTTTACAATGACACATTCTTACTTAGGCATGAAGGAGTAAAAAGAAGAATCATTCCTCCCATCTTAAACCGATAAGCCTTGTTGTTTGCCGAGCCAAAATGGCTCGATTTTATATCTTTGTTGCATGGCCAAATCTTCTGACTTAGCCATTCGGAAACTTCTTGTTTTATTCAACTACTCGATCGATTCCAGCCTACAGTGCCCAAGTCCCAACCCATTGTAAGGCGGTTATTTGGGTTTTGTGGACCCGTTGTGAATGAGGCAAAATGTCGACCTCTAACATTTCAGCGTAAATGCGGTGCTTTGTATCGATTCAACTCGATGCATTTCTTTGGAACAATGCAACTCTTCACATCGACTTAGTTCGATGCATTGCTCGGGACGACGTACCTCTCGTATCGATTCATATTGATACATTTCATTCGATCAACGTGACTCTTTGAGTCAACATGTCTGCGTAATGGGCCGTGCGGAATGGGGCATTATAGAATATACCACTCAAAACAAGGTTCATCCTCAAACTAAAACCAACTCTCCGATTAAGTGTTTTATAGATCGTTTCACGATCTTGTCCCACCAATGTTGTTCAGTTTCACACTATCTTGCAAGCTTTTAATTAACATTTCAAAGTCCTTCATGTCGCTTGATTTGAACTTTTATACAACTCAATTTGGATCGTACACCTATTCAAGGCGTCCCAAAGATATGTGTATTTCAACCAAGCCCAGTAGTAGCAAATTTGAACAAAGCTGACAGGTAAATTTCAATCCTATGCTTGTCATCTCGTACTCTTGATCGGACTTGGGCTCTAGTGCTTGTTCTCGTAATTCTAGTGCATATGCATATTGATACACACGCGATCATCCAACAAAAGTCAAGGCACATGATGCGATTCAAAAAATCGTATTTCACATTTTGTAAGTTTTGCACTAAGTATCACTTCTATGTGTTGCGTTAAGCCATTGCGCATGCGATCGCAACAAGTCTTCCGTAACGCCTTGCGTTCGAAATTGCTATCCAACTATTTTTGAAGTCTGGTTAGGCAACTCATCTCGATACAATTTTCTTTATTGATTTGCAAATGCATCAACATTCCGGACTACGCCCGCTAGGTTACTTATCTAGACACCGTGCTTAAATTCTTCCGACACAACTGTTAAATTGACATTGCACAAAGGCCACAATCTATCCAATACAAAGTTTAATCCGAGTCGACAATGCTCAAGGCAATAATCGCTTTGACTCAAAGTCTCTACGATGCATGTTACGTTCGATTCTTAACGAGTAGGAATTCATTAGCCAAATTCCCAACTTATTCGTCTCGCAACATCGAATATAAGTTCGATTCATGCAAGTTCAATTGCAAGGTAAATCCGAATCTAACGACATAACTCGTAAGTTATTCCCTTACCGTTCTCTCTCGTGCATAGTACAATTCTTACAATCGCCTATCTAAATTACCAAGTCCGTTGGTGAATTTCTAGTTCGATCGTCGACTATCATAACCATTCAAGCATTCATCCGACGAATACTCAAAATCTAGCTACATCATTCTCACAAAGCTGTTCCAACAATTTTCGATCGCCCAGACCTATCGTCAACATGCACCACGTTAGATTTGTTATCGATGTAATTTTGTATGCGACAACGCATAGGTCCTCTTACGGTCTGCAACATTCAATTTGATTTGGCGGTCAAGTCTTCAAGGGTCAGCTGCCCCGAAGCTATGCTCAATAATTGTGGATCATTGCCGAAGGACAGTTTACTATAAACCATGCTATATCTTATTTCGGAGCCAAATTACGTTCCGACGATTTCTACGTGACTACCAATTTCGGACAAAACTATTTCTATTGGCACAACTGATGTGCACTATCCTTCGAGTGAAGTCATACACTATCGTCGATGATTCTGCTATTCACGAAGCATCTCCTCGCATTGAGTTCGAGTCTATCTTATTTGCATTCGACACACGAGATGCTATATGTGTCGAACAATCGTCGAGGACTTATAGTCTCGTTTTGATCAATCACAAAGTTCATGATCAACCAATTCGTTCATTCTCGTATTATTATTTACAAAATTTTGATAGAGCGAGGCACACTCCATTTTGTATTCTTACATCGTGCTTACGTTTCCTTACATATCGACCTTGATACATCGTATCAATTTCTATAGCATAAGGGTCAACTTTGATTCTATTTCAACGTCGACAACTTGCATTGCATACATCCAAGTTCTCCAAAATATTTCCGTATATCTCGAATCGTTTCTCGATTTATTGCATTCCATTATGCTTTGAATGCGTAACCGAGCTACCGATTATACAACATCGAATCCTCGAGCTATACGATCACGTATTCTAAGTTTTTGTGTATTTCAGTCATACTTAAATGAGTTTCGTCGTAACATAACCAACTATCTCTTAGGCACTATTTACCCGCATCAACCAACCCTTCACCGAAGTCGCACATCGTATGATCCGATTATATTTTGTCTCGCCTAACATTTCTATCGAGATCGCAAGTCGTGCGATTCGATTTCGATTCGCCTCACCCAAAATTTCTATCGAGATCGCAAATCGTATGACTCGTTTGTAAGTTCAAGTTTTCCTTTCCAGTCGATCTGATTATTGTTTCAAGGCATAATCGTTCCGCTAGTCTCGATCGTTCGACCGACTTATAAATTTTTGTCCAATGTATCATTCATTGATACGAGTACCCGTCCTATCGTTCCAACCGATTATCGAAGAATACTTGTATCAACATACTATCATATAAATTTCTAATCGAGTCTCGGTACACCCGCGTCTGTTGCGGACAAACCTTCCAAAATTCTCACAACGTATCGATGAAATTCAACGCACAAGTGGTATATCATATACCACTCATAATCAAGTCATTTGGTTACGTGGTATGGCATATACCACTCAGAAATCAAGTCATTTCCCTCGCATCATACTCTATATGAACCAACAATCTCTTCCGACTCACGATTTCCGTAATGATCGTGCTTGATCATAACCGTAACTTTGATTATTCAAAATCCGACACAATTCGGCTAATGTGTACATTCGCCAATACAAGTTCGGTGTGCAACCGAACGATTCATTCTATTATTTCAATTCTTTTCGTTGCATCTCGTGTAACGATTTTTACTTGACACGTATTACACCACGTGCAACGATTTACTTCCGACACGCATTGCACATCATGCAACGACTTATTTTTGACGTTCATTGCACCTCGTGCAACGATTTATTTTCAACATTTGTTGCACCTCGTGCAACAATTTATTTTCGACATTTAAAGTCAATGCTCAACTCCGTTCAACACATTTGATATTGACTTTTCACTTTCATTGCAACACATATTCATAATCAACTCGTTGTATTTCCTGCAACACATTATTTAAGTTTCCGCATTGGTGCAACCAATATTCACAACCCATTTTACTTCGTGCATCGTTTTATTTCTCATTAAACATGTTACATTGTAACAACAACATCGCAAATCGTATTTCATAATTTGTTGCACTTGCAACAACTAACATTTTACGGCTCATTGTATTCAATGCAACGAAACGTTTCACGACTCTCTCCGCAACATCATGTAAACTCGAAGTACTTGCGGCAACGTTACCCAACTTCGTATTAGACTTATTGTATGGAACATCTAATGCGGCATTGAGTAGAGTCAAGAGTGATTCGATTGGTGGTGGGCAACTCTTTGGAATTGAAACAAAGCAAACGTCATAAGAAAATTGAGCCTAGAGCTCTGATACCAATCTGTCACGCCCCGACCCGAAATCGACCAAATTATCGTCCTCGCAGGGGGAGTGACAGATGCCGTACGAGCATAAAGTTGCGCTCTTGCAAGTCAAGATGACAAGTTCTCAAATGGTTATCTTTGATTTGATATTTACAACGAAAGAAAAATAGAGTATACGAAACAATTCCCTTTATTGATATTCGAACTGAGATTACAAAGGCTTTCAATAGCCCAACTAAATTTGCCAGGTTGGCTATAATACTCAAGTTCTTTCTTGCCCACAAAGGATTTCACCATTCCATACATCATGCCTTCTATATCTCGGCTGTATCAATCCTGTTGCGAGTCCGAACGTCAATGCGATCGCACGCTTCAAACGCTACGGCATTCCGTGCCTTTGTACGATCAACCGAAGCTTCGCCACGAGCAATCTATTCCCTGCACCCTGCATGAAAGCTGGTGTGGGATCAGTACGTTCGTCCTCGCATGTACTAATGAAAAGACCTTCTTTTTAAACCGACATTATAGTATTCATGTTCAATCATGCAACTTAGTTTATGATCTTGCTATATTCTTCATAGTGTGGATTTTATGGCATATTCGAAAGTGATAAAGCATGTTATCATGGCAAGCATGTTATTCGAATTGAATAGGAAAGCATGCAAGTAATCTCGTGTTTTTTCGTGACGCGACTTCTTACCCGCATAGACGCACTCGCCCTTGCACCGACGCATGGTGAATACGCCACATTCCTTTCCTGTCATGTTATAGGTGCTCTCTATGCAGGAACTATGTGTGACGGACACATACGTGCCTGCAATTTCAACCCATCGTTCCTTAACTATATGAAGGTCGTTGGCGTATCCGCGCCAAAATGTACTAAAGGTGTTTCTCTCTTTCTTTTCTCTTTTTCTTTTCTCTCTTTCTTTTCTTTCTTTCTTTTCTCTCTTTCTTTTCTTTCTCGAATTTGGTAGCCCGGCGCCTCTCGTAGTGGGTTGTTGTCCCAATTACGGAGATCATTCACTGTGTACCATCATTTGTGGCTTTTCATATCTCGCTAAGCGGTCGCTAATCATTTTACGGATGTGTGTCTATAAAAAATTATATTCCTCCTAGGTCGAACGGTCCCGGTGCCCTGGCGCACGCATTCGGAGGGAACATTCCGTGCACGAAAGATTATCACAATTATTTCAAGTCCATTCGACCATGCAACACCCTATTATTGAAATAACCAAACATAGTCTTGAGTCCGAGACTCACACTTTATCATCTCGTATTTCTTCCATTAACTTTCTATGTTCTCACATTTCGTACTTCGTTTCAATGTTCAATGGCACCATGCCCCAACTCATTGTTCATCAACCGAATGACCCAAAGGTCCAGAACACCTTTCGAGGCATTATGCCACATCTAACAGTTCCGTCACCTACATGCCACAATTGTTCACTTCGCAACGAAGCCATCTTTTATGATCTCGTGCACGTACGTACATTTTGACACGTTTATCATCTTTTCCTTCGCGTCGTGCACTTGCTGCACGCATCGAAGACGTATTTCCATGTTCTATGCCTTAGTATTTAATGTACATGGCTCGTGCACTAGGGCACTCACCTATAAGTTATTTCAATTTTCTAGCCTTTTTAACTTGTGCGCGAAGGCACGGAATGGCTCGTGTACGAAGGCACTCGCTGAATAAAGTTATCACATTTTTTTGTGGCTTGCGCACCGAGGCGCTCGCCTTTGCGATATCTAATGCCCCATAGCGACTCGTGCATTTGATGCACGTTTCATTTCAATTGTTCTGACTAGTGTTCGACACACACTATGATTTATCTTCCGATCGGACCATGCCTGTGGCGTCGATAGGTTAACTTGTCATACAATGACACATTCTTACTTAGGTACGAAGGAGTAAAAAGAAGAGTCGTTTCTCCCACCTTAAACCGATATGCCTTATTGTTTGCCGAGCCGATGCGGCTCGATTTCATATCTTTGTTGCACGGTCAAATCTTCTGACCTAGCCATTCGGACACTTCTTGTTTCATTCAACTACTCGATCGATTCCGGCCTACCGTGCCCAAGTGCCAACCCATTGCAAGGCGGTGGTTTGGGTTTTGCGGACCCGTTGCGAATGAGGCAAAATGTCGACCTCTAATATTTCAGCATAAATGGATAGCCTGTATATGAAACCAACTAAAATTAATACTTGCATCGATTCAGACTTGCGCCTTGGGTTTATTCGATTTTTTAGAATCTTCGAGCCAACTCAACGCACTTATCCTACGAAGAAATGCAGCGCTTCGTATCGATTCAACTCGATGCATTTCTTTGGGACAATGCAACTCTTCGCATCGACTTAGATCGATGCATTGCTCGGGATAATGTATCTCTCGTATCGATTCGCATCAATACATTTCATTCGGTCAACACGACTCTTTGAGTCAACGTCTCAGCGTAATGCACCGTACAGAACGAAATATTACAGAATATACCACTCAAAACAAGCTTCATCCTCGAACCAAAACTAACACTCCGATTAAGTGTTTTATAGATCGTTTCACGATCTCGTCCCACCAAAGTTGTTCAGTTTCACACTATCTTGCAAGCTTTTCATTAACATTTCGAAGTACTTCCTGTAGCACGATTTAAATTTTGTATACAACTCAATTTGGATCGTACACCTATTCAAAGCGTCCCAAAGATATGTGTATTTAAGCCAAGCCCAGTGGTAGCAAATTGGAACAAAGATGACAGGTAAATTTCAATCCTATGCTTGCCATCTGGTACTCTTGATCGGACTTGGGCTCTAGTGCTTGTTCTCGCAATTCTAGCGCATATGCATATTGATACACATGCGATCATCCAACAAAAGTCAAGGCACACGATACGATTCAAAAATCGTATTTCACATTTTGTAAGTTTCGCACTAACTATCACTTCTATGTGTTGCGTTAAGCCGTTGCGCATGCGATCACAACAAGTCTTCCGCAACGCCTTGCGTTCGAAATCGCTATCCAACTATTTTCGAAGTCTGTTTAGGCAACTCATCTCGATATGATTTCTTTTGTTGATCTGCAAATGCATCAACATTCAGGACTACGCCCGCTAGGTTACTTACCTAGACACCGGGCTTAAATTCTTCCGACGAAAATTTTAAATTGACATTGACAAAGGCCACAATCTATCCAACACAAAGTTTAATTCGAGTCGACAATGCTCAAGGCAACAATTGATTCCTAACGAGTAGGAATTCACTAGCCAAATTCCTAACTTATCCGTCTTGCAACATTGAATATAAGTTTGATTCACGCAAGATCAATTGCTAGGTGAATCTGAATCTAACGACATAACTCGTAAGTCATTCCCTTATCATTCTCTCTCGTGCATAGTACGATTCTTACAATCGCCTATCCAAATCACCAAGTCCGTTGGTGAATTTCTAGTTCAATCGTCGCCCAACATAACCATTCAAGCATTCATCCGACAAATACTCAAAATCTAGCTACATCATTCTCAATCAAAAGTTGTTCCAATAATTTTTGATCGCCTAGACTTATCGTCAACATGAACCACGTTACATTTGTTATCGATGCAATTTTGTATGCGATAAGGCATAGATCCTCTTATGGTCTGCAACATTCAATTTGATTTGGTGGTCAAGTCTTCTAGGATCAGCTGCCCCGGAGCTACGCTCGATAATTGTGGATAATCACCGAAGGACAGTTTACTATGAACCATACTATATCTTATTTCGAAGCCAAGTCACGTTCTGACGATTTCTATGCGACTACCTAATTTCGGACAAAACCATTTCTGTCGGTGCAACTGATGCGCAACTATCCTCCGAGTAAAGCCATGCACTACCGTCGATGATTCTACTATTCACGAAGCATCTTCTCGCCTTGAGTTCAAGTCTACCTTATTTACGGTCGACACACAAGATGCTATACGCATCGAACAATCGTCGAGGACTTATAGTCTCGTCTTGATCAATCACAAAGTTCATGATCAACCAATTAGTGCATTCTCGTATTGTTATTTACAAAATTTTGATAGCGTGAGCCATACTCTATTTTGTATTCTCACATCGTGCTTACGTTTTCTTACATATCGATCTTGATACGTCGTATCAATTTTGATAGCGTAAGGGTCAACTTTGATTCTGTTTCAACGTTGACAACTTGCATTGTATACGTCCAAGTTATCTACAAACATTTTCGTACGTCTCGAATCGTTTCTCGATTTGTTGTATTCCGTTATGCTTTGCTCGCGTAACCGAGTTACCGATTATCCAACAACGAACCCTCGAGTTATACGATCACGTCCTCTAAGTTTTTGCGTATTTCAGTCGTACTCAAATGAATTTTGCCGTAACATAACCAACTATCACTTAGGCACTATTTATCTGCATCAACCAACTCTTCACCAAAGTCGCACATCGTGCGATCCGATTATAATTTACCTCGCCTAACATTTCTATCGAGATCGCAAGTCGTGCGATTCGATTTTGATTCACCTCACCCAAAATTTCTACCGAGATCGCAAGTCATGCGACTCGTTTGTAAGTTCAAGTTTTCCTTTTCCATCGATCCGATTATTGCTTCAAGGCATAATCGTTCTGCTAGTCTCGATCGTTCGAACGACTTATAAATTTTCGTCCGACGTATCATTCATTGATACGAGTACCCGTCCTATCGTTCTAACCGATTCTCGAAGAACACTTGCATCAACATACCGTCATATAAATTTTCAATCGAGTCTCGGTACTCTCCCGTCCGTCGTGGATAAACCTTCCGAAATTCTCACAATGCGTCTATGAAATTCTTCGCACAAGTGGTATATCATATACCACTCAGAATCGAGTCATTCGCATACGTGATATGGCATATACCACTCAGAAATCAAGTCATTTCCTTCGCATCATACTCGATATGAACCAACAATCTCTTTCGACTCACGATTAACGCAGTGATCGTGCTTGATCACAACCGTAACTTTAATTAATCAAAATACGACACAATTCGGCTAATGTGTACATTCGCCAATACAAGTTCGGTGTGCAACCGAACGATTCTTTCTATCGATTTATGATTTCAATTCCTTCCGTTGCATCTCGTGCAACGATTTTTACTTGACACGCTTTGCACCATGTGCAACGATTTACTTTCGATACGTATTGGACATTGTGCAACAACTTATTTCCGATATTCATTGGACCTCGTGAAATGATTTATTTTCAACATTTGTTGCACCTCGTGCAATAATTTATTTTTGACATTCAATGTCAATGCTCAAATCTGTTCAACACATTCGATATTGACTTACCACTTTCATTGCAACGCACATTCACAATCAACTAGTTGCATTTTCTGCAACGTATTATTTAAGTTTCTGCATTGGTGCAACCAATATTCACAACCTATTGCACTTCGTGCATCGTTTCATTTCTCATTCAATATTTTATATTGCAACAACAACATCCGAAATCGCATTTCACAATTTTTTGCACTTGTAACAACTAACAATTCACGGCTCGTTGCATTCAATGCAATGAAATGTTTCACGACTCTCTCTGCAAAATCATATAAATTCGAAGTGCTTGCGACAACGTTACCCGACTTTGTATTAGACTTATCGTATGGAACATCCAATGCGGCATTGAGTAGAGTCAAGAGTGATTCGATTGGTGGTGGGCAACTCTTTGGAATTGAAACAAAGCAAACATCCTGAGGAAATTGAGCCTAAAGCTCTAATACCAATCTGTCACGCCCCCGACCCAGAATCACCCAAATTATCGTCCTCGCAGGGGGCATGACAGATGTCGCACAAGCCTGGAGTTGCGCTTGTACAAGGCAAGATGACAAGTTCTCAAGTGGTTATCTTTGATTTGATATTTACAACGAAAGGAAAACAGATTATACGAAACAATTCTCTTTATTGATATTCCAACCGAGATTACAAAGGCTTTTAATAGACCAACTAAATTTGCCAGGTTGGCTACAACACTCAAGTTCTCTCTTGCCCACAAAGGATTTCACCGTTCCATACATCATGCCTTCTATATCTCGGCCGCATCAATCCTGTTACGAGTCCGAGCATCAATGTGATCGCACGCTTCAAATGCTACGGCATTCCGTGCCTTTACACGATCAAGCGAAGCTTCGCCACGAGTAATCCATTCCTTGCACCCTGCATGAAAGCTGGTGGAGGATTAGTACGTTCGTCCTTGCATGTACTAATGAAAAGACCTTCTTTCTAAGCTGACATTGTAGTATTTATGTTCAATCATGCAACTTAGCTTATGATATTGCTATATTCTCCTTAGTGTCGATTTCAGGGCATATTCGAAAGCGATAAAACATGTTATCTTGGCAAGCATGTTATTCGAATTGAATAGGCAAGCATGCAAGCAATCTCGTGTTTGTTTCGTGGCGCGACTTCTTACCAGCATAGACACACTCGCTCTTGCACCGACGCAAGGTGAATACGCCACATTCCTTTCCTGTCATGTCATAAGTGCTCTCTATACATAATCTATGTGTGCAGGACACATATATGCCTGCACTTTCAACCCATCGTTCCTTAACTATATAAAGTTCGTTGGCGTATCCGTGCCAACATGGACTAAAGGCGTTTCTCTCTTTCTTTTCTCTCTTTCTTTTCTTTCTTTCTTTTCTCTCTTTCTTTTCTTTTTTTTCTATTTCTTTTCTTTCTCGAATTGGGTAGCATGGTGCCTCTCGTAGTGGGTTATTGTCCCAATTATGGAGATCTTCTACTGTGTATCAGCATTTATAGCTTTTCACATATCGTTAAGCGGTCACTAATCGTCTTATGGAAGTGCACCTATCAAAGATTATATCCCTCCTAGGCTGAACGGTCCGGTGCCTCGGCGCACCCGTTCGGAGGGAACGTTCCATGCACGGAAGATTATCGCAATTATCGCAAGTCCATTCGACCATGCAACGTCCTATTATCCAAACAACCAAACAAAGTCTTGAGTCCGAGACTCAGACTTTATCATCTCATATTTCTTCCATTAACTTTCTATGTTCTTACGTTTCATACTTCATTTCAATGTTCAATGGCACCATGCCTCAACTCAATGTTCGTCAACCGAACAACCCGAAGGTCCCGAACACCTTTCGAGGCATTATGCCACATCTAACAGTTTCGTCACCTATATGCCACAACTGTTCACTTTGTAACGAAGCCATCTTTTATGATCTCGTGCACGTACGCACGTTTTTACACGTTTATCATCTTTTCTTTCGTATCGTGCACTTGTTGCATGCATCAAAGACGTATTTTCATGTTCTATGCCTTAATGTTCAATGTACATGGCTAGTGCACTAGGGCACTCGCCTATATTTTCTTTTAATGTGCTACCATTTCTAATTCGTGCACGAAGGCACGGAATGGCTCGTGCACGAAGGCACTCACCGAATACAGTTATCCCATGTTTTTGCGGCTTGCGCACCGAGGCGCTCGCCTTTGCGATATCTAATGTCCCATAGTGACTCGTACATTTGATGCACGTTTTACTTCAATTGTTCTAACTAGTGTTCGAAACACACTATGATTTATCTTCCGATCGGACCACGCCTGTGGCATTGATAAGTTAACTTATCATACAATGACACATTCTTACTTAGGCACGAAGGAGTAAAAAGAAGTCATTCCTCCTACCTTAAACCGATACGCTTTGTTGTTTGCCGAGACGATGCGACTCGATTTTATATCTTTGTTGTGCAGCCAAATCTTCTGACTTAGCCATATGGACACTTCTTGTTTCATTCAAATACTCGATCAATTTTGGCCTACCGTGCCCAAGTCCCAGCCCATTGCAAGGCGGTGGTTTGGGTTTTGTGGACCCGTTGCGAATGAGGCAAAATTTTGACCTCTAATATTTCAGCGTAAAGGGATAGCCTGCACATGAAACCAACTAAAATCAATACTTACATCGATTCGGACTTGCACCTTGGGTATATTCGATTTCTTAGAATCTTCGAGCCGACTCAACGTACTTATCCTTCGGGGAAATACGGCACTTCGCATCGATTCAACTCGATACATTTCTTTGGGACAATGCAACTCTTCGCATCTACTTAGTTAGATGCATTGCTCGGGACAACATAACTCTCGTATCGATTTTTATCGATACATTTCATTCGTTCAACGCGACTCTTTGAGTCAACGTCTCAGCGTAATGCGTCGTGCGGAGCGGGGCGTTACAACACACACATCCACGTGTCATGTGCTCGTGTCCAAGAGTAACCTAGGTATACGGCTAGGTGGTGGACACCCTTCCTTGAGTCCTCGTGTCTGAGTTATAAGTGCATGTCAGGGCTCAAATTCGCACGTGTGCACAGCAGGCCAAGACCCATGCGGGCTCGATAACTTCGTACATACTCAACAAAACCTCATGAAATTTCACGAGAATGTGGGCAGAGTTTTCCCCCACATGTCCACAAAATTTCACGCCAAACCGTGTCGTATCCATCGAGTTATGATACTCAGGATGCAGGACAGTACACGAGCTGTGCACGGGACCTCGTGCTACCCGTGTCCAGTTTGGACATGAAACGGTGTCAAAATCAACCAAGAAAATGTGTTTTAGAATCCTCTCGTTTAGGGCTACAAGTATATGAAATTAATTTTGAAAAATAACAACTTTTATTTCTATGAGGCATTTCATCAAACACATGTTAACATACACCGAAACACATCCGATACATATATCAAACGGACACGAAATCTAACAATACTACATCTACAGGTCTAGGGTACCTATATGCATGCTCCTATGAAGAAAAATCAGAATTAAAAGGGGTTTAGAAGCATTTACCTATTGAGAGTTGGAATCTCAATACAAAAGTCTCTAAAATGCCTTGACACCCAAATTTCTACGGTCAAACGCCTCCAATTCTTTGCTAACAAGCCTCCAGCAAGTTCCTCTCCTCCCAAGGATTACAACGCAATTCATTTGGTCTAAATCGGATGAGAGATGATAAAGATAGGCTATTTTGAGAATTGAAGAAATTACGGTTTGTAAAGGAGTCTTGATGCTAACGTGTGAATATAAAGAGAAGGGGGGCTATTTTGGCCGGCCACACTAGTAGGGTTAGGGTTAGGGTTTAGGTATGGGCCAAAAACTCCTTAAGTTATTTAGAAAGCCTTTTAGCGAAAAGCCCAAAAAGCCAAATAACTTAAAACCCTAAAAATTAATTCAAAAAGTTTCCTAATTAGGACTATAACTCAAAATTGAAATCTAACTAGATAATTAGGTTTCTAAAGTCATGGTTAGTCTCTAATCATGGTTAGCTAAGGTTAAACCAACTATCAACACAAAACACCAAGTAAATTATTATAAAATAATACAATAATTCAAAAAATCACATAATTACCAAAATACTCTTATTTTAGAAAAGTGGTGGTTACAAATCTATCCTCCTTAAAATAATTTTATCCTCAAAATTAAAGGTTGGTAGTACTCCTTCTAGGTCAATCTCCCAATAATCAAGGTCTTAAAAAAATTTATCTAAATAATACAATTTAAAAGAATAGCATACAGGGTCATGACATACAGTAGCAGTTGAATGTCTCATCCAGGTATACTAGTCATACTAGATCAAAACAGTCATAAAGTATCAAATCATACAAGCTATTTGGGTGTATCAATCATCAAAGACATGCTAAGGTTTAGGTCAAAACTTACCTCCAACTAGGTCTGGTGGCTGGAACTCCCTCCTGGAGGTGGGGCCTCGAATAGGGTAGGTGTAGTAGGGCAGTCTCGTATCATGTGTGCATCTGACCCACAAAACAAGCACGACTTCTGTCTTCTCCTACAGTAGGCCCACATGTGACCAAGCTTCCTACAGTAAGCACAGGTAGGCACTTGTTCAACTAGCCTTTGCTGGACAGGAATCTGGACTGGGTAGGATGGTCTAGGCTGAAAGTCTGGGTACTCCTGAAGCTCTGGGTATACATTGCTCCTTGCCCTGTTGGGACTAGGCTCTCCTCTTAAATTCATGAAGTCCCACAATAATTGGATTCTATGACTCAGTTGCTTCATGATCTCAGCCTAAACTCTCTGTATCTCCAACACATCCTAGAGAAGTCCAATTATCTGAGCTCCATCAGGAATTTTATGGGGTACCACTCCATGAGGCAGAGGAAGGCTCTCAGTCTCAGGTGAAACTGCAGCTCACTCCTGAATGATAGGATATGGAGAAAAACCCTCTGGTGAGGCTGCTACTACCTCCTCAATGGCAGAAGGTGCCTCTTCCTCCTTGTCAGTCAGAGGGATCACGATCTCCTGAGCAATAGGAGGTGGAAATACGCCCCCAATCATATCTGAAACTGAATTTACGCTCAGGGGACAGGCTCTGGTCATGGGTGTCAATCTGAAAAAGATAAAGAAGCAACAAATCATCAAGGTTGTAAGACAGTCTACCATCCTATATGAAAACTGGTAATTAAAAAACAACAACTGAGAATTAACTATAAAGGGTTACTATTCCAAAGATGATCAAATCGAAAGTTAAAGTACGAGGGGTAATAGCATTGAAATCCAATCACGATATATATATATATATATATATATATATATATATATATATATATATATATATATATATATATATATATATATAAAAAAATAAAAAAAATAAAAAAAAAAAATATATATATATATATATATATATATATATATATATATATATATATATATATAGTCTCAAGACGAACTAAGTTGATCAATTCCTGGGTAAATCAGGATCTGGACAAGACGGAGAACGAGGTCGTCGAAGTCTGAGCACGAGCATCCAAAGATGAAAATCAAGGTCACAATTAAATTTAATTCAATTGAGTACGACCCAAGATATTAATATGATAAGAAAAGATGAGCAAAGTCGATTGGTCGCGATCAAGGGAGTTAGGATTTAACGATATTGAAACTTAAGGGATGATTCAAGGATATGGAATAAGTCAATTTTCTCCTTTTTTGATAGGGAAAACAAAAGACAAGGTTTCATAGGGAAGTCAAGTTAATCATCTCTCTCTGATACCATCAAGTTTATCTAATCATCATTTGTCAATCATATCTTTATCTCAAAAGTCCAAATATGAAAATCAACCTTTATATGACTACCACCAAGAATTATTCCCTTCTGTCATGAAGATTGGACCTTGTCATGATCACCGTAGGCTTAATTCCTAAATTCTAAAATATTACTCATGAAGCATACTCTTTTATTTATTAGCACTCATTACTAACCACTTAATCATCTTTAAATCCAAATTCTTCCACCTTGTCCTAAATTGGATCCGAACCTCTAAATCAAGTTTTATGAAATCCTTGAAATTTTTAAATTACTCTCCTTGTGTTATTCAATCTAAAACCACTAGGCCTTACAAAACTTATTCTCCATTATAAAATCAACCTTCATATTTTCTTCAACAAACACCTACAAATATTATTCTTCTTAAATTTAAAATTTTCACAAAATCTCTAAATTTTTATAACTCAAAATTCTTGTGTTCTCTCTGTTCCTAGCCATTTTCTTACAACATCTTGTTCAATTTCACATCATCATCGCATACAGTTAAAATCTCTTCTCCATTACTAAATCCCTAAATTTAACATCATAGCTTTAAAGTGAAACGTCTCAAGAATCAATAACCAAAAAAATTTATCGAAGTCCTCAAAACTAAGTCGATCTCAAATATCATCATCAGTTATGAAATTCAGCTATGAATTATTTATATCCAAAATATTTTTCTATGTGTGATTGTTTCTAATTGATAATATTGATCTCTTGATTTCGTTCCCAATCTTTACCATATCTTTATCTCAAAATTCTATACCAAGGTCCATCATATTATATTCCTACATAGATTATCATAAGATAACAAATTACGTCTTTTCCGAGCTAGATGATTTACGTTACTTCCTCGACCTTTCCAAGGTAAAAGGATATAGAGATACAAAGGTTTCAAAGTATAGCTGACAGAATTAGATATGAAATAGGAGATTGATGTAATTAGGATAGAGTTTATTTTAAGACGAAGAATGATGGTAATACAAGGAAATAATGGCAAGGAAAGAAATAATGATAAAATATGTTCTTGCTCATCTGTTTAAAAGAAATGAACCAACTTAAAATATGATCTGATACCATACACGTCTTCCAGAAATCATTTTGTCAGAAATTTGCCACGCCAGTAAGCATAGCTGCAATAAATGATAGAGTCTGTAACTAAGGTATACACCCTGTAATCATGTTATCTAGAATTCTTACCACGTCAACTGGTATGGCTGCAAAAAAATTTAAATTCCATAACTAGGATAAGTATATCAAAAATCAGGCTCTATGTCGTTGTCATGCTAGCAAGTATGACTGCGATAAATTCTAAACTCCATAAATAAGGCAGACATTTACCTTTCTTACTGTTCTTATCAAATATGTTATCAAGTTATACTTTCAATAAAATATATTTAAATACAAAAATCAAAATCAATAACGAACATCAAGATTGAAAATTCAACAATGAATCCATCAAAATTAAATTCAATAACAAGGAGTAAGGGTGAATCAAAATAAAGGAAAAAGATTTCAAATCAAAGCTCAAAATGAGATTCTTAAGGGTCGTCCCAAGAATCTCTCGAGGAATTCTAACAGTGATTGAGTATCCTCTCATTCTAACACCTTACTTTCTATACTCTATAGCAGGCTCGTAAGTACAACTAAGTTATTTTGCTACAACGATATCTCACAAATACGAATCTCGACCTGCATGGGCCACCACTAAAAATGTGTCACGAATAGCACCTAGTGTAGCGGCAAGAGAAGTGGATACGTCCAGCCTACACCGCAGTATCGACGGTAGAACGTTGTTCTAGGTCACAATCACAACTAACACTATATGATATAATCTCCAAACGGAGGATAATCTGTCACGACCCGTACCCAGTGTGAGGGCACGAAAAGTAACGAACGCCCAGCCTACGCCACAGTGTCGGCAGTAGAACGCTGTCCAGAGTCACCATATCTAACACAATCTAAATAACTATGATAGAGAGTAAAGTAATACGTAACTCAATCACGATACTAAGATGGAATAGAAGAAGAATCTCAAGAGAGTCACAATAAAAGTATAGGTGTAAACCACCAAAAATATCTCAAGTACAACTCATAAAAGTCTCAAACCAAAAATACAAATAAAGTACTAAGTCTCAGCTAGACTATAGGCAAGTCCTCAGCGACTGTGGGATCCTCCTGTGGGTCCACGTCGCCAGTGTCATCTAAGCCAATGCCATAATAAGTAGGACAGTACTCCTCATCATCACCTGTAAAATTTTCAACATGCCCAGTCAGGACGGAACAAGCACATATCTCTCACAATAGTTCATATCAGGAATGGACATATAAAGCAAGCTATAGAAAACTATACATGAAACGCTGTAAAGAGAAATCAACTGGAGAGAAGATATAACTGAGATATAAATATGATAAATAAAGAATATAACCTTCTACGTGAAACAGAGCATGAATTGGTTATGTAAACAGCTTGGGTTACACATGGATACAACTATGGAATGCACATGGATAACTACTGGGGATAATGATCACATAACCAACTACACTCTCCCTGCCCCCAACCAATACACAAGGATCGAAGCATGTTATGTTATTGCACATGGATAACAACTACTGTATACATGGAACTCATATGGTCAAGAGTCTACATGAAGAACATATGAGTACACATGGATAAATGTGAATACATAGAGTACATGATGACCATGATAAAGTACATGAACATGACATACTCGATGTATCCGAGGGGATAACATCGCATGAAAAGATCCAGAGGGTACTGATCCGTGTGAACGTCATGTCAGCATCAAGTATACTAGTCTATAACAAGAGTACATATCCAAAAAAGCATGAAAAGATCAGAGAATGTACTCGCTTGGCAATCCAAACTGCTGATGATGAAAAGGGACTGGACTGGAGTAATAAGATCCTATTTAAAACAACCACATGTCATAATACAGTCTAAAATATCATAAGGAAAGTCTTCAATACAAATTCTACATGATTTGGGTCAATCTAAGTCAAAGTCAACCTTGGGTCAACCAATCTAGTCAAACTAGGTCAAAGTTAGTCAACTAGTCTACAAGTCCAATTTTTAGGTCAATACTAGTCCTTAACTAATTAATCACAATAAACTTGGTATCAACCAATCTCAACTAAACAAGTAACTAATAACTGGACTTAGCATTCCTGAAATCAACCCTACATAACCCAATAACTGTCATAGCCCATTACCTATTCTCTTTACTCCTATTTCCCTCAACCTACAACATCCATTCATATATCCACATCTCAAAATTCAGATTTCTAATCTAACTTCAACAACCCATCCTAACTAAACTTAGCTTGACATTAACAATCCAACTCTCAATCAATCAACTAACTAAACTTTGCCAAAGCTAACTAAATTATCAATTAACTAACTAAACTAACTAACAATAAACTAACTTGGCATTAACCATTTAGCTAACAACCAACTAATCTGAACTCAGCAGTAAAAGAATCAAAAACCATCAAATATCTGTTATTGAACATTACCCATCCTTTTGATATCCTATATTGATACCTAGGAATACCTATGGCTACCCCAAACTCAACATAGCCTATCCTCATGATGCAACCTAATAGGTATTACCTAGATGATATCACCTAGGACCTGCAGTCTCTGTTTATACAGAGTTAACATCAAAACAATACTGAAACAAAAAGGAAGAAACTGGATTCGAAAATCTGATACTAACCTATACTCCATGCCAACCCAATTCTATCCCAGCCATTTCCATTATGCAACCAAATATGTATCTCTTAGATAGGGTAACGTGGGATCTGTATGTTTGATCAATACAGGAATTGACATCAAAACTGATGGGAAAACAGGTTCAGATTACTGAAACTGTAGACTGGAATCAAAACAAAGAAACCTGAAAAAAATAGAAAAACCTGGAATTTAAAGAACTCGAGTACCCATGCTACCCAAATTCGAATACAGCCTACTCTTGATGCAACCTAGCTTGCATATCATAGGTAGGGTCAAATATGGTTTGTAGGTTCTGATTTTGTACAGGGATTATGTAGAAAACTGTTAGGAATCAAGGTTCAATTCCCTAACAGTAAAAACTGGGAATTTAAAACTAACCCGATACTTCAATGAAAACTCAATTTCAAACACAGCCTACTATATCCAGTAAACTAACAGGTAATCTCCTAGAGGGGGTTAAATAGGATATTCAGGTTGGGTCTTATACTGAAATTAACATCAAACTGATGGGAATAATTCAATCTCTGAAACAAAAACTGGAAATTCATGAAGAACCCGATACTCCACATACAAAACCTATTCATAACCTAAATTATTCGAAAACCTACATAATAATCAAAACCAAAGGTTGGTAATGTGTCAAGGGTCTGAACATGAACTGTAGATGTCATTGTGTCCAAGAATTAGGATACGAAGTGTCCAGGACACACGTGAACCAATACTGGAACCCAGTTCTCGTGCACGTGTGTCGCTCGTCCTAGGGCTCGACACAGAGCGAAATAAGACACGTGGTTGCTCGTACACATAGCCCACCTATAGGGCTACATGTCCATGTGCCTGCACTGGACTCTCGCCACGTGTCCGAGTCGCTCGAAGTGCGTATCGGACGCCTCGTTCTCACGTGCGCGCGACAGGCCGCGATCAATGCCACGACGATTTCTCCCTCGATACTACACGAAACCCTACGAAATTTTACGATCATCCTATCAGTCGTGGTCCCTCTCTACTCACCAATTTTCTCGAGTCGAAACGCCATGTCCATCGAGAACGGATACGGCAGCAGCAGGACACGCGCGCGGTCCTCGTACTGCACGTGCGTGTCCTATTTTGGACACAAAAACGTGTCAAATCTATCAAGAACCTAGGGTTTGGGAATCCTCACATGTAGGGCTATCAATTCGTGAAGTTAGATTAAAAAAATAACAGTAATGAATTCTAAGAGGAATTTCATCGAACACGTGAAACCCTAAACTGATACGTGTCGACACGCCTATCAAACGGACATGAAACTTAACCAAACTTCATGGGTGGGTCTACGGTACCTAGATGCATGCTACTATGAAGAAAAATCAGAAGAAACTATGGTGTTTGGGTGTTTACCTATTGCGAGTTGAAGTATCAAGGAAACTGACTCCTCGATCGATGAGACGACCAGTTTCCACCGAGCAAATGCCTCCAACTTCTTGCTAGCAATGCTCCAGCAAATTCTCCTCCTTCCCACGATCACAACACACTTTGTTTGAGGTGAAACGGAGGTCGAATGGGAAAATTAGGGTTTTGGAGAGCTGAAAACTAGGGTTTTGTAAAGGGGGTGTCCATACTAATGCAATGCTCATATAGGAAGTAGGGGTTTCCTGTTTTGGCCGGCCATATGAGTCCTACTAGGGTTAGGGTTGGTTCATGGGCCCCTCTACTCCATCTAAGTTTAGTTAAGCCCAATAACAGAAAGGCTAAAAAAGCCAATTAATTAAATAGCCTAAAAAATAGTCAAATGGCTTTCTAAATTAAACCAAGGTATAAAATAAATTCTAAATAGCTAGATGATCATCATATGTCATGATTAGTCTCTACTGTGGGTTTTCTAAAGTTAAACCAAAGGCTAAATCAATCACAAGTCAATAATATCTAGAAAATCACAAAATGACTAAAATGGCTAAAATGACTAAAATACCCTTATTTCAAAAAGTGGGTGCTACAATCCACCCTCCTTAAAATAATTTCATCCTCGAAATTAAGATGATCCTACTCTTTCTAGGTCAAAACCCCAACAATCATGGTCTTAAGAAAACTTATCTAAATCATGCAGTTGAAAAGAAATCATACAGGGTTATGGAAGGTAATCAGTCTGGAGTCTCGTCTAGCTACTAAAGTCATACCAGATCAAAAGTAGTCATAAAGTATCAAGCATACAAACATTATGGTAGGGTACAGTAATTATCAAGATAGGATAAGGTATGGGTCAAGAACTCACCTCTACTAGGTCTGGTAGCTGGAACTCTTTCTCCTGGAGGTAGGCCTCATCTAGGGGCAAGTGTAGTAGGACAGTCTCGTATCTTGTGTGCAGCTAACCCACAAAATAGGCCCAATCCTAGTCTCTTCCTATAGTCCTTCCATACGTGCCCAAGCTTCTTGCAGAAGGCACAGGTAGGCACTCGCTCAGCTGGTCTCTGCTGGACAGGAATCTGAACTGGATAGGTTGGTCTAGACTGAAAGCCTGGGTACTCCTGAGGCTCTGGGTATAAACTGCTCTACGCTCTCTTGGGATTAGGCTCCTCCCTCGAATGCATGTAATCTCACAACAGTTGGATACTGAGACTCTTCTCTCTCATAAGCTCAGCCTGAAGTCTCTGTACCTCCCGTAAATCCTGAAGAAATCTGTGAATATGAGCTCCAACAGGAATGGCATGGGGTACCACTCCAGGAGGCAAAGGAAGGCCCTCAGTCTCCGGCTGAATTGCAGTCCTCACCTGAAGGATAGGAGATGGAGGAAAATTCTCCGGTGAGGCTGCTAACACCTCCTGAGCAATAGAAGGGGAAAGTGCAATCTCGGTCTCATCCGGAATTACAGCTGTGCACTGGGGACAAACTCTGGTCATGGGTGCCATTCTGGAAAAGATAAGGATAAATAATAAATCATTGGGCTGTAAGGCAGTATATCATCCTATACAAATACTGGTGATTATAAAAACAACTGAAATTAACCATAAAGCATTAATAATCTAAAGATGATCAAAAATTGAAAGTTTTAAAGCACGACTGTCAATAACACTGAAATCCAAGCACACTATATATATATATATATATATATATATATATATATATATATATATATATATATATATATATATAAATTTTAGTCTTGATATGATCTAAGTTGATCAAATCCAGGATGAATCGAGGTTTGGACAAGATGGAGAACATGGTTGTTGAAGTCTAGGCACGAGTATCCAGGACTTGAAATCCATATATGTCACAATTGAATTAATTCAATTGAATAAGGTTCCAACATTGGATGATAAGGGAATGACCAAGTCGACTGGTCGCGATCAAGGGTTTAGAATTCAATACTATTGAAACCCTAAAGAATACTGCGAGGATATGGAAATAAGCCACTATCCTTCTTTTGATAAGGAAGCTAAACGTGATACTCTGGGTTGACCTATTAAGTACAGTGCCTTGTCTTTCGGAAATATGTGAAAGACAAAAGCAAAAAGAGTTCAAAAACGATACTATTTAGTACAATACGTGGTTCATAGACGACGAAAATAGTTCAAAAAGAATTGCCAAACTGTCGTGGATGAGACAGATGCCCTAGAGTCTCATCCACGTAGAGTAATATATGAAAGCGAACCAAAGTGCACTAGGTTGATCAGACCATCATACACCAGTTCTGATTAGACAATATGTTAGTGGGTCGACCCAATAAAATATGTCATGATCAAGCTCGATAAGAGATAAGCTTGCAAAACTAAGGGTAAATTAGCAACATAAGGTAGTCAAGTATAAGTAAGGAAGGTAATGATGAAGAAGAAAAAAAATAGTCCAATATCCTTAACTAAGCTGGTCAAGCAATCAAGATAAGGTACAACGTTAAGCATTTAAAGAAACAAGAAGAACACCATCACATGTCTGTTCGAAAGAATTGAGTCATGGTTGGATCTCGAATTTAAGTCAGAACGTATTTTAGTATCATGGTGAGGGTACAGGAATAAAGAAAATCAAGTTGAAGCATTTAATTAAGAATCCAGTGAAATAATTTAGGGACACAGTACTAAAGGCGAATATTGTTAAGGAATGATCAAATACAAATGGTTAGAAGTCACAATAAAAGATCTAGATTTGAGGAAAGGTTGAGTAGGTCAAGATTTGAGATACAGTCCCAAAGTTTGGCAGACGACTAACAACACCGGTGTATATACTACTATCATAGTCATGTGTGATATGGCAATTAGTGTGGAACACTTCTATCTCATTAAGGTTACCTTGGTAGCCTACCATTACATTCCTTTAAAAGAAAATTTCAAAATAACTACCTCAATTTGTATTCACTCTAAGCCTTCCAATCTAATCACGACTAACATTTAAATCCTTTTCATAAATCTCATAATAACTTTTATCACATTACTACTAACCATTCCAAAATTTATATTTCAATCCAATTTGAACTCCAGAGTTAATGAATTATGAATCCATAAAATTCTATATCACTTCATAACTTTAAAACTCCCAATGTATCTCAAATAATTCTCAAAATAGACACTTAGCTTATCACGGCAATCTAGCATTTACAACTCAGTATTTTAACGCACTTATCAACCATAATTTCTCTTTATAAGTCATTGAAACATAATCACTACTTCTTAAACCAAAATCTAAATAGATTTTTAAATCTTCAATCAATTGACACGATTCCAAATTTGAGAATTTTTTTTTCTTTTTTTTTTCAAAACAATCGTTTTCATATCTTCCCACTCTTTAAACCAAAATTTTGATATCATTGCTTCCACTTAAATTGAAATTCAATAAACATATACATCGCAATTTGTACGACTCAATTTAATAGTTCATACTGCCACCCCCCCCCCCCCCTTTTTTATCATTCAAACCAATCTATATACGTTCAAGGATGTATAATCATAATCCAATAATTCATGAATCACATCAATTCCTGAAATCAATTTATATAGATTCTAACTAATTTTCTCCAGTATCAAGATATAATTTTATAATCCTCTGGTGATTACTACTTAGAATCTTCAAGATAAATTTTCTTGGTAATATCCCAACTTACAAACTACTAATCATTAAATCATCTTTTTAGAAAAATACCCTTATAACTTAATCAAAGTCTCCGTGTATTCCAATTCCTTAATATAATCCTTCTAGCCATATGTTTGACCAATGAGTATATAGCAGTATAGCCATCTTCTTAACCTTTATTAAATACAAGAAAGTAAGGGTATTGGTGAAAAGAGTTCAAACAAGATGCAAGAATCGAGGGAGGAAGGTTGACTAAAGTAAGGGAAAGGGAATCTAAATCAAAGCTCATAATGAGATTCTCAAGGGTCGTCCCAGGAATTTCTCAGGATATTCTAATAGTGATTGAGTACCTTAACTTATTCCTATATCCTACTGCAGGTTGTAATGATACTCTAGTTCGAGTACCACTACGAATCACACTAGTTGTGATTGAGGACCTGCATGGGCCACCACTAAAAATGTGTCACGACCCGCACCCAGTGTGAGGGCATGAGAAGTAACGAACGCCCAGCCTACGCCGCAGTGTCGGCGGTAGAACGCTGTCCTGAGTCACCATATCTAACACAATCTAAATAACTATGAATAGAGTAAAATAATACATAACTCAATCACGATACTAAGATGGAATAGAAGAAGAATCTCAAGAGAGTCACAATAAAAGTATAGGTGTAAACCACCAAAAATATCTCAAGTACAACTCATAAAAGTCTCAAACCGAAAATACAAATAAAGTACTAAGTCTCAGCTAGACTATGGGCAAGTCCTCAGCGACTGTGGGATCCTCCTGTGGGTCCACGTTGCCAGTGTCATCTAAGCCAATGCCATAATAAGTAGGACAGTACTCCTCATCATCACCTGTAAAATTTTCAACTTGCCCAGTCAGGACGGAACGAGCACATATCTCTCATAACAGTTCATATCAGGAATGGACATATAAAGCAAGCTATAGAAAACTATACATGAAACGCTGTAAAGAGAAATCAACTGGAGAGAAGATATAACTGAGATATAAATATGATAAATAAAGAATATAACCTTCTACGTGAAACAGAGCATGAATTGGTTATGTAAACAGCTTGGGTTGCACATGGATACAACTATGGAATGCACATGGATAACTACTGGGGATAATGATCACATAACCAACTACACTCTCCCTGCCCCCAACCAATACACAAGGATCGAAGCATGTTATGTTATTGCACATGGATAACAACTACTGTATACATGGAGCTCATATGGTCATGAGTGTACATGAATAACATATGAGTGCACATGGATAAATGTGAATACATGGAGTACATGATGACCATGATAAAGTACATGAACATGACATACTCGATGTATTCGAGGGGATAACATCGCATAAAAAGATCCAGAGGATACTGATCCGTGTGAACGTCATGTCAGCATTAAGTATACTAGTCTATAACAAGAGTACATATCCAAAGAAGCATGAAAAGATCAAAGAATGTACTCGCCTGGCAATCCGAACTGCTGATGATGAAAAGTGACTGGACTGGAGTAATAAGATCCTATTTAAAACAACCACATGTCATAATACAGTCTAAAATATCATAAGGAAAGTCTTCAATGCAAATTCTACATGATTTGGGTCAATCTAAGTCAAAGTCAACCTTGGGTTAACCAATCTAGTCAAACTAGGTCAAAGTTAGTCAATTAGTCTACAAGTCCAATTTTTAGGTCAATACTAGTCCTTAACTAATTAATCACAATAAACTTGGTATCAACCAATCTCAACTAAACAAGTAACTAATAACTGGACTTAGCATTCCTGAAATCAACCCTACACAACCCAATAACTGTCATAGCCCATTACCTATTCTCTTTACTCCTATTTCCCTCAACCCACAACACCCATTCATATATCCACATCTCAAAATTCAGATTTCTAATCTAACTTCAACAACCCATCCTAACTAAACTTAGCTTGGCATTAACAATCCAACTCTCAATCAATTAACTAACTAAACTTAGCCAAACCTAACTAAACTATCAATTAACTAACTAAACTAACTAACAATAAACTAACTTGGCATTAACCATTCAGCTAACAACCAACTAATCTGAACTCAGCAGTAAAAGAATCAAAAACCATCAAATATCTGTTATTGAACATTACCCATCCTTTTGATATCCTATATTGATACCTAGGAATACCTATGGCTACCCCAAACTCAACATAGCATATCCTCATGATGCAACCCAATAGGTATTACCTAGATGATATCACCTAGGACCTGCAGTCTCTGTTTATACAGAGTTAACATCAAAACAATACTGAAACAAAAGGGAAGAAACTGGATTCGAAAATCTGATACTAACCTATACTCCATGCCAACCCAATTCGATCCCAGCCCTTTCCATTATGCAACCAAATATGTATCTCTTAGATAGGGTAACGTGGGATCTGTATGTTTGATCAATACAGGAATTGACATCGAAACTGATGGGAAAACAGGTTCAGATTACTGAAAAATGTAGACTGGAATCAAAACAAAGAAACCTGAAAAAAATAGGAAAACCTGGAATTTAAAGAACTCGCGTACCCATGCTACCCAAATTCGAATACAGCCTACTCCTGATGCAACCTAGCTTGCATATCATAGGTAGGGTCAAATATGGTTTGTAGGTTCTGATTTTGTACAGGGATTATCTAGAAAACTGTTAGGAATCAAGGTTCAATTCCTGAACAGTAAAAACTGGGAATTTAAAACTAACCCGATACTTCAATGAAAACTCAATTTCAAACATAGCCTACTCTATCCAGTAAACTAACAGGTAATCTCCTAGAGGGGGTTAAATAGGATATGTAGGTTGGGTCTTATACTGAAATTAACATCAAACTGATGGGAACAATTCAATCTCTGAAACAAAAACTGGAAATTCATGAAGAACCCGATACTCCACATACAAAACCTATTCATAACCTAAATCATTCGAAAACCTACATAATAATCAAAAACAAAGGTTGGTAATGTGTCAAGGGTCTGAACATGAACTGTAGGTGTCATTGTGTCCAAGAATTAGGACACGAAGTGTCCAGGACACTCGTGAACCAATACTGGAACCCAGTTCTCGTACACGTGTGTCGCTCGTCCTAGGGCTCGGCACAGAGCAAAATAGGACACGTGGTTGCTCGTACATGTAGCCTACCTATAGGGCTACATGTCCATGTACCTGCACTGGAATCTCGCCATGTGTCCGAGTCGTACGAAGTGCGTATCGGACGTCGCGTTCTCATGCGCGCGCGACAGGCCGCGATCAATGCCACGACGATTTCTCCCTCGATACTCCACGAAACCACATGAAATTTTACGAGCATCCTGTCAGTCGTGGTCCCTCTCTACTCACCAATTTTCTTGAGTCGAAATGCCGTATCCATCAAGAACGGATACGGCAGCAGCAGGACACGCGCGCGGTCCTCGTGCTGCACGTGCGTGTCCTATTTTGGACACGAAAATGTGTCGAATCTATCAAAAACCTAGGGTTTGGGAATCCAAACATGTAGGGCTATCAATTCATGAAGCAAGATTGCAAAAATAATAGTAATGAATTCTAAGAGGAATTTCATCGAACACGTAAAACCCTAAACTGATACCTGTCGACACGCCTATCAAACGGACACAAAACTTAACCAAACTTCATGGGTGGGTCTAAGGTACCTAGATGCATGCTACTATGAAGAAAAATCAGAATAAACTATGGTGTTTTGGTGTTTCCCTATTGAGAGTTGATGTATCAAGGAAATTTACTCCTCGATCGATGAGACGACCAGTTTCCACCAAGCAAACGCCTCCAACTTCTTGCTAGCAATGCTCCAGCAGATTCTCCTCCTTCCCACAATCACAACGCACTTCGTTTGAGGTGAAACGGAGGTCGGATGAGAAAATTAGGGTTTTGGAGAGCTGGAAACAAGGGTTTTGTAAAGGGGGTGTCCATACTAATGCAATGCTTATATAGGAAGTGGGGGTTTCCTATTTTGGCCGGCCATATGAGTCCTACTAGGGTTAGGGTTGGTTCATGGGCCCCTCTACTCCATCTAAGTTGAGTTAAGCCCAATAACAGAAAGGCTAAAAAAGCTAATTAATTAAATAGCCTAAAAAATAGTCAAATGGCTTTCTAAATTAAACCAAGGTATAAAATAAATTCTAAATAGCTAGATGATCATCATATGTCATGGTTAGTCTCTACTGTGGGTTTTCTAAAGTTAAACCAAAGGCTAAATCAATCACAAGTCAATAATATCTAGAAAATCACAAAATGGCTAAAATGGCTAAAATGACTAAAATACCCTTATTTCAAAAAGTAGGTGCTACAAGTGTACCGGCAAGAGAAGTGGATACGTCCAGCCTATACCGCAGTATCGACGGTAGAACGTTGTTCTAGGTCACAATCACAACTAACACTATATGATATAATCTCCAAACGGAGGACAATCTCAGAAGGATACAATCTCAATCAAAAAAACTAGAGGTAGATAATCAGCATAATAAAATAGATAACATCCACAAAAGGGATACAACCAAAAATGAATAAGTCAAGTGTTTAACAAACACAAAATCTTAATATCTAAAATAAAATACATCTCCAAGACAAACAAGAAATAAGATAAACAAAACTCTAGACATCTACTCTAAGCTCTAGTAGTGTCCTCTAGGCTAGCTGTGATCCTCCAAGTTACCTGTAAAATTTTATCAACAGGTCCAATCAGGACAGGAACGAATACATATCTCTCACACCGTTCATATCATGACAGGAAATATAAAGCAAGCTATAGAATAATATACATAAAATGCTGTAAGAAATAAACATGAAGAGTAAGAGAGAATATGATAAAAAAAGATATCTATATATGGTAATAGAGAACTGTAAGTGACTCAGTGATTTAGAGTACAAGATAGTTATGTGAACGGCTTGAATTTGCACATGATTACACTACAGAGTTTGCACATGATTATACTATTTTAAAATTATTCACATGACCACTTATACTCCCACATACCCCAATCAATACACAAGGATCTAGACAGGTTATGTTATTGCACATAATGGTTTATACATGAAGCTCATGAGAACATGAGTGTACATGAAGAGTTTATACATGAAGCTCATAGATCATGAGAGTACATGAGAGCACATGAGTGTACATAAATAATAAGAGTCCAAGGAATACATGATGTTCGTGAAAAGCATATGATATGATGTATTCGATGCACCCGAGGGGGATAACATCTCATGTAAAGATCAATATAGTACTAATTCGTGATAACATCGTGTCAGCATCAAGTAAATTAGTCTATAACAAGAATATAATTCCTAGCAAGTATAGAACGGTCAGAGAATGTACTCGCCTGATAACCGGAACAGCTGATATGAATAGATGTCCAAACTGGAGTCATAAAGTCCTATTTAGACCAACACAGGTTACAAAGTGTCTAATATAAATTAAATGAATTTTACAATGCATTTTATATGATTTAAAGTCATTCTAGGTCAAAGTCAACTCTTGGTCAACTCTGGTCAACCATTCTAGTCAAACTAGGTCAAAGTCTACTCTCGGTCAACTCTGGTCAACCATTCTAGTCAACTAGGTCAAAGCTAATTCAACTAGTCCATTAGCCTAGGTTTAAGTCAAACTTAAGTCAACAGGTCATTTCAAGTCTATTTGAGTCAATTCTAGGTCAAGTTTGACCCAAAGTTGACTTTTGGTCAACTTGGTCAATTAACTAGTCAAACCATGTCTATCTAGGCCTATAGGTCAATTCTAAACTAATTCACTAATCCATAGGCTAGTATCCTATACCAAAACCTATATATATATATATATATATATATTTTATATATATATATATATATGTTAAAATATATATATATATATATATATATATATATATATGTTAAAATATATATATATATATATATATATATATATATATATATATATATATAAAATTAAAATATATATATATATATATATATATATATATATATATATATATATATATATATATATATATATATATATATATATATATATATATATATCGGATCAAAAGCCCCCCTTAGAAACCCCCCTAAAAATCCCCTCACTTCAGCCGTATATATATATATATATATATATATATATATATATATATATATATATATATATATATATATATATATATATATATATATATAGCGGATCAAAAGCCCCCCTTAGAAAACCCCCTAAAAATCCCCTCACTTCAGCCGTCCATTTAATGTTAATATTAATGTTAATATTAATGTTAAGTTAATGTTAATGTTAATATTAATATTAATGTTAATATTAATGTTAATGTTAATATTAAATTTTATTTTTATTTTTATATTAATGTTAATGTTAATGTTAATGTTAATATTAATGTTAATGTTAATATTAATATTAATTTTAATGTTAAGTTTAATGTTAATTTTAGTATTTAATGTTAATATTAACATTAAATAGACGGCTGAGAGTGAGGGGGTTTTTAGGGAGTTTTTTAAGGGGGACTTTTGATCCGCTTCATATATATATATATATATATATATATATATATATATATATATATATATATATATATATTTTTAATCCAAAAATGATTTTATTGAAAACCAAGGGGAGCTCATGAAGAGCAATACAAAAGCAGAGCTGGAACACACAAAATAAGCCCTGAGAGACAAGGAAATAAAAGCAACACTAGAAAATACTGAAAAAGGGTTAAACGGATTTGGGAGGGATCCAAATCCGAAAGTTCCTCGTTTGGAATGAGTCAAACCCAGTTGACCAAACGACGGTAGGCCGCAGCACGTGAGGGGGAATCACGCCACATGCGGGGGGGGTTGTGGGTTCACTGACCCTGCTGATAAGTTTTTTTTTTTTGGAAAATTCGAATTTTCAAACTTTTGAAAATTCTACACACGAAAACCGAGTGGGGGGGACTGCCCGAGGGGACAGAGGGGCACACTGCCCAAAGGGGGGGGCACTGCCGAATGGGTGCACGGCCCGAGGCCGCCTCGGGCCCCCTCCAGCATGGGGGGCACCAGCGGAGAAGTCCGACGGAGAAGAGAAGTCCGGGAGGGTGCGCCACCGGGAGACGCGGGAGGCGCGGGCCTCAGACGGGCGGGCCCAACAACAAAGGCTGCCGGAGGAGCCGGAAGACGACGATGCGCCGGCGGGTGAACCGGCGGGGGAGGCCGGCGCGGGAGAGGCGCGGACGCCGGCCAAGGAGAGGGAGCCGGGAGGCGCCCACGGGGGGTGACGGGGAGACGAGGAGGCGGGTCCGGCGAGGGATCACGGGGCGGCGCGGAGGCCGCTGGAGCCCGCGAGACGGGGCCGGTCAAGAGAGGCGGAGGGGGGGGAGTGGCCTCCAGCGCGCGCCGGAAGCTCCTGAGGTCGTATGGAGGCAGAGGAGCCATCCACGCAGGAAGGGCGGAGCTCGCGGGAGGGAGGGCAGCGGCGGAGAGGCCGCCGCAGGATGGCAGCGTTTCGACGGAAGGAGACAAAGGCGCCGACAGGGTCGGACCGCCAGCCACTGATGGCCGCCGAGCGGCCACGAGGGCCCAGGAGATGGGCTCGCTGCACGGAGGAGCGCCGGAGGAGGACGGCTCCACTGGGAGGGCGGCGAGGGGGGAGAAGGGGGGGCGTCGGATCAGGAGACGGCGGCCAAGAAAGAGGAGCGGCGTACGGAGGAGGCGCCAGGGTGGTGGAGATCGTCGAGGTTGGGAGCGCTCCCGGCGGAGCATCGGGGACCGCAGGAGACGGGTGTACAGGAGCGGGAGGGGGCACACCGAGAGGGGGAGGTAGGCCGTACCGATTTTGGAGCCTCCGCTGCCGCCGAGGACGGCGATGGCGCCGATGGGGTTTGGGGGGTGGTTGGGGGAGAAAAGAGGGACGGCGGGCGACAGAAGGCCGAAGAGGAGGGGGCGCCCACTGGGGCGACGCCAGAGTGGGCCAGGCGGAGCCAGGCCAGCCTGGAGTACCGCCGGTGGGGAGGAAGAAACTCATGGGGGTGGCCGGGCCGGGGAGGCCGACCGGCCACCCGATCCACCAGATCCCGAGGGGGACCGATGGAGTCGCCAGGAGAGGGCGCTCCGGCTTCCGCTTCCTCATCTCTCTCTCTATATATATATATATATATATATATATATATATATATATATATATATATATATTGGAGTGTTAATTGTGTCTCATTTATGTGGATGGGGGATGTGTGGATTTTCGGCCAAGGGGAGGATTGAGAATGGTGGTGGAGTTATATATATATATATATATATATATATATATATATATATATATATATATATATATAGGGAAGGGATATTACACCAAACTTATTGCATCAATTGTTGCACCAAACAATCTCAACCACACATTTATTTCTATCATGTGGTTATAAAGTATTCCACAAATTTGTTGCCATGTCAGCATGCTTTATAACCACATGATTGAAATAAATGCGTGGTTGAGATCGTTTGGTGCAATAATTGATGCAATAAGTTTGGTGCAATATCCCTCCCCATATATATATATATATATATATATATATATATATATATATATATATATATATATATATATATATATATATATATATATTTTATATATATATATATATATATATATATATATATATATATATATATATAAAGTAAGGAAAGAAAACCAAGTGTGTGTGTGTATGATGTGAACTTGGAAGCAAATCCAAATCTCAGGATCGAGATCGACCTCAAAACCAAAATAGGAATAGGTATGTATATATATATATACACTAACTATATATATACTTATATATATATAGGCTATATATATATAAATATACCTAGAAGGTGAACCAAGAGGTAAAGTGAACTCAAACCAAGTATAGGTCTAAAACAATGTCAACCAAACTCAATCGCAAATTTGAGATCAAACCCAAGTGTCCAAAACTAAGTTAAACTCAAGTGTCAAAATCCGACACACACAACACAACTCAACATAACACACAAAATCCAACTTGATACCCGAAATTCCACATACACATCCAAACCTCGTGCAAACTGAAAAACAGGGAGGGTGTATACGTGTGACGTGCTCGGGTCCAAGCTAAGTCAAAACTGTGTCCAAATTTTTTCCAAACAGTGCGTATCCGAAACGGTGCTCGTGCACGTGTACGGGGTGTGTCGAGCACCGTAGGACTCAACGTGTCCATCGAGAAACCTCGTGCTCGTGCAAGAGGGTAGGTAGGGTGTTGGGGTACGTGTCCAAGTGTCTGCAACGTGTCTAAGTCATGCCGTGTCGGGTGTCCACATGCAGATCGGAACAGGGACCCTTGCGCGTGTGCGCCTGGCCTCGTGGGGACGTGTCAGCCTACCTAGGACATGACACACACGTCCACATGTCACGTGCTCGTGTCCAAGGGCAGCCTAAGTATAGGGCTACGTGTTGGATACCCTACTTTGAGTCCTCGTGTCCGAGTTATAAGTGCGTGTCAGGGCTCAAATTCGTGCATGTGCACAGCGGGCTGAGACCCGTACAGGCTCGATAACTTCGTGCACACTCAACGAAACCTCGTGAAATTTCAAGAGCACGTTGGCAGAGGTTGCCCCCACGTGTCCATAAAATTTTATGCCAAACTGTGTCGTATCCATCGAGTTATGACACTTAGGATGCAGGATAGTGCACGGGCTGTGCATGGGACCTCGTGCTACGTCCCCGTGTCCTGTTTGGACATGAAAACGGTGTCAAAATCAACCATGAAAATATTTTTTCAAATCCCCTCGCATAGGGCCACAAGTATATGAAATTATTTTTGAAAAATAATAACTTTTATTTCTAAGAGGCATTTCATCAAACACATATTAACATAACACCGACACACATCTGATACATATATCAAACGGACACAAAATCTAACCAAACTACATCTACAGGTCTAGGCTACCTAGATGCATGCTCTTATGAAGAAAAATCAGAATTAAAAGGGGTTTTGAAGCATTTACCTATTGAGAGTTGGAATCTCAATACAAAAGTCTCCAAAATGCCTCGACACCCAAATTCCTACGGTCAAACGCCTCTAATTCTTTGCTAGCAAGCCTCCAGCAAGTTCCTCTCCTCCCAAGGATCACAACGCAATTTGTTTTGTCCAAATTGGATGAGAGATGAGAAAGATAGGTTATTTTAAGAATTGGAGAAAATAGGGTTTGTAAAGGAGGCTTGATGCTAACATGTGAATATAAAGAAAAGGAGTAATGCTACAGTTACAACCAAATGCTTACAACCCTCTTACAACCTTCACCCATTGCTGACATATGGGCCATGGCCCACATGTCAGCAAATGGGTGAGTGGTTGTAAGAGGGTTGTAAGCATTTGGTAGTAGGCTTAGCATGGGGGCTGTTTTGGCCGGCCACACTAGTAGGGTTAGGGTTAGGGTTTAGGTATGGGTCAAAAACTCCTTAGGTTATTTAGAAAGCCTTTTAGCAAAAAGCCCAAAAAGCCAAATAACTTAAAACCATAAAAATCAATTCAAAAAGTTTTCTAATTAGGACTATAACCCAAAATTCAAATCTAACTAGATAATTAGGTTTCTAAAGTCATGATTAGTCTCTAATCATGGTTAGCTAAGGTTAAACCAACTATCAACACAAAACACCAATTAAATTATTATAAAATAATCCAAAAATTTAAAAAAATCACATAATTACCAAAATATCCTTATTTTAGAAAAGTGGTGGTTACAACATATGACGACACGGTATGACTCAGTCAAGGTACATGTTAGGACAACTCTAGTATGAACTATAATGTCAAACTCTAGACAATGACGGTATATAAATAGGACAACTAAACTAATTTACATGACATGAAGAAGAGCATAGCAATCAAATCATTCCAATAAAAACTAACTTGCAATAACCACCTAATAAAATAATGTTTTCATTGTTTTCTTCTCTATATTATATTCGTTAAAAATATTAAATAATTATTTATCATTGATTTTATATCATTTTCAATTAAACCAATTTTCTTTTCTAAATTAAAATTTTATGCATAAGCCCTTATAAATATTTGCAAATTGCAAATTAACCATGACATCTCAACCCCCACCTGTCCCTATGCATGAACAACAAGGGTATTTAAGTAATTTCACATGAAGACATATGTCATCATGCATGGGTTTAATTAGTATGCTTTAAAAAAGATATATAATATAGAGAGAGAGGAGCAGCCCCCATCACTCTACCGTCCCTCTCCCTCACTATCTCAGTCCCTCCCTTCTTCCCTTCTTCATCTCTCTCACTCTCCTCATCTCTCTCTATATCATCTCCATCTCTCCCCCTCTCATTCTCCCTATCTCTCTCATTTCCTCTATTCACTCCTCACTCCGCCCGTGCACCCGTGCCCGCCGGCGGTGCCGCAGTGGCTGCCGCCGCCGGCCGGCCGGCTGGAACCCTCCATCGTCGGCAGCCTCCCCTAGTGGCCGCAACCCCTATAACCACCTCCAACATCACCATTATCATCTTTATCCCCAGCACCAAAACCCAAACCCCCTCATTCAAAAAAAAAAGATAGGGAAGGAAGATGAAGAAGAAGAAGAAGAAGAAGATGATGATGATTAAGAAGAAATTGGAAGAAGAAGAAGAAGAAGGAGCAAGCCCTAATCCCCAATTTCAAGTCCCTAATTTTTCAAGGCAAGCCCTCTCCCAACTCTTTTCATTTAATTCTATTTGCCTAATCACCATCTTCATTTAGAATCATTCCTTTCAAATATGGTTTCTTAGAATAGATATATGTCATGAAGGTATGGTATGGACATGTGGACACGATTTATTAGGAAAAGTTGCTTGGACACAAAAATTTGAATACGGTAGGACACCATCATAGAATTGAGTTGATAAGATTGGTATCAGACATGTTTAAATATATGGCATGATAATAATATAATATTATATATATATATATATATATGTGTGTGTGTGTGTGTGTGTGTGTGTGTGTGTGTGTGTGTGTGTGTGTGTTAAATAGGAACTTGTGAAGTAAGTTGTTACAATCATTAATTATGAATAATGATGCCTACATATTTGTTATGTAGAGATAGAAAATATAAAGTCATGGGTTTAACATAGTATCATATGAATACAACAAATAATTTTGGGGGAGTTATACTAACTAGCCTTGTTTAGAGATTATTAGTAAATAAATTCAACAAATAAATATTGTTTGAAAACTTGTTTGGACATTTTTAGGGGTTCTTAAGGCTAGTACGAGGAATTTTCATAAAGCTAGTACACTAGGGATGTACTAGCAACTATAGAATAGGTCTCCATATTCCATACAAAACCATATTATCCATTTTGGGTGATAAATTTGAACCTATCTTTAGAAATTCAGCATTAGATGAGTTTGGAATATTATAATCAACTGTGTATGTCAGGAAGGGTTTAGGTAAAATATACTATAATTCATGTCTTTAATTTTGAGACCGTATTGGTTTAATTTAGTTAAATATGACCTTGAAATTGAGTTGATATAGAAATTCAGCATTACAAAACCCTTATGATCATTTAGATATTAGAAAGAGAAGAAAATATGTAGCAGGGGTCTTGATACTTTAAAGTAGACTAGCATACGGAATCCGGAATCAATATTGACAATTTGAACCGAATTCCATCAAATTTTATCGTAGATGCCAAACTTTAAATATTCTATATTTATCCATATAGTTATATATTCTATTTTTAAATTTTATTAAATTTCTAAAAACTTTCAAAAGTTTTCCAATGATCTGGGATCCTGGATATATGTATGCATAACTAGATATTTGTTTTATAATAGTTAAATAGAATAGAATTAGTTCTTGATTTCTTGGAATAATCAAAACCTTATAAGTTGCCATACAAGTATAAAGTGTTTTGATTTATTTTTTTGCGTGCTATGGTGGCTAACGAAAATGCTTGATTACTTATGTTTTGATAGAATACCCGAGAGTTGACCATTTGCTAACGTTTAGCACTGCAAATGGGTAAGAAATGCTAAGCACACTTGCTAGGTAAGAAGTTTAATATTTCTCACTTTATGGATTTTAAATTATAAATATATGAACTGCGTATGATTTTCGGTGTTGAGTTGTTCCACCGAAGGGGTCGGCGTAACCAAAAATTCTACGGAGGGTTGCTCCGGGTGTACTTTATATTATTGTGAAAATTTTCGGACTCTAAAATACAAAGGAGACTCTGCCAAAAATTTTGAGAAGTTCCAGAGATAGATTTTCAGAAGGTCAAAAACTTTCAAAACCTAGATTACATTGTAAGTTAGAATTGCATCGGGATGGAAGAGAAACCTTGGATCACACCTTCGAATTCTTTACAATAACTATATATTAAAAACTGATCAGTTCTTGTTATCGGCATTCGTACGGCCATACGATATCTGATGTGAGACTTAGCTCACTTTCCTGTTTTCTATTGGATTTTGAATCCCCGAATTCGGGCCTGTAATATCCAATGTAGCCTAATTCCGATATTCTTAAAAAAATTCAAATCATACGACAATTATTATAATACTTTTGTCTGATAACTCAAAAAATAACTCATGTGTTATCCTGATTATATCGCATCATTATGTGATCCTAATACTAATGGGACAGATAAATCTAAGCGCCACCCATTAAGTATAAACCTGATCCCGGGTAAATGGGATTATTGTTGAGATAATAGAAGTTGTGTAATCCAGGAACATTTCTCTAAATATTGCATTTGTATAAAAGATTTGTCTGAGGTTTACATATTTATACCTGATACCTGAATTCTTTGGAAAGAGATGCTAATACTATAAGAAATTTCTTATCAGTAAATATACTTTTAAAATTATCATTTCCTCCAGTTCAATTTCGATATATCATCTTACCTTACCTTACATATCTCATTCCTTGACTAAGGGCTTGCTCGTCGTATTGACAACCTAGTTTTGTTCACTAGGTTTTGATGAAGGTCAGGGGAATGCCAATGTACACTGAAGTGGAACTTAATGTATAAGACAAAGAGGGGGTCGACCTTGGGCATCAGCTAGTAGTATTTTGTAGTTGGTTGTGTATTATATGTATATTGGATTAAAGGTTGTACTCGGGTAGAATAATAAATTTTTTTATTTATAGTTTAGAATGTCGTGTAATCAATTGTTAAATTATTTGTATTATGTACCATATGACCTGTGGTAATCCTATCCTAGAACTGTACGGACGACAATCGTGAATATGGATACTGGAGTATTCGTATGGCGCATAGCATGGGGCTGATGTTATGTACTCCGCTTGCCGTATTTTGGGAGCGAGGCATGACATAACTGATGACATATAACTAGAAGAGGAATAAATAAGCATGCAATAACTGTAGTGGAAGGCAAGGTATACTTGTCTGGTCTTTCGTCCAAATTTGTTGAGCGCAAGGACCCAAGTATCAAACCAAGCCTATACAAGAATTCAAGAATTCATATTTGTAACTAATTATTATTATGCAAGATATATAAGAATTTTATAAATATAATTGGTTGATAGAATTCCTTATTGACTTGTAGTATTATCATTTAATCATGTATATTAATGGCCAATGGCTAAACCTATTAAGTGATCCTATATTATCTACTATAAAATAATTTGCTAAGACCTCTGAACTTTTCAAAGGAAAGGACTATGTCAAATGCAAAATGCTTTTTGTTTGGGTTTTTATAGTTAAATTACAACTAAAAATGAGTGCTTCTCTTTCACGTGAAGGAGAGTTGAATTATACTATTTGTTTAATTGGATGCTTCCAAGTTTCTATTTAAGCCCCTATGATGTTAGTAATTAAGTGGAAGACAGAGGGGGTTATATGCAAATTGAAAGAAACATATAGGAAGGAACTGAACCAAATAAATTTTTTTGGCTTCTCTCACCTACATGGCTCACGTGAGTGGCATCATCATTGCTAAGGGTTGCTACTCGCTACCATTAAATTTTTCCATGTACACAAGCCCGCCCACTCCAGAGAGTGGAAAAGCAAGGATACACATGTTGCAGGTGCCACAAGTGCAATTAACAAGTTTTCTTATTACTTGTATATGTGAACAATGTCGGTTCTATTTATGGGAGGTGCAAGAGAACAACTGTATGTGAACAAGGAGGATTAGTGCATACGTATACAACGTTGGCTTTTGAACAGTGTATTCCTATTATGTATTCTAGTGTCACCTATCTCTCTATATTCTGCCAATGCTATTTCTTAGTCTTATTCTCTATTTTCATGTAAGAACAATATGAGAGTTTACTACGATTGGTGTTATGAACAGGGAGAGCGGGGAGCAGTTCAAAGGGTTACCAGAGAATTTGTGAGGCGTCGTCAGCGAACAGCTCGGCTATGCTAGCAGCCGATCAAAAGATGGCGACTGATTGGCGCGCGCCTCATGACGTCTCTAAGATGGACGGTTTACGAGAACTCGATGCGTTGCTGGCCTTGGTTGGCCGTCAACGTGTGGCCTGGCGTTATGGGGCGACGAGGACAGGAAAAGTGTTCGCACGCGTTGGTAGGTGTTTGCAAAAATAAAAGTCTTTTATTTCACAAACTTTGTAAGAAGATTACAATTGAATTCTGGGAAAGTACAACTATAGGAATCCGATCTGAATACGATTGCTTTATCCTTTGGACGATGTGAACTTTGAAGACGATAGCCTCTGAAGAATGCAGCAGCACTTGGACAAGAACTCCTGATCTCTCTGATGATCTTGAATAATCTGATCTCCTTAATGAAGGACTTGAAACTCTATTTATAGAGTTCTAAAAATAACTAATTTATAGTTATTCTGGATTGCGCATGATGAACTGCGCTGGCGACATACTGCACAGACTACAAACTGCATTGGCCTATTGGGCAGTTGCTCGATCGCGGGCTAACTGTATTCAGACGCGTGGCATTGTTTGATTGAAATGCGCTTGGTCGTGTACAGGCGGTTGCCACATGGCGAGCAATTGATGTCATGTAAGCCATGTAATAAATGTCAGTTATTTGATGAATTGCGCTAATCGAATAGCGCTAGCTTCAGACTGCGCTTCAATGGATAGCGCTGGGACTCGGGCTGGGTCAAACTGTGCTGAGGTTGGACTGGCAAACTGCGCTGAGGTTGTACAGCTATTCTCGAGCACTGTGCAGCACAAGAAACGAATGGACTCCTCATTTTTCGGGGTGTCAGACTGTCAGAAGATCTGATCTTTGTCAGGTAATGATGGTGTTACCACGTCAGCGTAGCGCGCTCTGGTGGTAGCGCAGTTCAGCTCGGACGTTCGATTTGTAGCATAATCTGTTTCCTGCGCAGTCCATTTGAATGGTGCACAGTTGAGAATTCTCTGCCTATTTGATAGATGCAACTTGATTTTTAGGACATACAAGACCCCCTTCAAAGTTTTTGAAATTTAAAAATATTCAAAGTTTTGAGATACTTTGAATTTCGAATTTTAAAATCAAGTTGCGCTTTGGTTGCGCGTTTGGAGGGATTAGTTTCGTCTTTTGTGGCACAATCGGAGGTGACTGTTACACTTCTGAAAAATTATAAATAGTTTCATTTTTTATTCTTTCAACCTTTACTTGCTTTCGAATTCTCAAGAGACAGAAGCTCCACCCCTACTCCGACTTCTTCTTCTTCATCTCGTCGACGACAGCAATGGCGCCCAAGCGATCGGCCACCGAGAAGGGAAAGGCCCCCGCCGAACCTTCGACTCGTGTTGTACCACGAGTATCTCGTCACGAGACGGGTCATCTAGCGCTTTAAGGTAAATGACGAACCATGATCGAAAACCTTTTTAGGGTTTTTGATATTTTCAGACCTTCATACCTCTCTTTTTAGAGATTGATGGTATTTGTGCCACCCTGTTTAGGGTTTTGGCGGCATGTACAACAGTTTTTATTTTTATGAAAACTGTATTCTTGCGCATTCGGTTGGAAAGCGCTGACAAAATATTCGGCGCAAACCATCGATTTGCGCAAGTCGGTTGTGCCAGCGCAAATTATTGTCTTGCGCAAGTATGTTAGCGCAACATGACGTCTTGCGCACGTTGGCTGTGCTGGCGCAGTCTGGTAACTTGTGCATGTTGACTGTGCTGGCGTAATCTGATAACTTGTGCATATTGACTGTGCTGGCGCAATCTGATAGCTTATTTCACACAGCGCAATTTGATGAACTTTTGAAGAAACTTTTTAATTTTGCATATACTGATCCTTGTCTTCTTTATTGATGCAGTTAACCTCAGGGAAGATCCCAACTATGAGGTTCTTGCAGGATCTCTGGCTGAATCTGAATTCAAGGAAGATCTCTCGCACGTGTCATTTCCTCAGTATGTATGCCCTACCGTCATCTTGACAAGCTGTCCTGATTGCGCAAGACAATGAAACTTTACTGTGTCTGATGAACGGGCAGCCTCTTCAAACTGCGGACACTGTCACCCATAAGAAATCTCTGTTCTTGTTTGGTGAGGCTTTTGACAAGAATTCTCAGCCGAGGCCTCGCATGGAACAGAGAATTTTCCAGAGGGGCGAGAAGACGATACTTCTGCCAGAGATCTCCAGATGCCTTCCTTTGTCCCGATATGATTTTGCGGGCTATCCCAGAAGAATGGAATAGGACATAACTCCGCTGTAGCAAGCCCGAGGGGGAAATATCTGTGTTAAGAAGGGACCAGACCATAAAGATGTGTTCTACAGTTCCTCTGAGCGACATAGCTCCTTACTCAGAGGACTAAAACCCGGTTGTATCCTGCCGGAAGATTCTTCCCTGCTGCTACCAGTGAGAACTCCAGTATTCGCAAATGATTTTGCGAAGGTGGAAGAGAGGTATCCGGACCAAGATCTGCGGTTGACAGGTCTTGTGAACCCGGATAATAAGAGATGGATCTGTGTGGCCAATTGGATATTGGTCCAATTTGAAAATCGGCTCAAGGAGATTGATCTGTACCAAGCGGTGTACGCCACTGTTTACGGCTTCCCTCCCAATCCACATATATTCCTCGCGTTGGCGGAGAGATTCAATTATAGGACTGGTACTTTCATTATGCCACATGGGGAAATTGGATTAGCTTTGCATGAGATAAAGTACATCTCTCATCTGCCAATGGGGGACATCCCCTATGAGGAGTTTGTTCCGACAAATGATGAGTTGGACAGACTGCGCCAGGAGAATGCCGATATGGTAGTTGTCTTTGAGGAGCTACTATGCCATTACAAGATCTGTTCTTTATCCTACAAGAGTGGCACATCCGGCACATGCTATTCCACCAAATGGTTGCCCTATCTTTTCCTCAACCACATTATTGAGAAGAAGACAAAAGAACATGAGAACTGCCATCCCAACTTCTTCCGACCACTTAGCAATAGCGATGTGATAGAGTTGATGGAGACACACAATGATATGGATATCAAGATTGAGGATGATCTTCAATATCCTCCTTTCAAGGAAGGGGACATCATTGAAAGCTACATGAGGATGGGTTACAGATCTATGTCGAAGGAAGCCCAGTTGGCAGGTTTCCTCACTTACTGGCTTTGACGATATGTCGTTCCTGGGGCCAGTACAGTTGACCACTTCCATCGCGGTGTACTGTTTGCTGCTGTCCGTCTAGTTTTCGACTACCGGATGGATTTGCTGTCAGCAATGACATGCAGGGTGAATGCCGGCCTCCGTCTCTTCGTTGATTCGATGATTAGAGTAAAAGGCGAGAAGGAAAATTTTCCTCGGCTGGAACTGTCGTATACATATCTGTTCAGATGGCTGCTTCTACACCATCCTTCCTTAATGAACCCTAACATGGGGGCAGTGGACGACAGCTTTTTAAGAAGATTCTCTGGATGTAAGTGGATCTATACCGATTTGAGAGACTGCCGGCGAGCTCTGAATCTCGACAAGGGATGGAACTTTTATTGTGTTCCCCCTCCAGTTGGTTATGATCATATGTCAACAAACCTCGTCGACTCTATGAGGATGCAGCCTTTGGGCCATACAGCTTTTGATTGGCTGAGGACAATTCGGCCATCACACTTGGTATATCGGTTCGAAGATGAATGTTATCTGGAGTCTTACCTCCCAAGCCGTTTTGCGCGTCAATTTGGTTATGACCAGTTTCATGTAGGTAATGCTATAACATGCCTACAGGGAAAAGGTTTTGTAATTGATGGAGCCTGGGCTTGGGCTTATTACAATGCCGTGACACGAGGACGACGTTCTCGATGCCGACAAGGAACGATCGTGGCCCTCGCATGCTGTATACTTATTCGATCTTTTATACGTCAGCAAATACTTTTGCTGAGAATTTCAATCTATCAGACAGCTTTGCGACGACAACTCGATTTAGAAAAGGAGCACTTGTTTTGGTGCTTCCTGGTAATGATGAAGAGCACGAGCCAGCTGATGCACCTTTAGAAGCTTCGAAGGAAGCCAACTTTCCTGAAGAAGTCTACGAACCGCTGCGTGTCTCTCTGAAAGTTGTAAGATCTTCGATCAAGGAGAAGAAGAGGAAGGCAGAAGAAACAACTTCTCCTGTCTCAAAAAAGAAGACCGTCGTAGACTCTTCAGAAAGAGTCACTACTCGCTCGCAGTCTCGGCAACAGGCCGAGTCGACTCACAGAGAAGAGGTCACGACCCCGACTTCCATCCAAAGAAGAACACACGTAGCAGACGTAGAGATTCCGGAAGAACCTCTACGCAGGACAAAATTAGCTTTCAGAAAGAAAGTAACCACTCCCCCGAGATCTGCTCATACATCGGCCCTGATAAGTGCTGTCGCCGGGGTTATGATGCCTCCTCCTACACCTGCTCCTGAGCCCAGACAGGAAGCTTCCAGTGCAGAGAACAGGGACCAGGTTGCAGAGACAAGAGAGAAGACCGCAGAGACAAAAGATGGGGCTGTAGAAGCAAGAGAAGCAACTGCAACTCCAACCCCAATCAATGAGTCAGGATCATCTGTTGAAGTAGTGCGATCTCCTATGCTTGGAATGGAAACTGCCCCTCTTCCAGCTACACCAAGATCGCGTCGGGCTGAAGAAGATCGATTGATGATCGAGGCTCTGGAAGACTGTGACTTCGGCTTCCACGATGATATAGATCCGGTTGACGCAAGTGATAGCGAGGAAGCACGAGAAGAGGGTGCAGATGATGAAGAGACATCAGCAGAGGATGTTAATGATAACCTGAATCCGGAAGAGGATGCTGATACCCATGCATCCCAAGAGAAGAACACTGTTAGTAAAGTAGCCCCGGAGGAAGCTACTGTCACCAATCAAAGAGGTATTGACTGATATTGATAATCTACTTTTATAGATTAAATGACTGACATCTTAACTTTCATTCATGCAAAAATTCAACCTTCTCCAATTTCTCTGGTATGCAATGATATAGTGCAGACAAAGGCGATAGCCAGCAGCAGCCGTCACTTATCAGGCGGCTCTGAAGCGGGAAGTAGTCAGACAGTGATGTCTGAAGCTACTTCTGCGAGGCTGTAGCCTATGTCAACAGATGACAATATTGTCACTAAACCCAGCATTGGTAAGCTTGCCTCCACTTTGATCCCTTTTAACAGTTCCCAGTGACAGCAAACTAATGATGTTTATTTGATCCCGCAGAAGAACATCTGGGAGGAGCAACCAGCTCCACTATGGCTCCCTTGTCCAAAGAGACTTCAACCCATGTTCAAGAAGCCGAACTTCCGCCTTTACAAGCATCGGCTGCTTCAAATTCTATAGGAGTAGCTGCTACAACCAGTGCAGCAGCTACCAATAAATTTATAGTTGGTTCCTTCACCAACCTCTTCTTCACTTCATTAGGACCCTTTGTAGAAAGGGTAATGGAGAAAGAGAATATTGGTTTCATCACTGTCAGAAGTCCAACTTCTTATTTGATCGACGGCATCCGAAGTCAGGGTAATGAAGCTCAAGCTTTCTATCTTGAACATATACTGGATGAGCTGGAGGAATCAATAAAGATTTAAAAAGATCTTAATTGGGGGGAGGTAGAGCCCCTAGTGAATGCTGTGTTCGAAAGGATGACTCGAGAGGCTGAAGTCATAAAAGCTAATTTCAAGATTTTCTTGGACACTTTCGCTACGAAGTCTTCCGAGTATGATTCTCAGATGGAGATAATAGCATCTGCTACTGGGGAAAGAAAAGAAGGTTGCTGAACTGAAGACAGAGCTTGCTCGACTTCAAGAAGAGTTGAGAATCGTTCAACTTGCTCTTGAAGAAGAGACTACATAGCATCAAGCTGCAGTTCAGCAACTAGACATTCTGACCCATAAGAAGAATGAGTTTGTCAGGATTCACCAAGATGAAATCGCTCGTTGACTAGTGACCTTGCCGACATTTGACGATAAATCTGGAATGGATGAAGCTAGGAAGCGGGTGCTAGATTCTCGTGAAGAACGACTTCAAACTTTGAAGCAACAGATAGCTAGTCTGATGACCCCACCGATTAAGTGAAAGAAAATCTTTTGTACTTTCTCCTTTGTGATATCTTTTTGTAATACCTTTTATTTTGATCAATGAAAAGACATTATTTTTTTGGCTCCATTATTTACTGCATATCCCATTATGGATATAAATAATAGCGATAGAAAATATATTCAGAGGTCCAGGACATGATATATTTCTTGATTCAGAAAATAAATATATTTATTATATCTGCTCAGAAGTAATGTGGACATGGCAGAATATAACTTGTTGAATATCATTATTTCAGCAGACAACTTAATCAGAGGTAATAAATACGTGACAAGTTGTTTGATATGGATGAACGAACGAGTCGTCAGAATGTATGAACGAAATGAATCGTCTGGATGAACGGATAAACCGTCAAATGAATGGAAATGAACAGATGAACCGTCAAATGAATGGAATGTATGGTGTGAACCGTCGGATGAATGGATTGAATGGATGAACCGTCAGATGAATGGAATAAACGGTGTAAAGAATACGTCGCTTCGATTCACATAATCGATTATCTCAAGAATCTCTGCCTATAAATAGAACAGAAATTTAAATGGAATGATCAATTTCACAAAATGTCGTCTGAAGATGCATCCAAGAAGGCTGAGATTGTCCCCAAGGCTGAAGAAGTTACTGAGGAGTGTCCATCCGAGCCAACCCAGCCAAAGCAGACGGAGGCGGGCGAAGGTTCGTCTGCGCCCAAGCCGCCACAGGATATCTTGGACTTCCTAGTTGAGCCAGGGAAGACTGAAGAAGAAAAGGCCATGAGGATGGCTGCTAGCACATTTTTGGTGAAATCGAGCAATGATGTCCTCGGCTCTTTTGCCGACTATATTTTTGAAAAGGACGGTAGTGGTCCTCGTCCTGTCTTTAAGAAGGACGATAATGATTCTCGTCCTTGATATCATGTAACATCGTTTATGATGAAATAAAATCAAAATTCATTTATGAACTGTCTTGTCATATTTACAAGAAATCCCTTTTACATTCATATATAGTACTTTTTAAAGAATTTGCCATTGATAGGCATCATTGCAACTCGACCGTCCAGCTCTGTGAGTTGATAGACTCCATTTGAGAAGACTTTACTCACGATATAAGGCCCTTCCCATTTTGCATCGAACTTGCCTTTGCTCATGTGAGTCATAGTCATGGGACGTCTGACTGTAAGAACAAGTTCTCCTTTCTGAAAGGCTCTGACTTTAACTTTGCGGTTAAAAGTCTTTGAGATGCGGGCTTGATATAATTCAATATGTTATTGAGCCAATAGCCGCTTCTCGTCGAGCGCCTCTAGTTCTTGAAGTCGAAGAAGATCATTGTTCTCCGTAGTAAGTTTATTAGCGATGGCAATCCTCAAGGAAGGAATTTGAAGTTTCAAAGGTAGAACTGCTTCACAACCGTACACCAGAGAGAAAGGTGTACAACCTGTTGGGTTACGGACTGTAGTACGGTAAGCCCATAGACATTCTCTAATCTTTTCACTCCAATTCCGTTTGTTAGTAGAGACAAACTTCTTAAGGAGTTTGATAATAGTCTTGTTGAATGCTTCAGCCAAACCATTAGCAGCAGGATTGTAAGCCGTAGAGGCGATATTGTCTATCCGATGATCGTCACAGAACCTAGTAAACTTCTGACTGATGAACTGAGGTCCTTAGTCGTGAATGATTCGTTGAGGTACACCAAACCTGTAGATAATATGGTGTTTGACGAAGTTGATGATGCTGCTGGTTTTGACTTCAGCCAAAGGTATAGCATCGGCCCACTTGGAGAAATAATCAGTTATTGCCAGTATAAACCGATGTCCTTTAGAAGAAGGAGGATTGATAGAACCTATAATATCCATGCCCCAAGCTTCAAAAGGCCAGGAAGCAGCAGTCGGATGATGGAATTCCGACGGTTGGTAAATGAAATCTGCGTGGATTTGATAAGCTCGGCATTTTCTTGTATACTCAATGGCGTCTGAAACCATAGAGGGCCAGTAATAACCCATGCGTCGGATACGATCTTGTAGTTTAGGACCAGGTTGATGCGCTCCGCAAACACCGTCGTGAGCTTCACGTAACACTTGCTTTGCTTCATCAACAGCAAGACAGCGTAAGAGAAGACCGTCATAAGTCCGCCGGTAGTGAGTCTTAGTAGTCTGATTGTAGTAGAATCGCAGAGACCGTCGACAAATACTCGTAGCCTCCTTGGGATCTTCAGGAAGTATATCATGGACCACGAAGTCGATGAAGGGAGCTCTCCAATCTTCACTGATAACATTGGCTTCAGTAAGATTACTAAACTCAATATTGTGATTGTTTTCGATACAAAACAATTCCTGATTAGATACAACCACCACCTGCTGTCTTTTGATAGGCATGGCTAAGGCTGCTGCAAGATTGGCCAAAGCATCTGCCTTAATATTGCAAGCTCGACGGACACATTCGATAAAAAAAGTTTTGAATGATGTTGCCATGCTGATTGCCGCTTCATGATAAGGCACTAGATCTTGATGACGAACTTTATAGGTTCCTCTAACCTGGTTAACAACCAGCTTGGAGTCGCCATAGACTCCAAGATATTCGACGTCCAGTTGTTTAGCTAACTGAAGGCCAATAAGTAGAGCATTGTATTCTGCTACGTTGTTGGAGCAGGGTTCATCTAGGGAGTAGGCTCTTTTGATAGTTGACCCATCTGGGAAAACAAGAACAACCCCAACTCCTGCGACAATGGTACCATTTGGTCCGATCCTGGATGCACCGTCAAAGAATAGACACCAAGTAGGAAATTCTTCGGAGATCATATTTGATTCCAATGTCTCGTCTGAAATTTCATCATAGAGTTTGGATGTCTCTGGTATAGGATGAGCTGCTAAGAAGTCCGCCAGCGCTTGACCCTTGACAGACTTTTGTGGAACATATACCATGTCATATTGGGCTGGCAGAATGGCCCATATAGCTAACCGAGAGTTGAGTATGCTGGGTTTCTTCATCAGTACCCGAAGAGGATTGACTCGAGAAATGACATGAATGGTTTGGCCAATGATATAATGCCGAGTCTTTTGAACAGCAAACATAAGAGCTAAGCATTCTTTCTCGACCAGACTATAATGGTGCTCGACACCAATCATAGTACGGCTAAGATAGTAGATGGCTTGTTCATGGCCTTCTTTGTTCTTCTGGGCAAGTAAAGCACCCAATGAATGATCTATTGTATGGACATACATTAAGAATGGTATGCCTGAAATTGGTGGCACCAGGACTGGTGGGCTCATCAGATATCGCTTTATATCATCAAAGGCTCGTTGACATTCTTCAGTCCAAATGAAAGAAACACCCTTCTTCATTAACTGCGTAAATGGTCTGCAGCGTCCAGACAGATTTGAAATAAATCTTCTGATGTATGCAAGCCGACCTTGGAATCCTCGTAGCTCTTTTAAGTTGCGTGGAGGACGCATCTCTTGAATGGCTTTGATCTTCTCGGGATCCACGTGTATACCTTTAGAGGTAATGACGAAGCCGAGAAATTTACCACTAGAGACACCCAAGAATGACTTGGTGGGATTCATTTTAAGTTGATGTTGGCGCATTAAATTGAAGATAGTTCTTAAATCTTGGATGTGATCTTCCTTTAGACGACTCTTGACAGCAATATCGTCGACATAGCATTCGACAGTCTTGCGCAGATGATCATGAAAGATGGTACTCATAGCTCGTTAGTAAGTTGCACCAGCGTTCTTGAGACCAAATGGCATCACTGTGTAGCAGTAGACTCCGTGAGGAGTGCAGAAAAAGGTATGCTTTTTATCTTCAGGATTCATCCGAATCTGATTGTATCCAGAGAATCCATCCATAAAGGATATCCTTTCAAACCCATAAGTATTGTCGATCATGACATCTATGATAGGGAGAGAAAATTCATCCTTTGGCCAAGCTTCATTAAGATCCCGGAAGTCGATGCAAACTCGAACTTTGCTAGTTTTCTTCAAGACTGGGACAACGTTGGCTACCCAATCTGGATGTTGTTCTTCTCGAATAAAGCCACAAGCTATGAGCTTTTTGACTTCATCATCAATGGCGTCCATCATTTCTGGCTTGAATCATCTTTGCTGCTGTTTGACTGGCTTTGCATTAGGCAAAATATTTAGTTTATGAGTAGCAACTTTGGGATCTAAACCTGGCATGTCTTCATAATTCCAAGCAAAGACATCAATGTATTCTCGAATGAGAAGAATTAATTCTTGCTTATCCGCCTCTAGAAGGTTCTTGCTGATGAATATTGGACGAGGTGACCCGTTTTCTCCTACGTCAATTTGAACCAATTGATCTTCGGTAGGAGGTTCTCGTTGTTCGAATCGGAGTTCCCATTGGGTATCCATTCGTTGAACCCAAGGATCTGTTTCAGGATTTTCTTTGATATCCTCGTCATAACCTTGCGGGAGTTCAGCAGAGACCATGTTAGAAGATATGATCAATCGATGAACTTGACCAATGCTGGTGTCAGAGTCCCATGATCTAGAATCAGAAGAGTTAGAGCGCTCCTCACTATCAGATTCGGAGACTTCTGGAGATAAGACGGGAGGTGAAGCATATCCGAGACCTCTTTTCGTCCTGCTGTAGTACATCTTTGATTTTCCTTTTGGAACAGCTGTGCGGATAGGAGTTCGTCTACCCTTACCATAGTTGAGGCCATTCTTGAAGTCATAACCCATCTTTCGGATGATGTCTTTTGATTGTTGACTATAACGACGAAGTTGGAGACGTCCCATATCGTTATTTTTGCTATCATCCGTATAGCTGAATTTTTGTTCTGGCCCTTTACTAAAAAGTATTGGACTCTCACCTATCTTTCGAGAAGGGACAACAAAATATGATTCATCTGGATGTTCAAATAATACTTCCGTCTGAAGGGATTGTACGACTCCTATTGTAAATGACTGAAAGCTGTCTAGCATATCCAAATAGCATTTAGTATGATAAATGACATCAGTATACTGGAAAGTAGATGCTTTTTCCTTGATTTGTACATCCATATTTACAACAGGACCTTTAGCCTTAGCCGGCTTGGTCAGATCGATTATAAGAGGAGGATCAGAGGAGCAAGGAGGTTTAGGCTTGTTGCGACGAAGGTCGATAACAAGCGGCTCAGAAGAGGTGAGCTTCCTTTGATCTTTGTTACGACATAAGTTGATAACCAATGGCTCAGAAGAGTTGAGCTCTCTTTTATCCTTTTTACGACGTAAGTCGATAACCAGTGGCTCAGAAGAGGTGAGCTCCCTTTGATCTTGATTATCACCAGTTGATGGCTTCTGGACTGGCAGATAAATAGCTAGTGGTTTGGAGGATTGAGGATGAGAGACATACCCTTTGACAGGTATGATGAGAGTGTCACTGGACACTGCTTCTTATTCTTCTTCACCATCCATGGCCAAAACCACCTTCATAAACTCTTCTTTGTACATGCGAGCATCATTGCAATATGCTTCAACGCCTTTAAATGGGTAGAGATCTGCAACTTCTTTTTGGACTTCTCCTTTGTCATCAACGTATTTGAAGCATTGATGGAGAGTAGAAGGAACAATGTTGTGTTCATGCAGGAATGGTCTCCCTAGAAGAGCATTGTAGGAACAACCATGGTTGTCTATAACATAGAAGGTCACCTTCGTACGAAGATTGCCGATTTGGAGTTTTAGGCGTATCTTGCCTAAAGGTTCACTTCTTCCCTGGTTGAATCCCAGAATGGTGGTGATAGTATCGGAGAGGCTATGCACTGGAATCTTCAGAGCATCCAACATAGTTTTAGGCATGATGCTGAGTGCTGACCCTGGATCTATCAAAATACGATCGACCTTCATGGAGTCGACGTATCCTGTAAAGTAGAGAGGACGGTCATGTCGATTGTCTTCCATCAACATATCATCTTGTGTGAAGGTAATGTTTGGAATTAATTCCAACACACTGTGACAGTGGAGACAAGAGACAGGTTCTGATTCAGGTTTCTGGAGAAGAGTTAAGCAAGCGTCTACCTGCATCAAAACCTCACTCAGTGTTTCTCGAGTCTCTTTAGAGAGGCGTAAGAGCTCGAAGATAGACAGCCTAGCCGGTGTGTTGGCCAGTTGAGCCAATAAATCAAAGTTATATGGCTTTTCAAGTCCAGAGGGAGATGACTTCTTCAAAACTTTGTCGAAGCGGACTTATTGTTTGCCTTTGTCAACTGCTGCTGATTTAGGAAGAGTTGGTTCCACAACCGGTAATGATGTAGAAGGGATGACTTCTGTAGAGACAGGCTGCACTGGAACAGCCTCGGAGGATGAAGCAGGATCCTCCTGAGTTTTGGGATGCTTCCGTTGATAGGTTTTCCCTGACCTGGTGCCTAACAGGATTTCTTCTTCAATTATGGGGTCAAAAAACACCATATTGCAGCTCTTTGTTTTGCCTTTGGAGCGTTCTTTTTGCTTGGAGGAAGAAGGAACTTCAAAATCTTTAACAAGATCAGGATGAATCCACACGATCTCGCCATTATCAAGGGATAAGGGGACAAGACCTTCACTTTGTGGAGGAAGAAGATTCTCAATCTCAAGAATGGTCCTGGGAATGGGGATGATGCCACTCTTCACCACTTGTGGCGGGAAATCACCAAACTGTACAGAAATCATGTTGGCTGTAACAGTCTTTTCATCCTGCTGGAGAGTGATGACACCGGCGTTGACTAGCTCTTGAATCTTGCCTTTGAGCACATAGCATGCCCGAGTAGGATGCCCTATGAACCTGTGATAAACACAGTACTTAGGGTGGTCAGTCTTACCGACTTCATCAGGCTTCTTCGGGTCAGAAAGTTGCAATTTATTGCTCTTCAGCAGACAGTCGAAGATGCTCGCTGTATCATTTTCATCAAAGGAATACTCTACTTTTGGGCGAGGTTCCTTTGGTGGAGGTGCAGAAGGAGTAGAGGTAGACGTGGGTTGAGCCACGTTAACAGCCAAGGATTCCTTGTTCTTAAGATTGATATTCAAGGTTTCTTTGTTCTTGCGGTTGTTCTGGCGATTACCGCCACCGGATGCAGAAGATTCATCTCGATCAGGGTTAGACATATGTACCCCCAACTGCTTGAACTTCTCGGCACTCACTTCAGCTGCTTTAGCGTTGACAATGAATGACGGCCAATCCTGGAACTGTGTTGACCCCGTCCACATGCTGATGATAGGCAACAAGTTTGACTTACAAGTGTCTATCGTTACAACAGATGGGGTTCCAGGAGGCATTTTTAGTGCTTTTCGGCGGAATCGTTCAATGAAACCCTCAGTAGTTTCATTATGTCTTTGCTTGATCTTGTTGAGGGCGAATATAGTCATATCGTTGATACCCTCGTAGAATCGTTCCAGAAACATTTGCTTGAGCCCGGCAAATGAAGTGATAGAGGCGTCAGACAGGCTACGGTACCAATCATATGCTGTACCTTCTAAGCAAACGACGAAGACTCTGGTAAGAAGAGCATCACTTAGCTGGAGCTGGACAGTCATTACCTCAAAATGGTTAATGAACTGACTCGGAGAAGTGCTGCCGTCAAACAGCGTGATTGTAGGAATCTTGTACTTTGGAGGGAATGGAACTTCCTTCCATTCCACTGGATAAGGTTGTTTGATCCCAAGCCTCTGTAGACCGTCTTTCTCTTTGAAGGCCTCGAACTGATTATGTAGTAGTTTTATAGCCTCATTGGCATCTCCTGAGGATGGAGAAGTAATAGGCTGGCTCACCGTGTTAGGAGGAGGAATAGCATGGTAAGCACTACCCCCAGCCCCTGAATGACTGGGTGTAACTTGAATAGGTATTGAGGCTACAAGAGGGGACGGTACCCCCAGACCTGTATTGACAGGCACCGATGATGCTACAATCTCTGGATTGACAGCAGGTGCAGTCGGTGATACTGTATGTTGAGATATGATAACAGCATGCATACTTGCGATCATGTCAGCCATGGTCTTCAATTTATCTTCCAGTACAGCGATTCGTTGTTCTTGACTGGCCGAACTAGAAGCGTCTGGATCTTCAGTGACAACATAAGCCTACACTTCTCTGGGCACAGTAGAAGATACTGTCTGTTCAGAGCTTTTACTGTATGCATCATAATCAGAGAAAGAATCGTCCCCTGAATGAGAAACAGAGAAGTGACCAGAAGGATCTTGGAGAAGATTCCTTTGACCGATTGTGTCTCGGCTTCGAGATCGGGTGTGTCGGAATACTCCTTCAGAGGATTCATGGAGTAAATCCAGATATTGTCGACTGGGCTTACGGGGTTTGCCATGCTTTGAACATTTCCTACCTCCAGGGTCTCGAGAAGCCATATTTACAGAGGTACAGAGCTCCTCGTCTTCATCTTCGGACATTGGTTCAGAAGTTAAACGATCGAAGACAGATCATTTTTTCGTCTGGCAACAACACTTAATAACCACTTTATGATTACAATGGTGTTCCAATGGTTGGATTGGAGCTGTTGAGGTGTTGTTTCGCTTCTGCTTAAGGTATTCCCGAAGGTCAGGGATATGTTCTTTGACGACATTCGAAACATGATTCCGATTCTTCAGATGCTTTGTCCCGTGAGTATACAGAGAAGTACTCAACTCGTTGGCATAAGTATCAGGATTTTTCCTTCTGGAATTTGCTTCTGATGAAAGTTCGTCTTCGGCATTGGTTGCTTGCGTTTCATAGAAACTGGCCTATTGAGATAAGTCCGTAAATCGGCAAATTCACCCCCAGGGGCTTCTGTCTGAGATACCAGCAATTTCCTCTGCTTTGAGCGGGCCATCCGAAGAGTTGGAAGATCTTGGAAATGTGCAACTGGAGTAGGCAAGATGCCTCTCTGATCAATATTTTTTTCCTTTAGCAGGGAGAGTTTTTATACTGTTTAGTGTCGAGGCACATTCAGATGGATCTTCTGCGGTAAAAATTGGAGAAGACTGAGAAAAGACCAACAGGCCTTTTCCTTTATTTTGTGAAGAAGGGTTGGCTAAAGAGCGTTTCCCTCTGTTATTTTCCAGATTCTGCACTAGGAAAGATTGAGAAAAGACCAAAGGGCCTTTTCGTTTATTCTGAGGCGGAGGAGGAGCAGTCAAAAGACTACCCCATGTGGGTTGCGCAGAAACAACAAGAGGCTTTGAAAGGGGGACAGGGCTTTTCCCTTTGTTATTAGAAGAAGGGAGAGTAGTCAAAAGACTATTCCCTTTGGGTTGCGATGGAATAGAAGAAGCAGCAATTTGCCTTCTGGAGGAGATGACTGATGGCTCCTTGGCCATAGAACCAGCAGGGAGTGCAACCTGTGCCCTAGAAGAAGTAGCTAGTGAAGCTTTGGTCACAGAGGACTTAAGTTGCGCTCTGTTCGAAGGAGTGGTGGATTGCGCAGGAGGGAAGGAGGTCGCCAACTGCGCCAGAGGGAGAGGGGTCTTGTACTTTGCCATAGCAGCATAAGTTATGGATTGCGCTGTGGCAAGAGGAGCAGTGCACTGCGCCTGGACAGTTGAAACTCTGGCTTGTGCTTTGGCAACGTAGGTGGTGTTTTGTGCAAGGACAAAAGTGGTTACTGGTTCCCTGGCAGCAGAGACAGCAGGCTGCGCAGATGACTGCGCAGAGGACTTCGAAGTCCATACTGAACGGACCTTGCTCTTGGCAGAGGCCACAGTACGACGAGTAGCCCCAGAGTTGATCATCGCTTCATAGGCAGTCTGGTTAACCTTCACAACTAGCGTCTTCTGTGTCTTTCCGATAGACGCAACGTCACATTGAGTTGTCACTTCCTCGTCGGAGGAGAAAGTCGCCCCCAGCAGAGTCGCCATTTTGTTTGCAAAAACAAAAGTCTTTTATTTCACAAACTTTGTAAGAAGATTACAATTAAATTCTAGAAAAGTACAACTATAGGAATCCGATCTGAAGACGATCGCTTTATCCCTTGGACGATGTGAACTTTGAAGACGATAGCCTCTGAAGAATACAGCAGCACTTGGACAAGAACTCCTGATCTCTCTGATGATCTTGAATAATCTGATCTCCTTAATGAAGGACTTAAAACTCTATTTATAGAGTTCTATAAATAACTAATTTATAGTTATTCTAGATTGCGCATGATGAACTACGCTGGCGACAGACTGCACAGACTGCAAACTGCGCTGGCCTATTGGGCAGTTGCTCGATTGTGGGCTAACTGTATTCAGACGCGTGGCATTGTTTAATAGAAATACGCTTGGTCGTATACAGGCGGTTGCTACGTGGCGAGTAATTGATGGCATGTAAGCCATGTAATAAATGTCAGTTATTTGATGAATTACGCTAATCGAATAGCGCTAGCTTCAGACTGCGCTTCAATGGATAGCGCTGGGACTCGGGCTGGGTCAAACTGTGCTGAGGTAGGACTGGCAAACTGCGCTGAGGTTGTACAGCTGTTCTCGAGCGCTGTGCAGCACAAGAAATGAACGGACTCCTCGTTTTTCGGGATGTCAGACTGTCAGAAGATCTGATCTTTGTCAGGTAATGATGGCGTTGCTACGTCAGCTAAGCGCGCTCTGGTGGTAGCGCAGTTCAGCTCGCGCGTTCGATTTGTAGCGCAATCTGTTTCCTGTGCAGTCCATTTGAAGGGTGCGCAGTTGAGAATTCTCTGCCTATTTGATTGATGCAACTTGATTTTTAGGACATACAGTAGGTGCTGGTCCACCTATCGTCGATGTCAGGCTGCGTCAATGATCATGGAAAAGCCAGAGAGAGGTATCTGAACTCGAGGGCATTCGATTACTGTTATGTACATATATATTCTTTCGGTATATATATATATATATATATATATATATATATATATATATATATATGGTTCGTTCTACGATACATCCCCTGGAAAAGGATGTATTGATACATCCGAAATCTGGACCGTTGGATATTGATCCAATGGTTCGGCTTGAATAATAGAGTAGAAACATCATTTAATGCTGATTTAGACTTTTGACCTGTTGGTAACTTGCTTTGACAGGTCATTCTTTACTTTAATTTTTTCAATGAACACCCTAATTTAACTCATATTTACTCTCCCTTTCATCCATCCAATTTAATATTTTGTACATCAACGTATAAATTCTGTAATTTTTTTTGGTTACAGGCCGTGGTGGTGGTGGTGGTGGTATTGGTGGTGGTGGTGGAAAGAGAAACGGAGATGAAGAAGGAAAAAAGAATCGGTCCGGATCGCGTCGAACGTCGTCGAGCCCTCCTAGAACAATGAGGAGTACCAGCTGCACCGAGAAGAATCGGTCCGGTTCACGTCGGACGTCGTCGTAACCTCCTCGAACAAGGAAAAGTACCAGCGGTGCCGCTCTAGTTTTACAGTCCATGCCATTGTCAGACATCTTATTTTTCATTTAATAATTTAATATTTTGTTAATAAAGCTACATGTCATGGTGGTGGTGGTGAATTGAGGAAACCTACTTCTGAGGTCGGGCGGATCATCTGCTCACATATTTTTTTAAAAAAATCTGTGTTGATTGGACGAAATATTTTTTACTTTTCTAATGATAATATTTTCGAAGAAAATATTTTTTTTGACGGTGAATGGCCATTCTCTTTGCTTTTAACACGGAGAATGGCCATTCTCTTTGCTTTTAACACAGCGAATGGACGGAGGTTGACTATTCTCTTTGCTTTTAATACGACGAATGGACGGAGAATGGCCATTCTCTTTGCTTTTAGCACGGAGAATGGTCATTCTCAAGGAGAATGGCCATTCTTCGTTCCTTTAACATGGAGAATGGCCATTCTCCATTCTTTGAAAACGAAGAATGGATACTCTCTGTGCTTTTAACAAAGTATGGTACATTTAGGACTGGAAATGTTCAAGTATCTCATATTTTTTTCACCAAATATTTACAGTATTTTTAATATCATTTACCAAAGTATATTCATTTAATATTAAATCATGTTCAAGAAAATCTGAATATCATTTTATCAGGATTCCACTGTATGGCTGCACAAAATTTCTTTTGAGTGTTTGAATATAATTAACCTACTATCCAAGAGAATTTTTCTTACATTACATTATGCATTACACTGGCATCGAATTCATACTGATGGCATCGATGTACTGATGGCAATAACAAAGGATGAACGGATTACAATTTTGCTTCAGCAATATCAAGGGATGAACAGACAGGATTATAATTTTGCTTCAGCAATAACAAGCGACGAACATGCAGGATTACATTATGCATTACACTGGCATCGAATTTATACTGATGGCATCGATGTAATAATTTTTTACAGAAAGCAAAACACATTACAATGAAATAAAGTTTTAGTGATTCCAGGAATGCATCTGTAATGAGGCCATCTGTAAACCCTAGGAATGCACCCAGGACTCATAAAATCTGTAAAGGGCAACTGCAAATCAAAAGAATACACCAAAATATCAATATCATCTGTGAAGGCCAACTGTAAATCAAATAAACGCTTCAACCAAAAAATCATAATCAAATTAAGTATACTTCATTCCAAGTCCAACAAACTGCATAATCCACGTTACAGTAATCTGTCCAATCCACGTTAGTAATTCAACATAGAACCTGCATAATTCACAATACAATAATCTAAATAAATATCAGACCTACTCTAAATTCAAGACCATATTACATTTTCCAAACAAATTACGAACTATGCACTTAGTACAAGCGAAAGGCTTAGTCTTACAATATTTCAAAAACAAAATTTAGTTTGACCGCCATGACCAACAAATATTCAGAACCATATTACAATTCAAATATTACTTCCAAATTGAAATAAAAGCTTCAAAACTCAAAAGATGAATCTTCATAGCCATCTCCATCTTCTTCTTTTTTTTCTTTTTTTCTTCTTCTTCTTCCTCAAAATATCCTTCACCTACACCTTGAGGGACGGAATAAAAAAAATTATAGTCAGTATGGACTCACTGTATATGTAGAAATGACATCCAGAAACATACATAGAAGTATCAAAGTGAGGGCTAGCATTAGAGTGTCAATGTGCACAGTGTGTATTTTTACATAAGAGTTTGGGCTAGCCCCATTTACCTTCTTCACGAGGGAAGGAAAATCTTATTCTTGGTCAGCAAATTCAACCTCTATCTGGTTAATCTTATCTAGAATCAATTTATGGTTGTCGGATATAGTCTTCATCTCTTTGAAGACATTCTCAAAGTTTGCAGCAAAAAAATTGTATAGATCATCAATCCTGTCCTTAGTGTTTTTGATTCCATAAGTTGATGGTTTTTCAGATGTTGATGGTTTGCTTGCTGCTGCTGCCCGTTTTCCAAACATTCGAGTGAAGGTTAGTTTTCTCATGGGGCCTTTGTTTTTAATATAAACATCCCCTGCTAATCTTGGGACAGAATGTTTACTAGCCATCGAGCATACAAATCCTTCGAAAGTGAGAGCCGTCCTTGCAGTTGGTTTTCCCACGAGATGCATCATTCTACTGAACATGTAGGAACCTATATCCATCCTTTTTTTCTTCCCCATATAATAAAAAAAATTTACTCTCTCGGGATGGATGGAAAACTCATGTCCAGTAGCGTTGAGTGTTTGAGATACGCAGGCATGCAACAATTTATACAAAGTTTTTAATTGATCTTTGTATACATTTTGAGAGGTCTTGGCACCCACTGATACACCTGTAATCTCATGAATTGCATCCCTCATGGAAACATTATCAATATCTTTCATATCAAACTCAGGAACTGGATCAAATCCATAAAATTTGTTGATGACAGCAGAATTTACCCTAATCAGTTTTTCTCTTAGAAACACCAGTTGTTGATCCTCTTCTTTTTCTTTAATTTTAGCCGGAAGATTTGAGTAAAATTCTCTTACTATTGTTTGGGAGATTTTTTCAAGACAAGATTTGTTCAGTTTATCCAATTGATAGAATTTTAATATATCCAGGAAAGCTTCGTCTTTGATATCATTCATCTTAATTGATCTTTCAGGCATAACAGCCTTTTTCTTGAAATATTTATTGTAAATCTTCTTAGATTTAGAGTCTTTAAATTTTTTTACCTCCTCTCCATCCTGGGACTTATTTGATGATTGCTCTTCCTCTTCATTTTCGTCTTCTGATGAGGATTCAAAATCCTCAGAGTATGCTGATGACTCTGTATCTGTTGCCACCTTAGCCTTCGATTGAGTACGCCTTCGATCTTCATAAGTTGAGTCTTCCGACGACTCTGTATCCAAGATAGATTTTCCGGTCTATGTTGAGCAATGAGTTTTTTTAGCCTTTTTTGAAGGTGGCTTGGCTGCCGCCTCCGCTTTCATCGTCGCTGCTGCCGCCGCTGCTTCCGCCTCTGGCCTTTCAGCCTCTGCCCTAGCGACTATAATCTTGGCTTTCGCCGCCCTTGCAAGTTCTGCCTTTCGGGCCTGTATCGCATCCTTTTGTGGATTCTTCCACTTCTGTAACGCCCCAGTCTCAAAATACGTAGGACTAGAAATACGTAACATGCCAGCTGCGCATTCGACCAGACTCTGGTCCGACTCAAATATGCATAAGCTGTGTTATAATGGACAAAATCTACACAATAAAACTATATCTATGTCTCAATCCACAATGAAATAAAATACAAAAAAGAGCCACAGGTGTTAAAGTCGGCCGCCCAATAACACAGGAACTCGAATAGACTCGAAAAAAAAATATGAGTCTATAAAAAAACTAGGCTATGGCAGCAGAGGAGTAACTAATATGATTAAATAAAATACCTCGGTAGAAATGAAATAAGTACCTTAGACCAATGCCCGTATATCAAGGCGATTAGCCTCAGCATCTTTAGACAGGCTCCACAACCGTTTAAGCTGCAAAACTGGCAGGGACCAGGTCCTAAGGGGGACGTACGTAACAAGGTACAAGAAACAATATGCCAAAAGTAAAATAGTATAATGACACATACTCAATAATAAACTATTATAACCATCTAAGTGATATGCAAATGAGAGTATGGTATCGTACCCCGGGCTGGTACTCACGGACTCATCCGTATGCTAGACAGTACCCTCTAGGCTCCGTGTGGAGGAACCCAATAAATGATAGTATATGTAGATATATGCACTTTAGATTCCGTATAGAGAACCCAAAGTCCAGTACTCATGTATATAGAATATGCCCAGAGCACGATGAAGACTCTCCCTTCCCAATGTAACCTTACGTCTCATGTCCACGACGTCTCATGTCCATAACACGCAAGATCATAACCTCTAACTAATGCAAGGAGTCATAATAATATATATGTTATATACCTATCTCATATCATGTATCCTATAAGCCTATACAGAATCACCATGAATACCTCAAGAAGGATTCTGTTACATGTAATAGTGTCAAGTGTCCTACGGTCTGTCGTGCTTAGGATACAAGCACGTATCATGGGTTCGTGGTAACAACTCTCTAACTGACGATACCCGACTCCGCGGACGGATATCGGCACCCGAACCTTATTCGGACACTAAGTATCGTCTTACGGCCCTAAGCTAGACACACACACACCAATCCTATCAAATAGCTATAGTAACTAAATACTAATAAATAGAACAAGAACTGAGATACATGATGGCAAGGTACACTTGCCTGTTGCCTGCTGCCTGCTGCGGTGTTGCCTGACTGATGTCTTCAGTTGGAGGTACAACGGATCCAATTTATCCTATTATAACATATTCTAATCAATGCACAATCTAATTCAATTAATATAAAAAGAATGTGATCATTTGCACAATGTCAACTAGTATGGCGACTTTCATGCCAACGATCCAACATTTTTTGGCCTTCGACAACGTGCTAATAACCACGTACCATGCTACTTTCTATTATGTCGTGTGGGTCTTGAACATCATGTTATCACACGTACATTTAGGCATTTATATGATTCCAATACTGTAATCCTAAACATACGTAGATACGACACGATGTCCCAAATTCACGACGACGCTAAACGATACTTCGAACATGCATGTAGCCTCTCAAACACGCATGTCGACAACAAATAAAACTGAAATTAATATGAATTAATTTCTGGAATTTATATTTATTTAGTTAAAAAATACTAAAATACTTGTTGTTGCATATACAATCTTTCGTTGCATATCGACTAGGTATTTTAGCAACTTGACAACTAGTTTGTGCATGCAAAGTTGCCAACTTATGTAAAAATAAATTATTTAATATATAAAATATACTAATTTATATTCTAAAATATAAATTAAAACTATTTATAAACATTATTTGATGATAATATATACAAGAAATAATTATCTAGTTAGTATGTCTAATTAATGACACAATATGGCCAACATACCTATTTATTTGGAACCAATTATAATAAAAAAATTAATATTTAATTCTAAAATAATATTTGAAAATAATTCAAACATATCATATTTATTTTATATACTAAAATTAAGCTATCCAGTTAGAACTTTCAAGTAATCTCACTAGGTTGTCTAATTTCGGTTGATTCGAACTAGATAAAATCTTGAAAATATATCACTTTATATTCTGAAATTAATAAACTTATAGATAATATTCAGAATATATTACCATAGAATTTAAGATTCTTAACCATCGAATTTCATTAGGACAAATAGGACATAAATCTATACAAGTTCTATTTTGAGAATCAAAGATTACGGTGACAAAAATAATGAAGTTGCAAGCAAATATATACATAAAATTTTATGAGATGAATTTTTGATATAGTGGGATGTTGTAGAAGAGTGTTAGGAACGTTACCAAGAGATTAGTTGCTGCCATGGGGTCTCCTAAGGGTGCACGAACAATAGTGCACCAAATTCAGTTTCGGCATGGACACCTCTGATGGAGGGGCTGTTTTGAGGGAGTTAGAGTGAGTTTTGATAAAAAGTTTGTGAAAAGAAAATGGTGAGAACAGAGAGAGGAAGAAGCATACTAAATTTGAGAGAGGAATGCTTACTGTAGAGAGAGATATCGTCAGAATGGTGGAGACTAGTTGAATTCAGATTCAGCTTTGGGTAGGGGGTGGAAAGATGGTTGTTTGGAGGAAAATTGAGAAGGATTTTGGAGATGGTTTGTGAAGAAAAAATATTATGAAGTGGGTTAGGAAGAAGTTTTGTTCAGATGCTATGAGGAAATAAGGTGAGAAGAAGTCTATATATAGCCAACCATTAAGGGGGAGGTGAAGGGTTGAGTGGAGAGTTAATGGTTGGGAGTTTTTGTAGGTTATGGAAAGGGAATGATTAAGGGTGCTTGGGGGTTATGGATGATGAATAAATGGGGAGGATTGGCTGCCCATTTATTGTACTTGACCACAATTGAGTCCAACCTATAGTGGTTAAGTGGTGAGTTAATGGTTGGGTCAAGTCCAAAGTATATAGTGCTGGAATTATTTCTAGAAGGTTAAGTGTTAAGTTTTGGATGTCATATCATTATGTTTGGTGTTTTGTAGAGAGGACAATAGTATATAATGTTTGGTATGAACCATGTGGAAGTATGGGGATATTTGGGTTGTGTTTGGACTAGCTAAGTCAACCGGTAGCTCAATAGGACTATAGATTGTGTCATTTGGATTTACAATAAATAGAAAAATATGTAAAAGTTTAATTTATCTAAAAATATAAATTAATATTAATTATTCACATTAAAAAAATATCCAAAAATTCAGGGAGCTTACAACTTCGGAGACGGTCGTTGTTTCTTCGGCAGCATTTTGATAAGAAGAGGGTTTGGGAGAGGGTTTGGGAGAACGAAAAGGGTTTGAGAGAAGAAGAGGGAAAATTCGATCGTCTTTATATGACCTTAGGAAGTAGAAAAAATTAGAATAGTTTTGAGTCTTAAATTAAATTTAATACTATTATTACTAGTATAAGACAGTCGAATTTATTACTATTAAATTTTAAAAACTACTATCCAAAATTATATTTATTACTATTATTCCTAGTATATATCCATGTTAAATGACTACATAAACCTTTGGGATTTTGAGACCATAATTTTAAAAACTACTTTCCAAAATTAAATTTATTACTATTATTACTAGTATATATCCTCGTGTTCCGTATAAATTATTGAAAAATTTGGCACAAAAAATGGATGTATCGATACATCCCAAATCTGGACCATTGTAATTTAACAAGGAGAATGTCATTCTCCGTTTCAAATTAAACGGAGAATAACACTCTCAATCGTTTTAATACTGGGAACGGCATTCTCCGTGTAATTCAACATGGAGAATAGCATTCTCCGTTTCAAATGACGCGGAGAATACCATTCCTGTTTAAATTAAAACGGAGAATCTCCGTTTAAATTAAAACGGAGAATGAATATTCTAATGTATTTTTAACACTGGGAATGTTATTCTCCGTTTAAATTAAAATGGAGAATGAACATTCTAATGTGTTTTTGACAACATATTTAAGAATGTGAAGTTTCTAATCTCAACATTTCCATTTTTCGAATATTTGATTAAATTTTTTAACGTAATTTTTTTGCATTAAGCCGTTCTATACTTGTATTTTTGCCATCCCGAATATTTCACGTTTGACGACTTGGTAAGAAGACTATGTACTTGAAAAGAGTAAAATTGAAACCCTCAAAGTTGTCCTCTAGTTTACTTTGTAATCATATTTAATATGGATTTGACGGCAAGATTGACGCTGGCAACATAATCAATTCTATGACGTAACAAGTCATTGATGGGAATATCGCCGCTGATATATGGATTTGACGTAACAAGATTTGTTAATTGAAAAATAAATAAAATAGTTAGTCGCTTGTAGCCGAAACCAAATTAAGTTAACAAAATATTATGTTGCATTAAATCCCAGCTTCGTCGACGGAACATTCTCCGGAAAAGGATGCAAGAGGAGGAAAAAAACTGTAAAAAACTAAAAAAACAGAAAAATAAGGGGTCTACCCCTCACTAGCCTCGCGGAGGATCTCCGTAAAGTCCTGCAGGGTGCGCACACCCGCCCTATGGCACAGGCGGCGCAACCCTTTCCTCTTCTCCAGAGAAGCCCGTTCCTCCGGAGTGATCGGCAACAGGTCAAAGTTGGGCGCCGGATAAAGAGGTCGAGTGATGACCTCCATTGACAACCCGCAGGAGGTCAGGAAGTCTGTAGCCTCTGCCAGCCAGTCATGGGTTGGAGGCGGCGCAGAAGGTGCTCCATGCCGAAAGGCTCGACGACGACTGAAAGAAGACTCTGGCCATGGTTTCCAACCAGATGATCTTTTTGGAGCCATGTTAAATGTGCAACCTACTCAAATGAATGGAGACCCCTATGTATATATATACACGTTTCTAACCGACTCTTCTTATTCCTTATTGGAAGTTGAGGATATTCAATTTCTTATTCCTTATTAGAAGTTGGGGATATTCAATGACCTCCAGTGACTCTTCTTATTCCAAGCTTAGTTGGTTGTGCTGTTTGGCTTTTACATGGAAGGCCTAGGTTCGAGTCTGGTGTGTGGGTTTTGTAGAATTTTTCTATTGTTAACATTTCTTGGGTGCTATTATATGCTTTTAACTTAGTATGGAATAATTTGGGACGGGTAATAGCCATTCTCCGTTCCTCTAACACGGAGAATGGTAAATGCAGGACAGAGAATGGTACATGCAGGACGGAGAATGGTACATTTAGGACAGAAAATGGTATATTTAGGACGGAGAATGGTACATTTGAGACTGTTCTGTAGGGTTGTGAATTTTAAATAGTTTGGTTGTTTAGTTTTGTTTTGAATCTATATAAATTAGTTTTGAAGGCTGGTGTAGATCAATAGTTTGGCTTTTTGGCTGTATAAATAGATTTTAAAGGGTTGTGAAAAAAAAGCCAATATTTTCATATCGATCACCATTAATTATGGTGAATGGCACTGATACCACTAATATGAGTGGAATTTGCACCGCCAGAATTCATCTTGAAGAAGGTAAAATCTGTGTCGGAAAATATCAAAATCTCTTGGATATGATTACACTGAGATGTTGTATTAATGTTAAGATACTGATATCATATCTTCCACTATATAATGAGGTTTCAAAATGTCTCAGAAGTGAGCCGTCTTAGGCGTCATTATATCACATTCCATTTTATTTAAAAAAAATTAATCATGTAAAAAATTGTTGACAAAAGTAAAATTTTGTCAAAATGGAGAATCGAACTAAAAAAAATACCTTGCACCTTGCACCTTAACCAAATGAGGTAGAAGCGTATTTAACTATAATTGGATAAAATTCATATTATACGTTTTTATATCTATTCTACTATATAATATGAAAACTTGGTGGTGACTTTATAATATTCTATACGTTTTTATATCTATTCTACTGACTTTATAATATTACATACGTTTTTATATCTATTCTACTAACTTTCTAATATTCTAATTAAAATACGAAAAAAGTACGTATATGTAGACTAGTGAAAAATAGAAAGAAATGCATGCATGCATGCATGCATGCTAATTTCAGAAGAACCATTCACCCCAAGAATGATTGATGATATCTAAATTACTATACATCTCGTATCCAGGTTCTCCTGGAATTACATTATAAAAGGGTCGTTTAAACGTTTGTATTAAATCATAAATTTTACTGAGGTCGTCGTCGAAGTGCACGTTGAAGCACCCACGTATGTCGAGCACGCGAAGACCCTTGCAGTTGCATATGATAGATCGTAGCATGTCTCCATTGAACATGCTGAATCCCATCTCTAGGTGCTCGAGACGCAGCATCGAATCAGCCACGGCCTTTTCCTCCGTCTCGTTCTGCGTATTCAGCATGAATCTGTTCCTGAGCATGAAATCTGGAGGGGGCACGTTCCTCCTCAGCTTGACCAGACGGTGGCAATACTTTCCGGCAGAAAATATTCCAGTCGACGTGATATAGAGGCAGTAGCTAATGTCGAGTTCATCCAGCACCGGAAGAAACTCCAAGTGTCTCACGAAAGTTTTATCACTCACGTCGCACTTCGGAATGCGCAGCACCCTTAGAAATTTCCCACTGTATTATAAAAATGGGAAAAATCAATAAAAATTAACAAAAGTATACGTAAAATTTTGTAATAGAAAAATTAAAGTATTAGAATAAGACCAAATAAAATTTTGTACAGGCCTTAAACATGCAAAAGGGAAGGCTGCTTCGTCGAGCTTGTACGCGGAGAAGGACTGTAGATATCTTCTACTGCGAGCCACGAGGTTCTGTACGGTCAAACTAATCTCAGCGGTTTGTTGGGTCCTCCGGCACCGCTGTACCAAGTCGACGTTAGACCAATAGTCTAAGGGACCGTTGAGCGCCTTCCACCACGAATGACAAACTGGGGCCACGTTGTACATTACCTCGTCGTCGGCATCACCGACAGTACCAGTATCATCGAGAGAATCTCGATAGGGATGACGGCCCATCCGCTGCAGTTGATCTTGCTCTTGCTCCTCTCCATTGCGACTGTTCTTCTTCTTCTCTCCTTTGTTTCTCTCTAGTCGGATGGGTTCTATTCTTTGGAAAAGGCTATTTAACCCGCTCGTTTCGGGGGTATAACCTGCTCGTGGAGGGGTATGACCGAACAAGAAAAAGACTATTTTGACATAACGATAATGCCACTGTATTAATATTAGCAATTAGTCGATGTGGCTCCCAAAATATTTGGGTGATGCCATCTTCCATTAAGTGGTATCTGACATGGCAGATGACATAACAGCTGACATGGCAAATTTTAACCCAAAAAATTAATTACCAAATTTTTTTTAATGTTAATGTTAATGTTAATGTTAATGTTAATGTTAATGTTAATGTTAATGTCAATACTAATATTAATATTAATATTAATATTAGTGTTAATGCTAATGTTAATGTTAATATTAATATTAATATTAATATTAATATTAATATTAATATTAGTGTTAATGCTAATGTTAATGTTAATATTAATATTAATATTAATATTAATATTAATGTTAATATTAATATTAATATAAATGTTAATTTAATATTAAATTATTTATTTACTATTAATGTTAATTTTAATATTAATTTTATTGTTAAATTTTGTCATGTCAGCTGTCATGTCAGCAACCATATCATATGCCACATCATGGAAGATGGTATCACCCAAATTTTTTGGGAGCCAAATAGCATTTTTGTAATATTAGTTTCAATTATATTATAAATTTTAAATTAACAGAAAAGCCACTGTAGATTTAATATTAATGCTAGTTCCAATAATATTGTAGATTATAAATAAAAAGAATGAAATTTTAATTTTAACTACTTTTAAATCTAAGTTCAAATGTTAAATCAAAAACTAATTTAAATTTTAGTATTAATATTAGTTTCAAAAATGGAAGTGAGATTTATAGAGCTAGTATTATCAATGTCGATGGTCACAAAGAAAATGGTGTCTAATCTCAATGTGTTTCGTGCGTGATTGACAAATCGGATTTATCGTGAGATTTATAGAGTTAGTACTATCACATTTAATGTAAGTGCAAGTACAAACACTAAACATAATATCGGGTTTGCTTGGTATCGTGCACATATAAAACACTAAACATAATATCGGGTCGGCTAGCAGTTAAATAGAGTAAGCTCCCGATCCTCGATACTTACGAATGTCGACCAAGATATCGTCTTCATCATTATCAAGTTTTGTCGTTGCTGCCATAGGAGTCCCCATTGACTTGGATGAGTCAATTGTTGGGAACCCTTCGCAAGCATCCAATCTTTGTCCCCAAACAGACTGGGAATGCCATCATCTGCCAGCCTCCCTACCGAAACCAAGTTGTAGCACAAACTCGGTACATGGCACAGTGTTTCCATCGCCCAAGTCATAATTTATATGACGAGCTTTGAGATTGTTGTAGTGCCCCGTCCCTACATCGTCCCCCGTTTCCGTCCACGGGGTACGCGAGAGAAGAACAATGTCGCTACCGATTCGATCGGAACCGATAGGTCGGAATCGGCCGAGTCGATCGAACGGGAACGGTTGAATTAAGATCCATTCTACGTTATGGAATGGCTTCTTTGGAACCATATCCCATATTCAGCGGGTTGCGCCTCAAGGATTGGCTCTGCGGCTAAGTCGGAAGAGACCTCTCGTTGCTCTGATATTCATGCCGCACTTGATTTGGATTTGGCTTTGGTTTTCGTGAATGCATTTTTCATAAATGTTTCCAATAGGTTTTCGTGACTTGCGTGTTCGAGCTTCGTATTCATAACAAAATTCCTTGAATTACACAGCGTTCTAATCAGTTGCTTATGCGGTTACAGGTGATCGCGTAGGCGACGTTAGCGCAGCCAACCAGTCGCTCGCTTGAAGCAAGTCTAAGGCGAGTGGCTGACCTCCTTAGTCTCGTGCCTCTACTTCAAAATCAATATGTAAAGTAAATGAATGCTTGTCATAATAGTGTAGAATCAAAGAAAACTTCGAACTTCTGCGCCGGTGCTATGTACTGGCCATGTCTCTATGGCCACTATCTTCTGGGGGCCCACTTCCACTCCACCTCTGGGGATGATGTGACCTAAGTACGAGATACAATCCAGCCAAAACTTGTACTTACTAAACTTCGCGTACAACTGGTGTTCCCTGAGTATCTAAAGAACTACACGAAGATGCTGCTAATGCTCTACCTCACTCTTGCTATAGGCTAAGATGTCGTCTATGAACACTATCACGAACTGATCCAAATAGGGCATAAAGATATGATTCATGAGGTCCATGAATACGGATGGCACATTGGTCGCTCCAAATGGCATAACAAGGAACTTCCAATATCCATACCTCGATTTGAATGCTGTCTTCGGGATGTCTTGCTCTCTGACTCTGATCTGATGGTACCCTACCGCAAGTCAATATTCGAGAATACAGCCGCTCCCTTGAGCTGATCAAATAAGTCATCAATGTACGATAATCAACACATAATCTTGACGTACCATCCTTCTTCTTCACAAGAAGCATTGGTGCTCCCCAAGGCGATCCACTAGCATGAATGAATCCCTTGGTTCTGAGTTCTTCAATCATCTTGTACAAGATTTCCAACTTTGAAGGTGCCACCCTGTAGACTCTCTCCGATACTGGTGTCGTCCTTGGAATCAAGTTGACGGTAAAAACTCTGCCTCACCGAAAAATAAAAACTCTGCCTCACCGGGAATACCAAAAATAATCCTGCTAATATGGTAGTCTATTCTTGTGTATTGCTCCTTTAACCAATCCATTCCTACGCCAAGGAACCGATTCGGCCAGTCGCAAAAGGGCCGCCGTCTAACCCAGCTATAGTCCGTGATGGCTTGACATTTCTAGTGGCCTTCACACCCTTTTACTGCCTAACAAATGCATGTGACACGGGACGGTTCTTGCTATAACTTCGATAGCCCAACAAAACTCTTTTCTAACGTGTTCGTACAACGACATGACAAGCAAGGGCTACGTCAAGCCTTGCATCGAGGGAACGTACTGTGCACGCGTTCGACTTGAACAATCAAGTTCTTTGGGTGCATAAACTTAAGTAAAAAGCATTGAAATACGACTTAAACTACGGGACAAGCGAATGTTAATATTAATTGTAGTTCCAATTACATTTTAAATAAAAAAGAATACAATTTTAACTTTTAACTAGTTTGAAGTAAATGTTAAATCAAAAACTATTTTAAATTTTAGTATTAATATCAGTTTCAATAATATTATAAATTTTGAATTAACAGGAATGCCACGGTATTAGAAACCTAGCTGATGTCACGTTGCTCGGGCTCAGTTAGTGTTTGTCTAAACTCGTACGTGCGAACTAGTTATTAGTAATAAAAATCAAAAATTAAATTTTAAGTTTAAAATATAGTCGAGCTCGATCCTTTCTCTTTATCCCATCTCCCACACTCTCTCTCTCTCTCTCTCTCTCTCGGGTTCTCTCTCACAGGTTGTGTTCTCTAATATCATATCATTAGAAATAATTACACAACAGATCCCGTAGCATTAAATGCTGCTGCATGCGTTATCCTACACAATTTAAAAATAAACAGTGATACCATTTCATTAGAAGAGTAAAAGTTGTCTTGGAAGTTGTAAAAATTTAATTTGTATTATCTTCTCAATAATTTTTTGCTTTGGAGATGACTTTTTAAACTTATTGTCATTTGTGAATATAATCTTGCCACCTATACAAGATATTGTCTTGTGCCTCATGCAACATAGGATACACAACACATAACAAGACAATAGGGTTGCGTAGCATTAAATGCTGCTGCATGCGTTATCCTAAAAAAGAGGGCCACGTGGAGAATGCTGTTGCATGCTTCCTCATGCGTTATTAGCTACACAATTTAATAATACATGTACCCAGAAGACGAGAAAGTTGTGTTATTGGAAGTTGTTTTCTTAAAATTATGCTTGCTTCTAGAATCACTCAAGATTTTCATGAGCCATCAAAAGAGAGCCACGTGGTGGAGGTACAAGGAAGACGAAAAGGTCATGTTGTTGCCTTACTAGAAGTTGTTTTTTTTGAATAATGCCATTTGTACCTCAAAATTGTACTTTTAAACTGTCCCTCCTTACGTGACAACTGACGTGATATGTTGATCTAGCAGCTGACGTGGCAAATTTTTTTAAAAATAAAACTAAAAATAAAAATTAACATTAAAATTAATGTTAACATTAACATTAAAATTAAAATTAATATTATCGCTAACATTAACAATAATATTAATATTAATATTAACATTAACATTAATATTAATATTAACTGTAACGCCCCAGTCCCAAAATACGTAGGACTAGGAACGTAGACATGCCAGCTGTATTCATACGAAGTATACTCCAATATACGGAAGCCTCGTATAAATACATAAGCTGTAAAACGCAGTAGAACCATAACTAATCTCATCCACACAAAATAAATGAATAAAAGATATCATATAATGAGAAAGAATTGTCTTGATACAATATGTTGGGCGGAGACAAATCCACTACCAACAAAATAAGGAAAAGTACATAGAAAATGAAATGAGTGGCGAGCGAAGCGAAGACGATCCAAAATGCAATCATCCTCGAAGAAATAGAGCGGATTACGACTAGAGCTAGAACACCTGCGAAAGACAATAGCACACACCTAGAAAGATAACCAGGTCCTCAGAGGGACGTAACAAGACACATAATATCATGCCATATAAACTGAATAAATATTGCTCAAATAAATAAGTAAATCGAATTATAATATGTTCCAATACGCACCTACTGAACGAGCGTACCATCCCCCCAACCAAACAAGGACAGGAGATGGTAAACTAATTCACGGTAACGTATCTTCCCATGCTATGAATCCAATATGGTATCCGAACCCCAACAAGGTTCAATACCTTCTCATCGAAGTAGTAAGTCACACCTACAACCAAACAAGGACAAGATGTGACAAACTAATCCACGACAAGTTATTGTTCCAAGCCACGATCAGATACAAGTACCCAAACCAAAAGTACTTGTACCTAACGGATAAAGGTGCCTATCCATTCTATGTAAAATATAGTTAAGAACAATCCTTCCTACGCATGGGCCCTGGCTGAAAAGGATCGGCATAGTCCCCCTTAGGCACCAGAGGCCCCATCAGTAAGAGCATGATGTTCCGCAGAATCGTCAGTGGCCGTCAGTAATCATGGATAATCAGACCCGTGTCTCCGACGGAGCTCACGGGTTACAAAAGGAAAAGTGCATCGAAGCCCATACGCTAAGGAATTGTCCTCCCCGCCTAATGCCTACTATGTTGTATCCACAACATAAACCACTATAACCGCTAAGTCAAACTAACATGCAACCTCTATTAGTGGTTATTCCTATCGCACGGCTTGTACGTACTGGTGGCCAGCCAATCACGCACTTCCGTGTCCTACATGCGACACACAACTTCGTGTTATAACGTGTCAAGGCCAATGAATGCAACACACAAGGTGGTCCCTTAAATCTAGGTTTAAATTGTTTATCTTGGTGTTGCAGCAAGCATTGGCTTGCCTTGGCCATTGCCTATTTTTGCATTAGCAGAGCAGTAGCATGCAGCAGCAGCAGCAGCAGCAGGCTCTTTGAGCATTTGTAGTAGCAAATGCAGCAGCAGTAGCTTGCAGTAGCAGTAGTAGTAGCAGTAGCAGTAGGAGCAATGCAGGGCAGTTGGCCATTGGTTTTGGGCTTAGGATATCTAGAGAGGGGTTTGACTTTCAGAGTTTGGCTTTGGGGTTCTATTGTACGTATCAAAGAAACAGTTGTGTATCATAGATGTAAGGTTAGTATCAGATTTATTAGATGTTAGTTTGTACCAGAGTTTGGGGTCAGCTTTAGATGTTAGAGTGTTAGCTTGAGGTTTCAATAGATTAGTTGTATAGTTAATTTCATATGAAGGTATATATATTGATATGTTAGTTAGGATGATTTCTGATTTGAATGTTAGAGTGGATATCTGATATCCTAAATTAGTTCAGAGGCTTTAGGTCTTGGGTTTATGTATCAGTTTTGGTCTTTTGGGTTGAGTATGTGATAGGTATAGTGGTATCAGAGATTTAGGGGTCTTTTGGGTTGAGTATCAATCCTCATGGAGGCAAGTAAGGTGAGCACTCGTACTTATTAAATAACTTATCTGAGTTTTAGTCACTGGCCTCCAATATGAATGCTCAAAGGATTTTTTTTTCCCAAATAAATGACTTCATGCCCTTTGGGGTTAAGTAGGTGATATAAGGGTCCCAGATACCACACAAACTCAACAACTATAGGATTATGCAAGTATTGTTGCTAGTATGTAAGGAAGAATTTTTTTTCATTAAGTCAAACTAAATATTCTAATGCTTCAAAAATTTTCTTGTTTGGGCAATCAAAGTGCTTGCTGAATGGCAATCACCAGTCAAATAAGGATATCTTAGTGCATCTTAGAAGTTTTTGTGAGCTATTTCTTTCTAACTTTTACACTTTTTCAATATAGCTAGCCTTCAGATTCTGTAATACTGAGTTGATACTTTGTGTTCTTGTTCTCTCAGGAACTTGCTGAAAAATGAAGGTGCATGCATGCTGTGAATAGGAAAATGATATGGATATGGCTAGGGATGTACTCCAATATGGTTTGCTACTTTTTTTGTTTTATTTTTGTAGTGTTGGTGGGTTTTGTTTTGTGGTGACAAGTGATGGATGTTTGTGGTTTGGATATTTAAGTGGTATGGAAACAACAGATATGGGATGTGTACTTTATGGTTGGATTATGTTATTGTTGGACAAGTGAAGAATACATGTGCTAGGATGTGTGTTGGAAGTTTTTGTTGTATGAACAATACAGTTTGTTAATATAAAATTTAGATTTTATCGTAATTTGATGTGTTCAGCTTCTGGATTGATATTATGTGTGGTTGATTGATATTATATAATTCTTGACAGAATTTTGGCATGCTTCTCTTGACGGTACTTTGGATAGCTTCTCTTGACGGTTGTCAAACGTCAACTTTAATTCATATCATGCTGTATAATAGCCGTTAATTACTGCTTTTCATGACGGTTTTTGTCCGTCAAAACAAATACTTTTCTTGACGGCTAAAGGCCGTCATCTAGGCCGGAGTCAAGAAAAGTTTTTGCCTATGTTGACGGTTTCTAAAAACTGCTATCTTGACGGCTAAAAATAGTCAAAAAAACTACTTAATATGACGGCCAAATACCGTCAAGAAAAGTCCTGTCAGCGACCGTCAAGAAAAGGGGGGTCTTTTCTTGACTCCGGCCTAGTTGACGGATCTGCAACCGTCAAGATACCTATTTCTTGACGGGAAATCACCGTTAAGAAAAAGCCCTTATTCTTGTAGTGAGATGTGCCTTCTCTGAACGTCTTAAATTTAAATGAGAGCCTATTCCTGAATTGTACCTATTTTCATCCTACATCAAGGCAAATAATAACATATAACTATTGAATAAAAAATGATCAAGTGACAAGTAGGAGGAATATGAAGGATATGTTAGAAATAATGATCTGGAGAAGTCGTGCACGAAACAGTCTTAAGAGTTGATCCGGGGTATATGTGCAGACTTTATCCGAATGCTCCTCCTCCTAGTGGTAGAACCCTCGCTCTACCAGATGCTTGTTGCTGCACACAACTCGGAGAGATTGAGCCTCACTTAGCTCCGCTCTACCAGCTTCTCTGAACGTCTTAAAAAGGATGAACAAAAATATAGAAAGAGGGAGAGTTTTTTTGTGAATGAAAGATTTCATGTACCACCAACAAAGAAATAAATGTATACATATAGTGTAGGCACATAGCTGAGAGGAATGAATAGGATTTAGTGTGAATAAAGAATGAAATCAATACTCATAGATGTGCAAAAGTTAGACATTGGAAACAATAGAATTTAATGGGGTTTCCAACGTTCGAAACATTCAAGAAAAAAAAGTGTCACGACCCGACCCCAATATACTGGGTCTAGTCAGATCATGTCCAGCCTGCACCATTGTGTGACGGCGGCAGTAAGCTGTATCAAGCTGTAGTAACACAAGCAGATAATTCTAAAATGCGAGAATAAAACAACATTTATTTGAACTTGAAATTAAAGCTAAACGTCTAGATGAAACAACACGTGAGCAAATAAAGCATTTGGTTAATACAATAGTTCTTTATTACAGCTTGAAAATAGGAAAAACTAAGCAACGGACACAACTAGTAGTCCAGGGCTCCCTGGTCAGGTTCAGCTACCTCTTCGAAAATCGGATCGGATCCGTAGTAGGAACTAAAGACGAGCTTCTCGTCTTCGCAATCACCTAAAATATTGATCTTCAGTCAGGAGGGGAGCAAGAACATATATCCACATCCAGCATTCTAAATAATAATAAATAATACAAGCGCAGTTTAAAAGCATTTTTTATATTTTCTAGATAATAACAATAAGACAACAGGACAATAAATCTTAGGAGCTACAATGATGCAATCTACAATGATTCAATAATAATTTGAGCGTATAGCAGATCTGTGACCGGTTGGTAGATTCAATGTGTATACTAACATTTTGGCCAAATAATAGTATACGATACGGCTCAACTCCCTGTGCAATATGGGTTAGCGCGAGAGAGACAATATTAGTAACATGGCTTTTGTCACAGTTGCTATACTACTCTCCCAATCTCCGAGTCAATCAAGCAATCAATTTGGAGTCCGAGAGGGACCCCGTGAATCAGTGTTATAATATATATATATATATATATATATATATATATATATATATATATATATATATATATATATATATATATATATATATATATATATATATATATATAATCCTATTGATGCAGTACATTTAATTATTAAATAACACGAACATGAATAGTATGAAATTTATTTGGTGTTGCTGGCGCTGTAGGTGACAACAAGAAAGTATTCGAACTAATTAAGGTCCGGGACTTGAATCTACATTAATTTAATACTCCATTGTAGAAATCATTCCCAGGGTTTAACTAAATACTCCAATAATTATAATAACAATCGTTTAGTTATAGGAACATTTTAGAAAAATAAAGCTATAATTATTTGATACTTTAAACCACGTATAATAATATTTGGTAAACATAATTTTCTATTAAAGCTATTATTTTTGTAAATAATGCGAGAAATACTGTACTATATTTATTATTAAATAATAAACAATTTTTCGTAAACTAGTATTAGAATTAGAATTACTTATATAAAATACTTGAAAATACTTTGAAATTAAATAGTATATTTACATAAAATAAACGAAATATTTTAGTAGATATTTTTCAATAATACAAAAACCATTTTAATAGTAATATTATGAAAATCATCTATTTAGTAAAGCCTAGGGTTTTTAGAAACGTATTTAAGACTCTTATTAGAGTATCGTCTAAAACCTTATTTTAATTTAAAAAACTTACTAAATAATTAACCATTTTATTACGAAATATTTTTTATTAATAATTAATAAGAAATTATTTAATTATACGAATAACTTAAGAATTTTCTGCCGAGAAATAACTAGCGTCTATTACCTAAATTTTTTTGTCTATATTAAAAATAAGCGTTTGATATGAACTAACTAGTATTTTATTAACGTAAAGATTAACGGCAACAATATTAACAATATTTAAAATAACGTGTTTTCCACGATAATCATAATTAAACGTTTAGTTAACCATTTAACATTAATCATTTTAATCTAAAACTTACTAATTAATATAAAAATTTATAAAATACGGCATAATTATCACTAATAATAATCTAACCGTCACATAATTAATTATTAAGTTCTATTACAAACATAATATCCATACTAAGAAACTAGCTATATATCCCGGAATTGACAGAGCTTTATTCTGTCAATTCCGGCCGGAACAGGAATGGGTTTTCTCTTCTGGAAAAGGTACAGAAGGTTATAGGTGCTAACCAGAGGGCTGTTGACGGAGTACCGAGAGGAGGCCTCGGACTTGGGTCGTGCAAGGGCAACGGAATGTAGACGCAAGTTCACGGGGCACGAGGAACGGGACGACACGGCGCACGCGGGGGGGGGGGGGGGAGCGGGGGGGACGCGCACGGGGCGCTGGTTGCGCGCGCGGGGTCGCCGGTCGATCGGTGGGTGGCTGGCGCAGCCGGGCGGTCGGTGGAAGGCTGGCAGGCGGCGGACGGACCGGCGGGGAGTCGCTGGTCGCACAGAAACGCGCGGGCCGACGGGGCTGCTGGCCGGTGGCGGCCGGGCTGGCTGGCGCGCTGGGATGGCCGCGCAGGCGGTCGACGGCAAGAGGCACGGGTGGGTACGGGGGCGACGAAAATACCTCGATTGGGGTGTCGCTAGGTTCGGGGCGGCCCGAGGACCGTCGGGACGGTGTCGGTTTCGGAGTTGGAGAAGTGAGGGGTGGAAATGTTGGTTTGGGAAGGTTGTGTGGCTCTGTGGATAAAGTGGATTGGGGGAAAGAGTGGGTTGAACGGGTAGGGGTTAGCAGTTCGGTTTGGTTAGGGGATGAGTTTAATCCATGGGCTTAAGTTGTAGGCTGACAAAGAGGCTTTAATTAAGGGCTAAAAATTAAAAGGCCATGAATAATAATATTAATAACATATTATACAACACAAAATTATTTAATTAATTAGATCCAAAATTTCTGGATTTTACGCGTACAGAAAATTGATTTTCCTTTAATACAGTAGCAGCTCATGTATATAACAGGATACACAGTAATCCAAAATGAAAAGCGGAGAACTGTCTGGTTTTGATTTTTCTAGTAGCCAACTTAAACCCCAAACAAGTTACATTTGACATTGCATATAAATTTATCACAGGAGTTCACTATTATCAAGCATTGTATATGTCAGTGTATATATACATCAAATATTAGAAAGCCATACAATGTTATTTACGTAGAATAGTAGTTATGACTAATGCTTACGGTGCAGATAAGATCCTTCTCTTTCCCTCATCTTTTTCAACTTCTACAGATTTTCTCACTGTATAAACCTAAAACATTTGTTTTATGTATCAAACTTTGAAAGTTGAACTGAAGTAAACAATTATAATCGAGAGACTAAAATCTTGAAACCCAAATGAGAAATTATCAACATATGAGTCTTGCAATTTTAAACCTGGTTGGATTTTTCGAGTTCCACATCATCAAGGCTATGCCAAGATGGATCTCTGGCAGCTACTCCAATTTCCTTATTCAGCTCATTCACCTTCTATCAAGAAAGGGGCAGTTTCGTAAGCAGAATTTTAGAACTAATATAGAAGCTGGAAATAGATTTGACTTTGTAAGAAATGGTGAGGACGTCAAATGCCAGTGGTATCAAAATAATTAATGTCACTCTTCGGATATGCTGTTTTTTTTATGGCTCATCCTTTTTAGGATTGATTTCGAATATATTTACTATCTATAACCCCCACACAAGTATATTATTAAGACCGCATATACATTACACTTCATACATATATACTTGCCATGTATCTATATGCATAAATGTACGTATCGGTAGTCTAAACCAGTTAAGAATAACCGTATCTCAAATCAGTAATCATGCAACTATGGTGACGGTCTTGTAATGTATGGTCAGTTTGAGATCATACTTCTGAGTTGCATCACACATACACAAATGCAAACACTGGAGTTGGCCTAATGTGAAATTTCCAATACCTAGGATATGCAGGAGACATGGACAGGAAAATTGGTTGTGTATGAGTGCATCGTTCACATGCAATGTATGTGCCTATGCGCAGACATGCACTTAATCTTGGCATACAAGGATGGCTCCCATCTTCAGAACCAAGTGCACAAGACCAAATGTTGTAAACTTATGACTCTTAGGAGGAAGCATCTTGTAGTTAGACATTCTAAGCTTCACAAACATATAAAGAACATGTATATCCCAATTTCCAACGTCTGAATTTACGGATCATGAACTATACTATGAAAAAAACATACCTTTAATCATGTCCAGATATGTTTTAAGAAAAACACAAGAACTATACTATGAAAAAAAAAAAGATTTTTTTATAAGGGCACATAAAAAATTGATCAGGGCTGTCCAATTTTCAACTTTCATTTATTTACAAGTTTGCCACTGAAAAAATTTACTCAGGACTATCCAATTTCTAGGTATAAAAGATAACTCTTTTTTTTTTGCTCTCTTCTCTTTCTTCTCAAGAACAAGAAGAACAAGAAGAAAGAAGAAAGAAGAAGAAGGAGAAGAACAAGAACAAGAAGAAAGAAAACAAGAAGAATATCTCTTTCTCCAAACCCTAGTTTTTTTTTTTTTTTGCTCTCTTCTAGTTTCTCTTCTTCTTTTTTTCTCTAAACCCTAGTTTATGTATGAAACCTAGTTGTAGAAGAAATTGGGTTATCAAATCTATTAATCAATTAATCAATTTTTCTTTATTAATAGAAGAAATTATGGATGAACCCTAATTCTAGAAGAAATCGATTTGTTGAGCAAGTAAATATTAGGACTGCCACAATTTCTGACAGTCCTAGAAGTATTGAGGACAGCCAAAAATTGTGGCAGTCCTGAAAGGGACTTGCTGTACAACATGACTGTCACAATTTCTGGCAGTCCTAGAAGTATTGAGGACTGACAGAAATTGTGGCTGTCCTAAAAGGGCCTTATACAACAGGACTGCCACAATTTCTGGCAGTCCTAGAAGTATTGAGGACTGTCAGAAATTATGACGGTCCTAAAAGGGACTTGTTGTACATTTTAGGACTGCCACAATTCCTGGCAGTCCTAAAATTGAAATGGCCAAATGAAAAACATATATTAGGATTTTTCATCTTGATAATATAGTGAAATATACATTTTAGGATTTACTTTTTATACATTTTTTGTCAGAAAGAATGAAATAAACATGTTAGGTTTTATTTTCATGCATTATTTGTGAGGAATCAAAATGATAATAATAAAAATTGTGGAGAGGAAAACTAGGGTTTTGATGGAAATGATAGAGAAGAAAACTAGGATTTAGAGTGGGAAAATGGTGGAGAAGAAGGTGATGAAGAAGAAGATGTATAATTTGGGAAGTGGGAAATGGTGAAGAAGAAGAAGAAGAGGAGGAGGAGGAAGAAGAAAGGGTTTTAGAAGAGAGAGAGTGAAATTTGCAAATGAGAGTAAAATTTGGGATTTGGGGGTGTAGGGTTGGGACTGTAGTACCCCGTCCCTACATCGTGCCCAATTCTCCGTCAACGGGGTGCGCGAGAAGGAACACTATCAATATCGATTCGGTCGGAATCGATAGGTCATGATCGATCGAATCGATCGAACGGGAATAGTTGAATTAAGATCCATTCCTCGTTATGGAATGGCTTCTTCGGAACCAAGTCCCATATTCAGCGGGTTGCGCCTCAAGGATAGACTCTACGGCTGAGTCGGAAGAGACCTCCCGTTGCTCTATTTTTCATGCCGCACTTGTGTTGGTTTTGGCTTTGATTTTTTGAATGTATTTTCGTGAATGTTTTCGATGTTTTTCGTGGCTTGCATTTCGAACTGCATTTCATATCGAACTCCTTGAATAATACAGTGTTCTAATCGGTTGCTTGTGCGATTTCAGATAATCGTATAGGCAACGTATAGCGTGACCAAACAAGTCTCTTGCCTCAAGCAAACTCAAGGTGAGTAGATGACATTTCTCTTCTTGACCTCCCCTTTCTTAGTTCAATCGATAACCTTATCGCGAATGAAATAATAGATGCAAAGCCACGGACACACTATAAATTTGTAGAACTGTGTTAACAAAAGACTGACTCAGATAAGGCGATGCCGTGACAAGGCGGGACACGATGTACTGGTCAAGTTTTCAAAATAAATGTAGACTATGCCTTAATGACTAAATTGTTCTAAGCACGGTCATGGACAACTTGTCGACAAGGTAAAAGTCTCCTCGAACGGCAACCCAGGGCCACGGGACCATTTCGGCCTAGGAGAAAACAGGGTATAGATGTGCTGGATGATAGCACGGGTTAGGCGGAGACTTGCAACGGGACTCGCTACTTGCGTTGAAAGGGCCCCGACTAACAAAGCTATAAGTCCAGGATGGCGTGTGATGTCAGTGACCAAACACACATAAATTGCACACGCTATGCTAGCCATAGCAATTGACAAGGAAGAACATGGTAAGTCACACATTGCATGGCACGCTCTACCGTGGGTAAGTTCTAGCGTAGTTTATATTATGCTTATCATATGCTTGTCTGAAATTCATTAGGATGGTTAGAAAGATTCACCAACTAAGTCATATAAACTCTTTAACCAAATGAGAGCACGAAACTTAATTTGCCACGTACCAGTACAAAGTGTAATGTACTGATCCTCACTCTCCACACATGTACCCCGAACCAAGAAGGGCGTGCCACTTAAGCTCAAGGCGACGCAAGTATATTGAAGCCTCGTTCGTGTGTTGAAAGCTTGTTCTTGAATCCTTTTGAAGACTCCACATTCAGTCCAAAAGAAATGGCGTCTCGACTCCCCACTATTCCAGGTCCTTGGGAATATTTTGTTTGTAAAGGAGGATGTAATGTATGGAACGACTATCTCATCAGTATTTATTTTATAATTGAGACATGTTGTAGCCAGCGCGGCACTGATTATAATGGAGTCTTGTAAATGAAGTTTTATTACCAATGAAAACAAAAGTTTCTCTCATTTCAATGTGTTCAATTTCTCTGCGTACTCTATTTGATGTTGTGTTTCAGATAACCTTATGATTATGCCTTATGCGATCGCAACTTAGATTCGCACGGCATCACGTCCGGGGGACGACTATCGATTCTTCGAAATCGGGGCGTGATAAAATGGTATCAGAGCACGGCTTTACATCCTTGGCCTTCCGTCTAAAGTCTCCAACCCTTAACCTCATATCGATGAGATAAGTTATTCCATACAATGAGTCTGAAATATCTTGAGACTAATGTGTGTGTGTCTATGTATTGCAGAAGTGACGAAACCCGTGGCAGAAACTGCGGCCAAGCAAGAATAAAGTGCTTCGAGCGGTTCGAGCAGCTAGCGGGCCGGACCTTCTAACAATGCCATCGAGAGGATGTTGTGTATGATGGAGGCGTAGCAAAAATAGTCCGAGAACCGACATCAGCAGATAGAGGCACGACAGGCCCAATTTGAAGCTCGCTTCGATGCTCAAACCAAGATGCAGCAAAAGCATCTTGATACTCTACAACAGATCGTCCAAATGATTGTGGCTAATAGAAACTCCGCAACTGGCCTACTGTCACCGAGCCGACGGGTCAACCCACCAAAGTCGATCGAGAGGAGCCCGAACGTTAACCGACGACACCGAAAAGATACAACTTTGAAGTATCAGAATTCAAGAAAGCGTGTCGTACTTCCTTCAGTGGTACCGAAGGCCCTTCTATGGCAATCGATTGGTTGGAAGAGCTGGAAGATCACTTCGAGCTCCCTAGTATTGAAGAATCCAAGCAAGTCGCCTGCGCACAAATTCAACTATATTTGAATTCATACGACTGGTGGGGCGTGCACAAATGAGCGATCCGACACGATAATAACTCAACGCCGATCTCTTGGGCCATGTTTCGTAAAGCCTTTGAAGTCGAGTAACTTCCCTCCGTCGTACGTCAAGAGAAGAAAAATAAATTTATGCAGTTGAGGCAAGGGAACCGGACAGTAGAACAGTATGCCACAGAATTCAACAAATTGTCCAAATTTGTTGGTATATTTCTTCCTACAGAGGAGTATCGTGTACGACGGTTCGAAGAGGATCTGCGACGCTCTATAGGTGCTCATATAGCGGTTCTAGAGTACAAGACCATGGGCGATGCTCTAAATCATGCCCTCCGTCTTGAGAGCCAGTACCATCCCGTTGGTGCAGACGTTGTGCATAATTCCAACCACAAATGTCTTAAGCTATATGAGAGGCAACAATCACACGTCAAAGTGTCCAAACCATGGCGGCTACTAGGGACATAACCTATCATCTCGTTGTGCCAAGTGCCATTCCTTTGGGCACAATGCCAGTAAGTGCTTTGTCCTCGAAGGAGGATGCTTCTTTTGCGGACAGATGGGTCACCAAAAGCGAGACTGCATGGCCCGAAGACAACTTCTCAATGCTCTGCACCAACAAAACCGTCAAGAAAATCGTGGACAGACGTCCCGACCTCCTCAACCCACTCAACCCAACAACCAAGACCGACATCCTAATGCTCAAGGTCAGGCCAGAGGATGTGCCAAAGTCGATCTTCCGCACTCGTTACAGCCACTATGAGTTCTTGGTGATGCCATTTGGCCTGACGAATGCTCCTACCGCCTTCATGGATCTAATGAATCGGGTGTTCCGTCCGTTCCTCGATAAATTTCTAGTAGTCTTCATAGACGATATCCTTGTCTACTCAAAGAATCGAGCACAACAAGCAGAACATTCTCCGAGAGAATCAGTTGTTTGCGAAGTGGCGCAAGTATGAGTTCTGGCTGAATAGCGTATCTTTTCTTCGGCACATCTTCTCTTATTAAGGTATTTCATTCGATCCGAAGAAAGTTGAGGCAGTTGTTGATTGGAAAAGGCCCGCGTCTGTCAATAAAATTTGAAGCTTCCTCGATTTGGCGGGTTACTATAGACGCTTCGTGAAGGACTTCGCGAAGATCGCATCGCCCTTGACTCGCCTCACCCAAAAGGGAGTCGCGTTCGTATGATCAGACGATTGTGAAGCTTCGTTCCAGGATCTAAAATAGCTGTGAGACTCATCTCACTGTATCAGTATTTATGTACGGGTACGTATTTTGAGCCGTATTTCATATTTCTTGATTTTCGAATATTTTGGATTTTTCTAAAGTATAGGTTAAAACTTGACTTGGTTTAACTTGGTTCGGTTCAACTTGGTATTTGGCTTGGTTTGGTTTAGGTGGGTTTGAGATGAGAAGGTTTGTATAAAAAACTAACTCCTCTCTCTCTCTCTCTTCCATTATTTTATTTCTCTTCATCTTCATCCTCTTCATCTTCCTCCAACCTAAGGCAAGTACACCTTGCAAAATGTTGGACAAATGCTATTTTGTTTGTTCTAAACTCTTCCTTACATGATTCTAAGCATCTTTAGAACTTGGAGATTTTGATTTTCATAGATAGATTCTTGTAGATCTAAGTTTATAGTATTTTTGGTTTTTTGGGTTTTGATCTACTAAACTTCATTATTTTCAAGTTTTTATTGTTCTATGTTGTAGAGAATTCGATTTTACCCAAAATAGACCTTTGAAAAGTTAGATTTTGACTTGTTTTGAAGAAGTTATGGCCAAATAATTATTTAGTCATCTCCTATGTTCATCTGGCAGCATGTCGCAGTTGGTCCGCATGATGTCGCGAATGGGCCGCATAGTTCGCATGTCGCAGTTGACCCGCATGATATCGCGAATGGGCCGCATAGGCCGCATGTCGCAGTTGACCCGCATGATGTCGCTAATGGGCCGCATAGGCCGCATGTCGCAGTTGACCCGCATGATGTCGCGAATGGGCCGCATAGGTCGTATGTCGCAGTTAACCCGCATGATGTCGCGAATGTGCAGCATGAGCCATATGTCGTAGTTGACCCGCATGATGTCGCGAATGCGCCGTATAGGCCGCATGTCGCAGTTGACCCGCATGATGTCACGTGTGTGCCGCATGAGGCCGCATGTCGCAGAATATGCCGCATAGTGCATGTTTTGGCTATTTTGGCTATTTTATGTCTTATTTGCATGATTTGTGGCCAGAATCTCTCCCAACTTCCAGCATGAAAGTTGTAGATCTTTTCCTTGGCTTCAAGAATATGTTATTAACTATTTTATGCAAGTTTCTTTCATTCTTGATATGGAGCTTATGATTGCATTACATGTTTTCTATTATGGCCTAAATTGCGACGATCCTACCTAATAGCTTGATATTTCTTTAATGAATGAATTTCTTAACATGTTTTGATAATATTGTACAGTTAGAGAATAATTGTACCTACTTACATTCTTGACACTAGCACATAATCAATTATTATTTTATGCCAATTAGTTGCTTATACTTATCCTCACTCACATGTCAGGATATGTCCTTTCCTTCGAATATTTCTTATGTGATATGATATGTGTTTTTATTCTTTTCTGGATTTATTGTACCTTACAATCTATGCCATGGTTAGAATTTCTTTATAGTGACCCATTGTGGTGCACTCATGATTTATGCCTTTTCTTTGCTTTACATGATAGTGACCCGTTGTGGTGAACTTTTGAACATGTCTTTGCATGATAACATGATAGTGGCCCGTCGTGGCGCACTCTTAACAAGCAACCTTAATATGATAATTCTTGATGGTGGTCCGTCGTGACGCACTCTTGACATGATAAGTAATCTTGATAAGTAACCTAACATGATAATCTTGAATGCTGTTGCGACGGCTATCTTGACATGCTGATTAATATCTTGACACCGTGGATAATTGTTCTTGAATGTGCTTGTGTAAGCTACCAGTCTCGTCTTGCATCATGTCTAGGACTTGCATCCCTGGTTACCACGGTAAGAGATTCATACTGAATCTGACTAGGTTAATGACTAGATTGATCAAGTAGTTTATAAAGAGATTTTCTAGTCACAGGCAATCCCATTATCTGGGCGCTTTAATTGGACTTGTAGTTTGCCGTCGAGTAGGGCGTATTTCCAGCACACTGTCATGTGTTGCACCCCCAAGTCACCATGGGATACATTTGTCTCCTGGGCGATGTATCCACCTAATACAACTTTTAACCTACAGAAGGATAACTGGATAGCTGCAGGGCTTGGGACTATTGGAATATCTCATTGCATCTTGCTAGTAACTAGGCTTGTGATAACACTAGTTAGTTAAAGTATCAAGCCGTACTCATTGCTTGGCCGTGATTGATGGATGGAGTCAGTCCAGTCCAGTCTAGTTTTGTCTAGGCAGTGTCCGCATATTTATTTCAGTGTACTATGGTTTATGCTTACTTTTATCAATGAATGTTCGGAGGCTAAGTTCTATTCTGGAGAAGGGTTACAATCCCGGTCCTTGTTTGGTTTAAGGGTTATAACTTGACTTCCAGAATAGTTCCTAAGTCATCCTATCATTGTCATTCTATTTTTGTTCTAACATGCTCACATGTTCTGCTATCTTATACATGTTCAGTTCTCTCACAAGCTATATATGATCCCTATGCTGGGTCAACATGCTCTTATGACCCGGCTATCTCACAAGTTCACATGTTCAGTTGATTTTACATGTTCTCAAGCTTCTGTTTACTTAACATGTCTACACTTACATTATGTCACATGTTAATTACTTTATGCTCTAAGATGCTTACTTATTGTCTTTCTATGTTCGGGATAAGTGCATTGGTAGTGCACGAGTCTCGATCTGCTCTTACTCATTTGTATCTCTAATTGTTGATGTTAGTGATTGCTGGTTTTAGTTCATAGTTTGGCCTCCTTTGTGGTACTTGCTATTGGGGGTCTGACCCCACTGGTTTTGTTTGGCCAGATCTGATAGAGGAGCCCAGAGGATCTTCCGTACCATCTACTCGACGGTGACCATCCAGAGCACCAGAGTACCTGAGTGGGTTTCTTGTTTCATTCTCCCATCTAATATGTACATTAGTCTTTTGTGGCGTTTAGCCTCCGAGCACGTGTCTAGCTCGTGTTTTGGTTTTTGATATCTAGCCTACGGGCCTAAACATGATGTGCGTATTCTAGACTATAGCTAGAGCTTATAATGTATGACTATTACTCTTGCTAGTTCTCTATTTTGGTATGACTAGCTTCATGATCATCCATGTATAAATGGTTTGGGACGCTTTACTATTGTATGTCTGATGATCATACTTCTTGTACCTTGTATAATTGCCTGTGATTGAGATACCTAGGATTGTTTAACCTAGGATCGACTGTTGGCTTGTAGAAGTAACCCTCATGTCTTGACAGCTTATACGTAATTTTAGAGTACTGGTGTACTTTGAGATTGCGTAGCTGGCCTTGTCCGTCCCTACTTGCTAGTATTCTGGTTCTGGGCCATGACAACAGCGGCTCGTTTCGATCCCGATACTCGCTCTTCCTGAAGGGACCAAGGGATTTCAAATCTTCAGCGATGCTTCTTGCCAGGACTTGGGGTGTGTGCTCATACAGCAGGATAAGGTGATATCTTTTGCTTTCCAACAGCTGAAGTCGCACGAGAAGAACTACCCCACGCATGACCTAGAACTAGCGGCGATTGTGTTTGCGTTGAAGCTGTGGCATCACTATCTTTATGGTGTGGCGTGCAAGATTTACACGGACTACAAGAGCCTCAAGTATCACTTCACCCAGAAAGAACTAAATTTACGGCAGATGCGATAGCTGGAACTGATTAAAGACTACGACTTGTCGATCGACTATATGTCGGATAAGGGAAATATTATGGCGGATGCGCTGAGTCGGAAGTACCTAGCTTCATTATCCATCAACTGTCGACTGCTGCATGATTTGGAAGAAATGGGCATTGAACTCCGAGTTCGATTTAGAGACGTGGAACTGGCACAACTGCGGCTAGAACCGAACCTATTAGAGAAAATCAAGTCTGTTCAGAAGGACGATCCATACCTGGAGAAGATGCGAAAGCTGATATCCACGGGAAAGGCATCTGACTTTGCAGAGGACGAGTCGGGAGTATTACGAGTGAAAGGTCGGCTATGTGTTCCGGATGACGCAGAACTTAGAATGGAGATAATGTCGGAGGCGCATTATATAAAATATTCCTTGCATCCTGGTAGCACCAAGATGTATAAGGACCTCCGCGTTGTCTTTTGGTGGCACAACATAAAGAGGGATGTGGCGCTCTTTGTGTCACAGTGTATGGCATGTCAGCAAGTTAAAACTGAGCACCAGCAACCGGGCAGGGAGATGCAGAACCTTGTCATTCCAGAGTGGAAGTGGGATCATGTCACTATGGACTTTGTAGTTGGCCTGTCGAAGACGCCACGGAGGAACGATGCCATCTGGGTCATCGTCGATCGATTAACCAAGTCAGCGTACTTTATTGCCATTAAAGTCACTTGGAGCATCGACCGCCTTGCTCAGATATATCTTGATGAAATAGTTCGGCTGCACGGGGTCCCAGTATCTATCATCTCTAATCGGGATGGACGGTTCGTGTCACGCTTCTGGTGTACCCTTCACTCAGCGTTGGGGACCAAGTTGAAGTTTAGCTCAGCTTATCATCCTCAGACCGACGGCCAAACATAGCGGGTGAACCAGATTCTCGAAGACATTTTATGACCCTGTGCGATCGACTTGATGTCAAGCTGGGACGTTCATCTACCGTTGGCCGAATTTGCATATAACAACAGCTACCAGTCCAGCATCTAAATGGCGCAGTATGATGCTTTGTATGACCGGAAGTGCAGATCGTCCATTTGTTGGGATAAAGTCGGAGAACGGCAGATACTTGGCCCAGAACTGGTGGAGCAGACCGTATAAAAAGTTAAACTGATATGGGAGAGATTGAAGATAGCACATAGTCGGAAGAAGAGCTATGCCGACACCCACCGATGATCCCTTAAATTCCTGGAGGGCGATCACGTGTTTCTGAAAGTCACACCTATGTGTAGAGTCATGAGATTTGGAGCTAAGAGAAAGTTGAGTCCAAGATTTATCGGTCCTTTCGAGATATTGAAGCGAGTCGCCCCAGTAGCTTACCAGATTGTATTGCCGCCAGCACTGTCGGATGTACAATGTCTTCTACGTCTCTAAGTTGCGGAAGTACATGCACGATTCGAGCCATATGTGGTAATATTTGGTCAGCTAAATCTGCAGGACGACTTATCATATGTTGAAGAGCCTGTGTAAATCATGGAGTGCAAGGATAAACTGCTTCGAAATCGTTCCATCCCTCTCATCCGAATACTCTGGAAGAACCATGCGGTCGAGGAGTCGACCTGGGAACTAGAGTTAGAGATAAGGAAAAAGTTTCCTTCCCTATTTTTCCTAGCAGTAGGTTCTTTTCTTAAGTTTTGAGGATAAAACTTTTTCTTAGTTGGTTATGGTGTAGTGCCCCATCCCTACATCGTTCCTTGTTCTCTGTTTACGGGGTGCGCGAGAAATGAACACTATCGCCATCGATTCGGTCGAAACCGATAGGTCAGGATCGATCGAATCGGTCGAACGGGAACGATTGAATTAAGATACAATTCCCGTTATGGAATGGCTTCTTCGGAACCAAGTCCCATATTCAGCGGATTGCGCCTCAAGGATAGACTCTACGGCTGAGTCGGGAGAGACCTCTCGTTGCTCTGTTTTTCATGCTGCACTTGTGTTGGTTTTGGCTTTGGTTTTCTGAATGTGTTTTCGTGAATGTTTTCGATGGTTTTAATGGCTTGCATTTCAAACTCGCATTTTATATCGAACTCCTTAAATAATACAGTGTTCTAATCGGTTGCTTGTACGATTTTAGGTAATCGTGTAGGCGACGTCTAGCGTGACCAAACAAGTCTCTCGCCTCAAGCAAACTCAAGGTGAGTGGCTGACCTTTCTCTGCTTGACCTCCCTTAGTTCAATCGATAACCTTATCGCGAATGGAATAATAGATGCAAAGCCACGGACACACTGTAAATTTGTAGAACTGTGTTAACAAAAGATTGACTCAGATAAGGCGATGCCATGACAAGCCAGGACACGATGTAGTGGTCAAGTTCTCAAAAAAAATGTAGACTATGCCTTAATAACTAAATTGTTCTAAGCACGATCATGGACAACTTGTCGACAACGTAAAAGTTTTCTCGAGCGACAACCCGGAGCCACGGGACCGTTTCGGCCTAGGAGAAAACAGGGTATAGCTGTGCTGGATGATAACACGGGTTGGCGGAGACTTGCAATGGGACTCACTACTTGCGTTGAAAGGGCCCCGACTAACAAAACTATAAGTCCAGGATGGCTTGTGATGTCAGTGGCCAATCACACATAAATTGTACACGCTATGCTAGCGATAACAATTGACATGGAAGAACATGGTAAGTCTCACATAGCATTGCACGCTGTACCGTGGGTAAGTTCTAGCGTAGTTTACATTATGTTTGTCATATGCTTGTCTGAAATTCATTAGGATGGTTAGAAAGATTCACCAACTAAGTCATATAAACTCTTTAACCAAATGAGAGCACGGAACTTAATTTACCACGCACCAGTACAAAGTGTAATGTACTGATCCTCGCTCTCCACACAGGTACCCCAAACCAAGAAGGGCATGCCACTTAAGCTTAAGGCGACGCAAGTACATTGAAGCCTCATTCGTGTGTTGAAAGCTTGTTTTTGAATCCTTTTGAAGACTCCACATTCAGTCCAGAAGAAATGGCGTCTCGACTCCCCACTATTCCAGGTCCTTGGAAATATTTGGTTTGTAAAAGGGGATGTAATATATGGAACGACTATCTCATCAGTATTTATTTTGTAATCGAGTCATGTTATAGCCGGCGCGGCAATGATTGTAATAGAGTCTTGTAAATGAAGTTTTATTATCAATGAAAACAAAAGTTTCTCTCATTTCAATGTGTTCAATTTCTCTGCGTACTCTATTTGATGTTGTGTTTTGGATAACCTTATGATTATGCCTTGTGCAATCGCAACTTAGGTTCGTACGGCATCACGCCTGGGGGACGACTATCGATTCTTCGAAATCGGGGCGTGACATAATGGTATCAGAGCACGGCTTTACATCCTTGGCCTTCCGTCTAGAGTCTCAAACCTTTGACCTCGTATCAATGAGATAAGTTATTCCATACAATGAGTCTGAAATATCGTGAGACTAATGTGTGTCTACGTATTACAGAAGTGACGGAACCCGCGGCAGAAACCGCGGCCAAGCAAGAACAAAGTACTTCGAGCGGTTCGAGCAGCTCGCAGGCCGGACCTTCTAACAATGCCAACGAGAGGATGTTGCGCATGATGGTGGCACAGCAAAAATAGTTCGAGAACCGAAATCAGTAGACAGAGGCACGATAGGCCCAATTTGAAGCTCGCTTCGATGCCCAAACCAAGATGCAGCAAAAGCATCTTGATACTCTACAATAGATCGTCCAAACGATTGTGGCTAATAGAAACTCTACAACTGGCCTACTGTCACCGAGCCGACGGGTCAACCCACCGAAGGCGATCGAGAGGAGCCCGAGCGTTAACCGGCGGCACCGAAAAGATACAACTTTGAAGTATTAGAATTCAAGAAAGCGTGTCGCACTTCCTTCAGCGGTACTGAAGGCCCTTATATGGCAATCGATTGGTTGGAAGTGCTGGAAGATCACTTCGAGCTTTTCGGCATTGAAGAATCCAAGCAAGTCGCCTGTGCACAACTTCAACTATATTTAAATACGCACGACTGGTGGGGAGTGAACAAACGAGCGATCTAACGCAACAATAACTCAACGCCGATCTCTTGGGCCACGTTCTGCAAAGCCTTTGAAGTCGAGTACCTTCCCTCCGTCGTTCGCCAAGAGAAGGAAAATAAATTCATGCATCACGCCCGCACGACAATGATTGTAATGGAGTCTTGTTGTAGCCCGTGCGGCAATCTCATCAGTGTTCATTTTGTAATCGAGTCATGTTGTAGCCTATGCGGCAATGATTATATTGGAGTCTTGTAAATGAAGTTTTATTATCAATGAAAACAAACTTTCTCTCTTTTCAATGTGTTCAATTTCTCTGCGTACTCTATTTGATGTTGTGTTTCGGATAACCTTATGACTATGCATTGTGCGATCGCAACTTAGGTTCGCACGACATCTCGCCCGGGGGACGACTATCGATTCTTCGGAATCGGGGCGTGACAGTGACAGCCCCATTAGTAGAAAAATTGGATATCCCTAGTAATTTCTTCTCAAACATGGACTAGCCCCAATCCTGGCTATCCATGATCAACTTTTGATGTACCCGTATAAAAAATAAAAAAAACATACTTACTGTAGTTGCAAATGAATTAAATGAAACTAAATGACTAAATGTACCTTTTGCAGACATAGCTCCCCCCTTGACACAACCAGCAATGAGAGTATTTATTACATCATCTCGTGCCTAAGAGAGAACGTAGCGTTAAAATCAGAAAAAATTCAAACTGAACAAGCCATCCCTTGCCCTTCTCTTTCTTTATTTACCTTCGCCATGACACATTCAGCAGCTGAGAAAACTAGGCTCATTGTTGCTTGGTACCTTCTCCTTCCTATCTGCTTTGTGGTATATATGAATTGTTGCTCTGCAGTCATTTCATCTTGTATTAAAAGATTATCAAGAGCCCCAAGGAACAATCCCATAATAGTCTAAGCCCACCCCCTGCGAATTTTAAATAAAAATATGTGGCAACTAGCAAATATTCCATGTCCAAAGGCAGTAGGATAGCTAAGAGCGTTCAATGTATCAAAACCAACATTAGCATTAAAATCACAATTTACCAGTGCTATATCCATGTTGTCTCCATTGGGTCGTCATTACTTTAGGAACTGTTCGGCTGCCTATAGATACATATATTGTAACATTTACATCAATTATATTGTTTGTTCGATTGTAAATGTTGGAATATTTAGTATATTGGATGTCATATTTAGTAGACTGGAATATCTTGTGACATATTTGGTATGCCAGAATATGCCACAGGATATCCACAGTATATTCCATCATTATAATAATGACTGTAAGGCTATATAAAGCCAAGAAGACTATCAATAACACATAAAGAAATTACAACATAGTATCAAAGCCAAAATTCCATAAATCTTAACCCTAGCCGCCACCAACCGACCCCCTTCCAAACCCTAACCCTAGCTACTACCCCCCTCTCTCTTCCCGCCCCTGCCCGCATCCCGTGCGCACGGCCAGAGAACCCCACGGTGCCTGCTGCTGCGGCTGCTGCTGCTGCAGTGCTATTGCACGCACGCTGGACGCCTCCTACTCCCAAGGCGCGTACGGCTCCAGCAGCTGTTGTCGACACTGAAGCACACAATGACACTCTTGTCACTGCTGTTCGATTTGTTGCAAAAGTTGACACCGAAGGTCTAGATCTGATGGAAATACATGTTCGGATCTAAAAGCGGACAATGAGGACAAACGTGACATGATCATCAAAGAGGAGGATCGATGGAGGTGGTCATCAAGAAGCTAGATCATGCGAAGGTTGCGACGTTGATGAAGATGTCGGCTGGTGAGAGCACGACACGAACATCGACAAGGCTGGAGCTTCCCTCCATCGATCTGAAGCTAGATGGACCATCTACCTATCTGAGTTGGTCACGACGGGTAAGATGAACCCTCGCAGGAAAGAACCTGGAGGGGTTCCTGTCGGGCGAGAAGACGGAACCAGACGAAGGCTCGGCAGAACATGACGAGCGGAAGTCCACTCATATGGTAATCTACATCTGGCTTTTCAACTCCTTAGTCCAGTCTATTACCGCCACATTCGACGGCATTGAGATGGTGGAAGATGTGTGGGAGAAGTTAAGGCGGGCCTATGATGGTGTAAAAATAACTTACGGTCTTCCAGATCAAGGGAGAGATCGACGACACTGTACAGGGAGAGAGGATGGTACATGAGTATGCCACAGAGTTGGAGTGTCAGTAACTGGATTACGACCATACCTCAAATCAGATAAGTTGTGGGGATACAATGTAATGTCCTGAATCCCGTTGTGGAGCATGGATCGGGCTAGCGGCCGAATGGCCGAGTCGGATAAGAATTGGGGAACTTTACTTGGAAAAACTTTACCAGGATCGCGGGATAATGAATTGGGATCATTTCCTCGTTATGGATTGGACTCTTTTGAAATGATGCCTAAGATGTAGTAGCACGCGTCTTGGGGAAAGAGTTCTATATAAGAGTCGCTTGCTCCGAGACTGTAGCCCTGCTGGTTTTCAATGTGCTTTCGTTGTTGGCTTTTGTGTGCGTTTTAGTGATTGTTTTTTTATGAATGTTTTCATGGATTCACTTTCATGGTCTGCGCATTCATATCGAATCACTGAAAGAAAGAGAAAGAAGTATGCTGACAAGACGTTGGTGCCAATGCAGGTGCTAACGCAGTGAACCGAGCTTGACGTTGCGTGAAAGACCTCTTTCTCTCGGCAATTCACCAACAAGTGAGTGGCTTTGATCTTCGACGATCCTTAATCTTTGCACGTAACAATGGTAGACTTGTTATTGCATTCGGTGCTTAATAAAAGATATATAGTAGTAACTCAGAAAGATAATGAAAGATAAATTATCACATGGCTAGGCTTATGTTGCAAATCAAATGATGCTTGTATGTTGCGATATTAATTGTTGAACAGGTGATACAAAGACCCAAGTATCGGGCGATAGGTATATCAGACTTCGGTTCGAAACAATGATAACACTAATGAATAGTCCCTCGGTTGGATAAATGAGTATACGAGCCTATGGCTCAAGGCAAGATGGTAAGATGGTAAGATGGCAAGATGGTAAAATGGCAAGTTGACAAGAAGAAATGAGAACTACGACTTATGTGTGAAAGATGTTATTATCATGCATGTTGTGTCTCTTATTAGTTAAGTTGCATTACGTGTATGGTCATGGACAACTTGTGCACAAGGTAGTTCCCAGAATGGTAATTTGCGGCCATGGACCCGGTTCGTCCTAGGGGGAACAAGGATTGATGCCGACATACTAGCATCGGTATACGGGACTTACAGTGGGGATAGCTATCTGCACTGCAAGGGCGTCGTTATACCAGTAAGATGGTTTGGCGTGTCGCCAGTGACCTTCATATTGACAGGTGTCATAGCTAACAATATTTTATGAAGGCAAGAGTAAGTGTTATTCATAAATATACAGGGATGGCTATCGACCGCGGGTAAGATTCACTAAATTGGTGATCAATATGAACTGTTTATGTTAGAACAACATGAATTGCTTATATTTCTAATATCACTGTGTGCTTCTTATATTTTTTATCAAATATATGAATTTTAATGGACCCTAAGGCAAGATAGAAAGATCACAAATCAATAGTGAACATTCATATAATTTACTACTGTTGATTTATGGTAAGATTGGTCACGGCCGCTCACCAGTACATATGTAGCAATGTACTGACCCTCGTCTCCACATGTGCCAGGAAGCTCGTAGATAATCTTAGACGCTGAAGGCTTGATGTCCAACTCTTTAGAAGCTTTACACTTCCTTGAAGTTTCCACTTGAAGAAGAAGGCATTTTGCTGAAGGTGGTTATTGCCACATTATTAATAAAGGGATATGATGTATGGAACAATTTGTATCTCATTTCAATATTTTTGCAAGTTGTAGACAAGTTTGGCATTTCATCTCGACTGTTTGAGAGCCTTATGTTTTCTATTTCAAAGATATCAATAAAGAGCGTATTCAGATCATATCTATGTTGTCCAACTTCTTTGTGAACTTGCTGTGAATCTCTATTCAAAATATCTCTTTTATAAAAGGAACACGAGCACGCCTTGTACAAGTTCAATTCCAGACTTGTACGACATCACGTCTTAGCGAGGATGAACGATTCAGTGTGAATGAAAGCGGAGGCGAACGATTCCCAGAATCGAGGCATGACAGTTTGGTATCAGAGCACGGCTTTACTTCCTTGGAAATTTCTTGGTTTTGTGATTTCAAAAATGACACAAGCTTTATTTATTTATTGAAAACTTTGGTTTTAATGTCCCAAAATAGGATGTTCCATATAATAAGTCCATAAATATTTTATAAGACTAACAAGCTTCTCTGTTTTTATAGAGATGACGAAAGCGGGCGCTGTAAGCAATGCGACTAGTTCTAGGGCGGTAGCCTCAACCGACCCGATAGAGAGGATGCTATCTATGATGGAAAGTCAGTAGAGGCAAAATGCAAAATAATTTGAAGCCCAACAAAAGCAGCTAGATACCCTGCAACAGTTGGTCCGATCAGTGGTGAACAATGGGGCTCAAGGCGCTCCAATCTTAAGGGAGAGCGAGATTGTGGAGGCAGAGAAACCCCAAGCGGCTAAGAAAACAACTGTTGTGACCAACATCACTAAGTTCAAGAAAATCTGTAACAAGCCATTCAAAGGGACGAAGGAAGCCACCATTGCTATAGATTGGCTAGTGGAAGTAGAGGACCATCTTGGGGCCCTGGGAATCGCATGATCTAAGAGGGTATCATGTGCGAAACTACTGCTGGTTTCCAACGCACACTACTGGTGGCAAAGTAAGAAAAGGATTCTTGCGGGAGCGAATGGAACAACAAAAATTACTTGGCAAATGTTCCGGGTGGCCTTTCTTGCTTAGTATTTCTCTTCGACTGAGCAGCGAGCGAAGGAATTAGAGTTCCAAAAGCTTGAAGAGGAAAACTTGACGGTGAAAGAGTATGAGGCAGAATTTTTAAGAGTGTCCCAGTATGTTATTACGAAGTTTACTGATGAAGCATCTAAGGCTCTTCAGTTTGAGCAGGGCTTGAAGCTTGCTCTGAAGGCTCAAATTGTGGTTCAAAAGTATAAGACTTTTCAGGAGTCTTATGAGCGCAAAAGAGTTGGACCCACATTTTTCTATGACGGTGCCAGTGCAAGCATCAGTACAGAATATACATAATAAGAGACCGAACAATGGGGTAGATATGAGACGCCAAAGCGCCAGAATTACGGTAGCTATCAGAGACCCAACCAGATTGGGCCGTTCTGCAACAAGTGTCGCAATAGAGGACACTTTGCTAATGAGTGCAATGTCTTAGAGGGAGGATGCTTTAAGTATGGTCAATTCGGCAATATGTCTCACAACTGTCCAGGGAGGGGCAACCAGAACCCTCCAAGGCAGGATCATTATCACCAGTATCAACAGAATCGTGGATATGCACCACGACCCCATCAGCCGCCACAGAATCAGAGGCTCGGTGCTCAGGACCGAGTCTTTGCATTGACTCAGGAGGAAGCACTTGCATCAGATACTGTCATGATAGGTATATTGTTATTTAATGGCATTCCTGTACGTACTTTATTTTATTCCGGTGCTACGCATAGTTTCATATCTGAAGATTATGCTAGGGAACATGAAATCAAAATGTCAATATTGAATGTATATCTTAGTGTTAGTACTCCATCAGGAGTGGAGATGCCTACTAACATGATATGTAAGGATGGTTACATATGTGTCCGGGACAGGAAGCTATTATTGGATGTAATTGTGCTCGATATCAAGCAATATGATATCATTTTGAGAATGGATTGGTTAAGTGCATGTTGTACGACGATTAACTGTACGAAGAAGCGAGTTGTGTTTCGACTACTTCGAAAACAGAATTCTCTTACTCGGCCAGTTCTTCGGCTAAGGCATCGATGATGATTTCAGCTACTATGGCCCAGCGAATGTTACATCTGGCTACGAAGGGTACCTTACTTCTATTCGAGACACACGTAAGAATGGTGCAGACTCAGCTAACACTGAAGTCGTGGCAGAATTTTCTGATGTGTTTCCTGATGAGATACCCGGAATGCCTCCGGACCGAGAGATTGAATTCACTATCGATAAATTTCTAGATGCTCGTCCGATCTCAAGGGCTCCGTACAGGATGGCGCCTGTTGAATTAAAGGAACTCAAGGTGCAGTTACAAGAATTATTGGATAGGGGGTATATCAGACCCAGTGTTTCTCCATGGGGGCTCCAGTGCTATTTGTAAAGAAGAAAGATGGATCGATGCGGCTGTGCATCGACTATCGCGAGCTAAACAAAGTTACAATTCAAAACAAGTACCTATTGCCTCGAATAGACAACCTCTTCGATCAGTTGCAAGGAGCGTCTGTATTTTCAAAGATTGATATTTGCTCAGGCTATCATCAGTTGAAGATCAAACCAGATGACTTCTTAAGTCCATATTCCGAACCAGATATGGACACTATGAATTCTTGGTCATACCCTTTGGACTGACTGTAGAAGCATGGAAAATACTAAAGAAAATGACTCATGCGGCCAGGAAAGATCCATGCGGCTCAGAAAACTCATGCGGCTCAGGGAGTCATGCGGCATAAGGAGCTATGCGGCCCGAGGCATTCCATACGGCTCAGAAGACATGTGGCCTGACAGTGCTCCCCCCGACCCATGCTGCATTAATTGCTTTGAAGGCTGACCCCTCTGAAAAGTTGACAGCCCTGACACAAAAGCAGGTAATTATGACTCTGTCATAATGATGAATCTCTAGGGAAGAGAAAAGAGATCTCTGACACAAATCCCCCGAGAGCCATAAAAATGCCACGTGGCCTTGCCATGTGGGCGTTCGTATGCGGCTTACTTCTCATACGGTTAAGAATGAATCCAATGCGTCTCAGGTCAAGAAAGCCTCATGCGGCTCGAGCAAAGAACTTCTCATGCGGTTCAGAATGAATCCTATGCGGCTCAGGTCAAGAAAGCCTCATGCGGCTCGAGCAAAGAACTTCTCATACGGTTCAGAGTGAATCTGTCCTATGCGGCTCAGGCCAAGAAAGTCTCATGCGGCTCGAGCAAAGAACTTCTCATGCGGTTCAGAGTGAATCTGTCCTATGCGGCTCAGGCCAAGAAAGCCTCATGCGGCTCGAGCGAGGACTTCTCATGCGGTTCAAGAGGATTATGTCCATGCGGCTCAGGCGGATATGTACCTATGCGGCCCACAAGGATTACTCCCCTGTGGTTCGAGGACTCAAGTGAGGGCCACTGCCCAGGCAGCCCTGACACGTGGGCTTAACCATATGCAGCTCAAATTCATATGCGGCTCACTCGTCATGCGGTCCAGATCCCCCAGCAGCTCCTAGGACACGTGTCCTAAACCGATTAATTCTTCAGATTTGCTGCCATTAAAGATTGGATCAAATTCCAATAATCTGGGACACGTGGCAGAAGAATAGATCTAATTTATTCGCAGATATCAGAAGATCATTATAAGAAAGATTTATTCTAATCAGTATTAATTGCTAATGGGATTTGGTGTAATCTACACCTAAGGGCTCAGATTCGTCACAATCAGAAACGAACGGCCTGGATTGACCAATCCCCAGGCCGCCGCCATCTCCAAGAGCTAATCATTGGCAACCCTAATGATCACATCCCACTATTATAAATAGCAAGGTGCCATTCCCTTGTAAATATATATACAACATCAGAGAGAAATACGTATATACAGAGAGACTTCCCCCATAGTCGGAGAGAGAATACACACAGAGAGAGAGAAGCCAGAAGAGCAGTCAGAGGGAGAGCAAGAAGAGCATTTCTTCATCAACGCCAACCATCTTTTCACTGGAGCCAAGGCTGCATACCGATCGTCCAAGGAGTAAGGCAGGGCTGCCTTCACCTTCCCGAGCCTCTATCGTCACCCCCCAGAATCTAAAATAAACAATTGTACTTAGACTGCTGTACCTAGGTTTTCGTCCCTAGGCTTTCTTTGTACAAGCGAGTTTGTAACGTGAAGTAAAAGTCCGGTCCTCCGATAATTGTTATGTTCTTTTATATTTCATGGCAAACACTGACCAAAGCCCCTGCTACTTTCATGGGTATGATGAACAGAGTCATCCGGCCCTTCTTGGATAAATTTGCGGTCGTGTTCATCAATGATATCCTAATCTACTCGAAAAGCAGAGAAGACCATGTCCAACATTTGAGGACAGTGTTACAGACTCTACGGGAAAATTAGCTCTATGCCAAGTTGAGTAAATGTGAATTTTGGATGAGTAGCGTATCGTTCCTAGGACGCATTATCTCGACAAAAGGTGTATCCATTGACCCAAAGAAAATTGAAGCCATAGTGGATTGGAAGTAACCCACATCGACGAGCGAGATCCGAAGCTTTCTCGGCTTGGCAGGCTACTACAGGAAGTTTGTCAAAAATTTCTCGAAAGTGGCAGCGCCTTTAACTCGATTAAACCAGAAGGGAGTTGTATTTGATTGGACTGATGAGTGCGAGACTAGCTTTCAAAATCTGAAGCAACGTCTCGTGTCAGTGCCAATCCTTGCACTTCCAGACGGTGTCAAGGGATTTCAGATATACAGTGACGCGTCTGGATTGGATTTGGGATGTGTATTGACTCAGAGATGGAAAGTGATATCGTATACCTCAAGACAGTATAAGCCGTACGAGAAAAATTATCCAACGCACGATTTGGAATTGGCAGCGACAGTGTTTGCATTGAAATTATGGCAGAATTACTTGTATAGAGTAGCTTGCGAGATCTTCACCGATCGTAAGAGCCTGAAGTACATCTTTACTCAAAAGAATTTAAATTTGTGGCAAAGACGTTGGTTGGAGCTTATAAAAGATTACGACTTGAAGATCGCGTACACCCTAGGAAAAGACAATGTGGTGGAAGAAACGTTTTGAGTCGAAACATTGTGGGATCAAGCAGTATTGACAAACGAATACCGAAGAAATTAGAGAGCATAGGAATTGAGCTCCAGATTCATGGCCAAAATGCACAACTGGCTCAACTTCAACTTGAGCCGAGTTTGTAAGGAAAGATTAAGACTGCACAGAGGGTGGATGAGTTCTTGATTGAGATTGGCAGAATGATAGAAAAGGGTGAAGCAAGCGACTTCATCGGGTACGAGGACAGATCGTTGTGACTCAAGGGGAGGCTATGTGTCCCAAAGGATGAAGAACTCCAGAAAGAAATCTTGACGGAGGCTTATTATGCCAAGTATTCGTTGCACCCGAAAAGTACAAAAATGTATAAAGATTATTGTACGACCTTCTGGTGGCATGGTATGAAACGAGATGTGGCCCTCTTTGTCTCGCGATGCTTAGCTTGTCGACGAGTCAAGGTGGAACACCAGAGGCCCGGCGGGGAGATACAGAACCTCGCTATCCGAGAATGGAAGTGGGATCATATAACCATGGATTTTATAGTGGGCTTGCCGAAGACCCAGCAGGGGAATGATACAATTTGGGTCATCATTGATCGATTAACCAAGTCTGCACATTTCATCGCAATCAAGACCACATGGAGCGTCGATCGGTTAGCTCAGCTGTACTTAGATGAAATTATCTGCTTACATGGGGTGCCAGTATCAACAGTGTCGGATAGGGATGAAAGGTTTGTATCACGCTTTTGGGGCAGTTTACATTTGGTCATGGGAACATAATTGAAATTCAGTTTCGCATACCATCCACAAACCGATGGCCAGACCGAGAGGGTGAATCAGATACTTGAGGACATGCTACGGCTTTGTGCAATTGATCTGAAAACCAGTTGGGACACTCACTTGTCGCTAGCAGAATTTGCCTACAGTAACAGTTACCAGTCAAGTATACAGATGGCTCCGTAGGAAGCATTATACGGGCAAAAGTGTCGATCTCCGATTTATTGGGATAAAGTCGGTGAACGACAAGTACTTAGTCCAGAGAGGGTGAAGCAGGTCGTCGAAAAGGTCCGCATGATTCGGAAGAAGTTACTTGTGGCACAAAGTTGGTAGAAGAGTTATGCGGATACTCATCGACGACCATTAGAGTGATGGGCGATCACATATTTTTGAAAGTGTCACTGATGCGCAGAGTTATGTGATTCGGTGCGAAGGAGAAGTTAGGTCCGAGATTTGTTGGCCCCTTTGAAATTCTTATGCGAGTCGGCCCAGTTTCCTATCAGATCGCGTTACCACCGACATTGGATGGAGTGCACGACATATTCCATGTTTCCCAATTACAGAAGTATGTGCATGATCCAAGCCATGTGGTAGACTTCGGTCAGTTAGGACTAAAAGCTGACTTGTCTTATGTGGAGGAGCCCATACAGATTTTGGATAGAAAGGATAAAGTTCTGTAAAATCGAGTTGTTCCTTTGGTTCGAGTGCTTTGGCAAAATCATTCCGTCGAGGAGTCGACTTGGGAACTTGAAGCAGATATAAAGAAAAGTTTTCCTTCATTATTCGATCTAGGTGGGTTTGTGTTTAAGTTTCAGGGACAAAACTTTTTGTTAGTGTATTAATATGTAATGCCCTGAATCCCATTGCGGAGCACGGATTGGGCTTGCGATCGAATGGCCGAGTCGGATGAGAATTAGGGAACTTTACTTGGGAAAACTTTACCAGGATCGTGGGATAATGAATTGAGATCCTTTCCTCGTTATAGATTTGAATCTTTTGAAATGATGCCCAAGATGCAGTGGCTCGCATCTTGGAAGAAGAGTTCTATATAAGAGTCGCTTGCCCCGAGACCATGGCCCTGCTGGTTTTCGATGTCGCTTTTGTTGTTGGCTTTTGTGTGTATTTTCGTGATTATTTTTGATGAATGTTTTCATGGATTTACTTTTACTGTCTACACATTCATATCGAATCACTGAGAGAAAAAGAAATAAGTATGCTGACCAGACGTTGGTGCCAATGCAGTTGCTAATACAGTGAACCGAGCTTGACGTTGCATGGAAGACCTCTTTCTCTCGACAATTCACCAACAAATGAGTGGCTTTGATCCTTCGACGATCCTTAATCTTTGTGCGTAATAATGGTAGACTTGTTGTTGCGTTCGGTACTTAATAAAAGATGCCTAGTAATAACTCGAAAAGATAACGAAAGATAAATTATCACATGGCTAGGCTTATGTTGCAAATCAAATGATGCTTGTATGTTGCGATATGAATTATTGAACAGGTGATACAAAGACCCAAGTATTGGGCGGTAAGTATATTAAATTTGGTTCGAAACAATGATAATACTAATAAATAGTCCCTCGGTTGGATAAATGAGTATACGAGCCTATGGCTCAAGGCAAGATGGTAAGATAGCAAGATGGTAAAATGGCAAGTTGGCAAGATAAAATAAGAATTATGACTTATGTGTGGAAGATGTTATTATCATGTATGTTGTGTCTCTTATTAGTTAAGTTGTATTACGTGCATGGTCATGGACAACTTATGTACAAGGTAGTTCCCAGAACGGTAATCCGCGGCCATGGACCCAGTTTGTCCTAGGGGGAACAAGGATTGATGTCGACGTACTGGCATCGGTATACGAAACTTGTAGTGGTGCTAGCTACCTGCACTGTAAGGGTATCGTTATAACAGTAAGACGGTCCAAGATGGCGTGTCGCCAGTGACCTTCATATAGTAGGTTTCATAGCTAAGAAAGTCTTATGCAGGCAAGAGTAAGTGTTATTCATAAATATACAGGGATGGCTATCGACCGTGGGTAAGATTCACTAAATTGGTGATGAATATGAATTGCTTATGCTAGAACAACATGAATTGCTTATGTTTCTAACATCACTGTGTTCTTCTTATATTTCTTATCAAATATATGAATTGTTAATGGACCCTAAGGTAAGATAGAAAGATCACAAATCAATAGTGAACATTCATGTAATTTACTACTGTTGATTTATGGTGAGATTGGTCACGGCTGCTCACCAGTACATATGTGGCAATGTACTGACCCTCGTCTCCACAGGTGCCAGGAACCTCATAGATAATCTTAGACGCTGAAGGCTTGCTGTCCGACTCTTTAGAAGCTTCATACTTCCTTGAAGTTTCTACTTGAAGAAGAAGGCAATTCGCTGAAGGTGGTATTGCCGCATTATTAATAAAGGGATATGATGTATGGAACAAGTTGTATCTCATTTCAATATTTCTACAAGTTGTAGCCAAGTTTGGCATTTTATCTCGACTGTTTGAGAGCCATATATTTTCTATTTCAAAGATATCAATAAAGAGCTTATTCAGATCATATGTGTGTTGTCCAACTTCTTTGTGAACTTGCTGTAAATCTTTATTCAAAATGTCTCTTTTATAAAAGGAACACGAGCACGGCTTGTACAAGTACAATTCCAGACTTGTACGGCATCACACCTTAGCGATGACGAACGATTCGACGTGAATTAAAGCAGAGACGAATGATTCCCCGAATCGGGGTGTGACACCCAAAATGTAAAGAGAGAGCGTAACGCCCAAAATGTAAAGAGAGACATGTATGTCAATAAAAGAGGACGATGAAATTTCTCAAAGGGCTGACTGCAGTATTTGCTCAGAGGACGGCCCTACTTGTCGCCCAACCGAAGATCCACACTCTTGAGGAGGCTATCCCAGCTATGATCCAGGAGGAGACATGCATCAGACTATAGGCAGGGACAGGTGGTCCTTCCAAAGAAAAGTCAGCACTAACGGCCACCAGCTCGGATGACACACGGCCTAAGGGAGAGGCCTGGCAGCACAACTGGCAGTACTATAACTGCGATAAGATGGGCCACCATCGGCATGCTAGTACCAAACCACCTAAGGAGGGAGATTCAGGTAGTGGACGGGGATAATTCGGTGGACGAGGACATTTTGAAGGACGTGGCTGTGGTCGTGGGGGTCGACGAGACGATCGAGAAGGCTATCGGGCAAACCTGCTGGTAGAAAAAGGAGATGGAGAAGCAAGCGGCACCTTTACCGAAGAGGATCAGGCACTGGTGGATATGCTGGAGGTGCTCAAGAGGAAGCAGCGAACGTCCACTGATGGAGATAGGAGGAGCGCAATGGAGGAGGAGTCCACCTCATTCTTCGCTGGAGGCAACACCACCATGTATGCCCATCCATCAGAAGGTACTCATGTCACGCCCCGATTCCGTCGAATCGATAGTCGTCCCCCGGGCGTGATGCCGTGCGAACCTAATTTGCGATCGCACAAGGCCAAGTCATAAGGTAATCCGAGACACGAGATCTAAGAGAGTACGCAGACAAATTGATACACACAATAAGTAAAGGAAACTTGATCTTTATTGATAATGAACATCTTTTTACAGACTCCGACACAAGACTCATTGCCGCGCGGGCTACAACATGACTCGATTACAAAAGAGTGCCGATGAGATAGCCGTTCCATACATTGCACACATCCCTCAATATACACAAGTACTCCATTGACCTGGATGGAAGGGACGCTGAGTTATTTTCCTTGGACTGTCGAGAGCCTTCAAAATGTGGAGTCGCTGAGAGATAGTCTTCGACGCACGGCCGAAGCTTCAAAAGTCACGAACGTCGCCTTGCTAGTTGGCACGTCCTTCCTGGTTCGCGGGACCTGCAAAGAGCGAGGATCAGCACGAAACACATGTACTGGCGAATGGCTAATTAAATCCAAGCTCTGCATTTGATTCAAGAAGTTTCATAAACAAGTTTGCTAGCTATTTCAATGATCTTTCTAACCATCCTGTATGATTTGCATGTTAACATGTTTTGAGGCAAGCAACTATCATGTTCATCCCGTGTCCCGTGCACCTGTTAAGTAGTGATAGGGGTTTAAAGGCCACTGGCAATGTCAAGCCATCGCGGACTATAGCATTCTGTTAGACGACGCCCCTTTCGCGTCGGGTAGCGAGCCCTGTGCGAAAGTGCCCGCATAACTCGTGCCGATGAAGGGTTGGCGCTGCTACACTCGTTCCTCCCGGGCCGAACCGGTCCCTTGGCCGAGGCAACCGTTCGAGGAACTTCACCTTGTCGACAAGTTGTCCAATGACCGCTTTCTTTGGAACTTAGTTGATTTACTCATTTTTCCGTATCGTTGCGATAAGCGTTAATAGATTCATTCGTTGGATTGGCATAGACTAAGTGTAATTGCATAGGGAAGCACGTTTTTCATTTCCAAAACCGACAGTTCGATAACAAGTGTTTCGTGAAGTATCGTGCCACGATTTCACTGATTCTATACTATTATGACAAGCATTTAATTTACTTCACATGTTGAGTTTTTGAAGTAGAGGGACGGGACGAAGGAGGTCAGCCACTCGTCTTAGCTTGCTTTAAGCGAGCGACCGGTTGGCTGCGCTGCCGTCGCCTATGCGATCACCTGCAATCGCATAAGCAACTGATTAGAACACTGTGTATTTCAAGGAATTTCGATATGAATACGAGCTCGAAAATGCATCACAAAAAACCCATCGAAAGCATTCACGAAAACAAAAGCCAAAGCCAATTCAAGTGCGGCATGAAAACCAGAGCAACGGGAGGTCTCTCCCGACTCAGCCGCAGAGCCAATCCTCGAGGCGCAACCCGCTGAATATGGGACTTGGTTCCGAAGAAGCCATTCCATAACGTGGAATGGATCTTAATTCAACCGTTCCCGTTCGATCGACTCGGCCGATTCCGACCTATCGGTCCCGACCAAATCGATAGCGACAGTGTTCCTTTCTCGCGCACCCCGTGGACGGAGACGGGGCACGATGTAGGGACGGGCACTACACCATAACCAACTAATAAAAAGTTTCGTCCTCGAAACTTAAAGATGAAACCTACCTCTACGAGAACAATGAAGGGAATTTATCCTTCATCTCCGATTCAAGCTCCCACGTCGACTCTTCGACCGAGTGGTTCTTCCAGAGGACGCGGACAAGAGGGATCGCTCGATTGCGCAGCAGCTTATCCTTGCGTTCTATGATTCGAACTGGTTCTTCAACGTAGGATAAGTCAGACTTTAGCTCCAGCTGGCCAAAATCTACCACGTGGCTCGGGTCGTGCACGTACTTCCGCAATTGAGAGACATGGAAGACATTGTGAACACCTTCAAGCGCCGGTGGTAGGGCAATTTTATAGGCCACTGGCGCGACCCGTTCAAGTATTTCGAACGGCCCAACAAATCTCGGACTCAGCTTTCCTTTCGCGCCGAACCGACTAACTCCCCGCATGGGCGACACCTTGAGGAATACGTGATCGCCTACTTGAAACTCGAGTGGTCGACGATGAATGTCCGCATTGCTTTTCTGGCGACTCTGTGCGGTCTTTAATCTTTCCCGAATGAGCTTGACCTTTTCCACAGTCTGTTCTACCAGCTCCGGGCCGAGTATCTGCCGTTCCCCGACTTCATCCCAGCAAATAGGAGATCTGCACTTCCGGCCGTACAAGGCTTCATACGGCGCCATCTGGATGCTGGATTGGTAGCTATTGTTGTATGCAAATTCCGCCAGCGGTAGGTGGACGTCCCAGCTTGATTTGAAGTCGATAGCGCAGAGCCGTAGCATGTCTTCAAGAATCTGGTTGACGCGCTCCGTTTGGCCGTCGGTCTGAGGATGGTAAGCTGAGCTGAACTGCAACTTGGTTCCCAGTGCCGACTGAAGGCTACTCCAGAATTGCGACATGAACCGTGAATCCCGATCAGAGACGATGGATACTGGAACTCCGTGCAGCCGTACTATCTCGTCAAGATAAATCTGCGCCAGGCGATCAACGCTCCAAGTAACTTTGATGGCGATAAAGTGCGCTGACTTGGTTAATCGATCGACGATGACCCAGATGGCGTCGTTCTCCCGTGGTGTCTTCGGCAGGCCAACAATAAAATCCATAGTGACATGATTCCATTTCCACTCGGGAATAGCGAGGTTCTGCATCTCCCCTCCCGATCGCTGATGCTCAGCTTTCACCTGCTGACAGGCCATGCATTGCGACACGAAGAGCGCCACATCTCTCTTCATCCCGTGCCACCAAAAGGTCGTGCGGAGGTCCTTATACATTTTGGTACTGCCTGGATGCAAAGTGTATTTCGTATAGTACGCCTCCGCCAGGATCTCCTTTCTAAGTTCTGAATCGTCCGGAACGCATAGCCTACCCTTCAATCGAAGCACGCCGGTTTCGTCTTCCACAAAGTCAGTCGTCCTGCCTGTCGAAATTAGCTCTCGCACTTTCTTCAGGTACGAATCGTCTGTCTGAGCGGTCTTGATCTTATTCAGCAAGCTCGGCTCCAACTGTAACTTTGCCAACTGCACGTTCCGGAATCTGACTCGGAGCTCGATGCCCATCTCTTCAAGGTCGCGTAGCAGTCGAGGGTCGATGGATAACGAGGCAAGGTACTTCCGACTCAAAGCGTCCGCCACAACATTTCCCTTTCCCGGCGTGTAGTCGATAGTCAAGTCGTAATCCTTGATTAGTTCCAGCCAGCGCCTTTGCCGCAAGTTCAGCTCCTTCTGCGTGAATAGATACTTAAGGCTCTTGTGATCGGTATAGATCGTGCACGCCACACCATAGAGATAGTGGCGCCACAATTTCAACGTAAACACAATCGCCGCTAACTCCAGGTCGTGCGTGGGATAATTTTTCTCGTGCGGCTTTAGCTGTCGGGACGCAAAAGATATCACCTTGTTCCGCTGCATCAGCACGTACCCCAAGCCCTGACCGGACGCGTCGCTAAATATCTGGAAACCCTCAGTCCCTTCTGGAAGTACGAGTATCGGGGCCGAGACGAGCCTCTGCTTCAACTCTTGGAACGCAGCTTCACAGTCGTCTGACCATTCAAAGGCGACTCCTTTCTGGGTGAGGCGAGTCAGAGGCGATGCGATCTTCGCGAAGTCTTTCACGAAGCGTCGGTAGTATCCAGCTAGGCCAAGGAAACTTCGAATCTCGCCGACAGACGCTGGCCGCTTCCAATCGACAACGGCTTCAACTTTCTTTGGGTCGACCGCAATGCCTTCAGCAGAAATGATGTGTCCGAGGAATGCGACGCTGCTAAGCCAGAATTCACATTTGCTTCGCTTCGCGTAGAGTTGATTTTCTCGAAGGGTCTGAAGCACGGTCCGCAGATGCTCAGTATGCTGCTGCTTATTCTTCGAGTAGACGAGTATATCATCGATAAAGACCACTACGAACTTGTCGAGGAAGGGTCGGAACACCCGATTCATTAAATCCATGAAGGCAGCAGGGGCGTTCGTTAGGCCGAACGACATTACCAGGAACTCGTAATGGCCGTATCGAGTGCGGAAGGCAGACTTCGGCACATCGTCCGGCTTGATCTTGAGTTGATGATAACCCGAACGCAGATCAATTTTAGAGAACACCGTGGCTCCTTGGAGCTGATCGAACAGATCATCTATGCGGGGCAGGGGATACTTGTTCCGGACGGTGGCTTTATTCAGCTCGCGGTAGTCGATACAAAGACGCATAGAGCCGTCCTTCTTCTTGACAAATAGTACGGGCGCTCCCCACGGCGAGACGCTGGGTCGGATGAATCCCTTGTCGAGCAATTCCTGTAACTGCACCTTGAGTTCTTTAAGCTCTGCAGGGGCCATTCTGTACGGGGTCTTCGAGATCGGTCGAGTGTCGGGGAAGGTATCGATAGTGAACTCAATCTCTCGATCGGGCGGCATGCCGGGCAACTCGTCCGGGAACACATCGGGGAATTCTGCCACAACGTCGGTCTGACCCGCGTTTGCACTATCCTGTCGCATGTCTCGAACGGAAGCCAGATAGCCTTCGCACCCGGAATGCAGCATCCGTCGAGCAGATATCGCAGAGATCACCATGCAGGTCGGCGACGCCTCACCACACGAGTAGCAGAATTCAGGCACTCCCGGTATGCGGAAAGTGACTTTCTTCTCAGCGTAGTCTATGGTTGCGTTGCACGGACCGAGCCAATCCATCCCCAGAATGATGTCGTAGTCTTTAATATCTAAAACTATCGCATCAAGACTGACCTGTTGACCACCTATACAGATGATTCCGTCTCCGCAGACTAAATTCGCAGCTAGTGGTATGCCCGACGGGATATTAACAGTAAGCTCAAGACCGAGCGGTGTCAGGGGAAATTTGTGTTCGGCGACGAAGTCCGCCGATATGAAACTATGCGTGGCACCTGAATCAAACAATACACGAGCAGGTTTATTATTGAATTACAGTATACCTGTCACAACTGTGTCAGATGCGAACACTTCGTCTCGGGTCATGGCGTAGACACGGCCCTGAGCATTGGGGCGACGGTCTTGGCCATTCTGTGGTGCGGTCGGTGGAGCCCGAGGTGCTTGGCCTCGGTTTTGTTGATGTTGTGGGCGCTGGCTCGACGTAGCTTCCGGACAGTCCCTTACGAGATGATCTCTTTTGCCGCATGCGAAACAGACTCTGTTCTTAAGTCGGCAATCGGTGTCCAGGTGCCCGTCCTTGTGGCAGAAATTGCAGACCATCCGTTCCTTCGTCTAGTTGCCGCGATGTTGACGCTTATGTGCGTTGTTGCCTCCCGCATAACTATGGCGTTTGTTATTAGAGTTAACAGTGCCGGTAGTAGTAGGAGGATACTCGGACTCCAGACGGATGGCGTGGTTGAGTGCCTCGCCCACAGTTTTGTATTCCGGCACCGAGACATGTGCACGGATAGTGGAACGCAGGCCTACTACGAATCGCTTTACTCGGCTTGCAGTAGTAGGTAGATAGTCACCAACGAACTTGGCCAGTTTGTTGAATTTGGCCGCATATTGTCGTACAGTCATATTCCCTTGCGTCAGCTGCATGAACTCGTTCTCCTTTTCCTGTCGCACGGCTGCAGAAAGATATTCGTTCTCGAACGCATTTCTGAATGTCGCCCATGATATCGCCGCTGTCTCGTCTTCACGTCGAATAGCCCGCTTCTGCACAGCCCACCAATCGTGCGCGTTCATTCGAAGTAATAGTTGAGCTCACGCGACTTTCTTCGGGTCCTCGACATCCAGAAGCTCGAACTTGTCTTCCAGCTCCTCCAACCAGTCGATCGCCACCGCGGGATCTTCTGTGCCGTTGAAGGAAGTGCGGCAGCTTTTAGTGAACTTTGACACGTCGAAGTTGGAACTTCTCGGTGCTGCAGGTGAGAGCACGGGCGCCTCTGGTTCGGCTTTGTTGGATTGAACCGCAGGCTGGGTCACGGCAGGTGTCATCGTTGAGTTGTTGTTGCCGACGACCGACTGTACGATCTGCTGGAGGGTATTCAGCTGCTGCTGCTGCAGCTTGAATTGAGCCTCAAACCGACTCTCAAATTGAGCCTGACGAGCCTCTGCTTGCTGACGATGGAGCTCGTTCTGACGTTGCTGTATTTCAAGCATTTGCAGCATACGTTGCATCGGGTCGCCGGAAGATCCGGCTACAGTAGGCGTCATTCCCGTTGGGTTAACGGAATGCTCGGGCCTAGAAGCACTCGAGCCGCTCGAAGCGCTCGTCTCGTCTTCCGCCTGAGCTCCCGTAACTGCAGGGAAAAAGGAAGGCAACTCTCGTTAGTTTCAGAAAATGTCCTGGGTTCAGCGTATGGAACAACTCTTCTCATCGACACGAGGTCAACGGTCGGAGACTAGAATTCGACACGAGAGGCCAAGGACGTAAAGCCGTGCTCTGATACCATTATGTCACGCCCCGATTCCGTCGAATCGATAGTCGTCCCCCGAGCGTGATGCCGTGCGAACCTAATTTGCGATCGCACAAGGCCAAGTCATAAGGTAATCCGAGACACGAGATCTAAGAGAGTACGCAGACAAATTGATACACACAATAAGTAAAGGAAACTTGATCTTTATTGATAATGAACATCTTTTTACAGACTCCGACACAAGACTCATTGCCGCGCGGGCTACAACATGACTCGATTACAAAAGAGTGCCGATGAGATAGCCGTTCCATACATTGCACACATCCCTCATTATACACAAGTACTCCATTGACCTGGATGGAAGGGACGCTGAGTCATTTTCCTTGGACTATCGAGAGCCTTCAAAATGTGGAGTCACTGAGAGATAGTCTTCGACGCACGGCCGAAGCTTCAAAAGTCACGAACGTCGCCTTGCTAGTTGGCACGTCCTTCCTGGTTCGCGGGACCTGCAAAGAGCGAGGATCAGCACGAAACACATGTATTGGCGAATGGCTAATTAAATCCAAGCTCTGCATTTGATTCAAGAAGTTTCATAAACATGTTTGCTAGCTATTTCAATGATCTTTCTAACCATCCTGTATGATTTGCATGTTAACATGTTTTGAGGCAAGCAACTATCATGTTCATCCCGTGTCCCGTGCACCTGTTAAGTAGTGATAGGGGTTTAAAGGCCACTGGCAATGTCAAGCCATCGCGGACTATAGCATTCGGTTAGACGACGCCCCTTTCGCGTCGGGTAGCGAGCCCTGTGCGAAAGTGCCCGCATAACTCGCGCCGATGAAGGGTTGGCACTGCTACACTCGTTCCTCCCGGGCCGAACCGGTCCCTTGGCCGAGGCAACCGTTCGAGGAACTTCACCTTGTCGACAAGTTGTCCAATGACCGCTTTCTTTGGAACTTAGTTGATTTACTCATTTTTCTGTATCGTTGCGATAAGCGTTAATAGATTCATTCGTTGGATTGGCATAGACCAAGTGTAATTGCATAGGGAAGCACATTTTTCATTTCCAAAACCGACAGTTCGATAACAAGTGTTTCGTGAAGTATCGTGCCACGATTTCACTGATTCTATACTATTATGACAAGCATTTAATTTACTTCACATGTTGAGTTTTTGAAGTAGAGGGACGGGACGAAGGAGGTCAGCCACTCGCCTTAGCTTGCTTCAAGCGAGCGACCGATTGGCTGCGCTGCCGTCGCCTATGCGATCACCTGCAATCGCATAAGCAACTGATTAGAACACTGTGTATTTCAAGGAATTTCGATATGAATGCGAGCTCGAAAACGCGTCACGAAAAACCCATCGAAAGCATTCACGAAAACGAAAGCCAAAGCCAATTCAAGTGCGGCATGAAAACCAGAGCAACGGGAGGTCTCTCCCGACTCAGCCGCAGAGCCAATCCTCGAGGCGCAACCCGCTGAATATGGGACTTGGTTCCGAAGAAGCCATTCCATAACGTGGAATAGATCTTAATTCAACCGTTCCCGTTCGATCGACTTGGCCGATTCCGACCTATCGGTCCCGACCAAATCGATAGCGACAGTGTTCCTTTCTCGCGCACCCCGTGGACGGAGACGGGGCACGATGTAGGGACGGGCACTACAACTCATGACTCACTTGCTGTTGCATCCATTGCTTCCCTTAAATCGTCAGATTAGATTATCGACTCGGGGGCATATCGGCATTTGACAGAAAATGCTAGTGAGTTCTCCTTATACACTCACCTAGCATCAACAGACAGCATTCAAACAGCTGATGGCACTTTCCAGCCAGTGGTCAATAAGGGCATTATTAATTGTACAAGTTCAGTGAGATTATCTAATATTTTACGTGCTCCATCCTTTTCAGTCAGTCTCTTGTCCATTAGTTCTATAATCCTTCAACTTAAATACATTATTTCTTCTGATATCCCTAAGGTGATCTTCCAGGAGAAAAAGACGGGACGAAGACTTGGGACTAGCACTTGGCATAAGGGACTTTGGTACCTGGATCGAGAAGGACTTATCACGACCCGCTTCCGAAAAATCGGACACGAGTCGGACACGCCCAGCCTTCGTCGTTAGACACGACGAAGTAAGCTATTCCAATCTAGGAAAATCTAACCAGATAATCATGAACAAGTATGAAATCACAGCATCTATAATGTATCCCAAATCCAGAGTAAAGTACAAGTCTCAGAATTTTATTACATTCCAGCAAAATGAAAGATAGAGTCTACTAGTCTCAAATACAAGGAAAATGTAAAGTACTAATGGTAAAGCTCTAGGCTTCTGCAGCCTCTAAGTCAAGAGTAACTCCAGCTAGCTCTCCTGCATCAACTGGCTCTCGGCCATAATAAGTGTCGCACAGGGCCTCCAACTCACCTGCAACATATCCTATTTAGGAGCAGAGCAAAGTATAGTTCTTGGTAATGAAACATGAACATGATATGAACTTTATACAGGAGTACAGGAAATGAAATACAGGAATGAACATGAAAGTACAGGAAAGTAGTACAGGAAATAAGTACAAGAACTATAGTACATGAATGTAAAGTACAGAAACATGTAAAGTACAGGAAATATAATGTACAGGAATGAAACTATAATCCTGTAGTACCAGACATGATAAGTGCACAATATCGAAATACATCTATTCCATGTGACCGGCTGGGGTGAGAACATGCACATGAGTACATGAATATGGTACGACTTAGGGCCCGCGTGCACGATGCGAGGCCTAAGCTAGGCACATGAGTATAGTAACCGAGATTGGTCACATGGCTAGTGTATTTCCCTACCCGACAATAATAAGTACAAGAACAAGAATACAGAAGTACAGGAGTACATGATATCGTACCATGACGTGTCATAAGAAAGAATACAAGAATGTAAATGCACAAAACCGTAGAAAAGTACTTGTCTGGCTCCGAAAAAGTACTGGTAATCAAGGAAGCTGGATATCCTCCTGGTTTATTTAGTACAAGCTGGTTAATAACTAGACAAGCTCTAAATTGGTATTTTGTAGTTCTACAATTAATATTTGATTAAACCCAAATATTAACTACTCATTATTAAACTTCCTTACAATTATTCTCAAAACCATTATTTAAACTATTCACTAGAATATAAAGATAACTAACCTAAATTGACAACCATGTTACTTATTCAACTTTGGGATAGACTTAAGAATACTTAGTCCTATTAATCTATTTATTACAACAGGATTTGGAGAGTGTCTCCAATAGAGAGGTTCCTACCAATTCTTAAGTTTTACCCTTTAATCCAGATAACATCACCAGAATGCTCAAATTAAGGTTCAATCAAAACTGGCTTAACAAGACTGGCATAATATAAAGTTCATAAAAACCAGTTTACTGACTACTACAAAATTTAGGTTAAAGGGAATTCAATCCAATCCTACTCTGAAATTCCAGGTTACCCAAGTTATTGAGACAGTAAATACAATCTCAGATTTAAACTTTCCTCAATATTGCATATGTGATTCTCAGTTTTTCACTGGGAATAACATCTCAGGTTCACACTAAAGTTCAGTAATGTATATACTATAAATTCTCAGGTTCACACTAAGGTTCAGTGATGTTCCTATCCCCTGCTACCAGGTCAAACTAACTGAATTGAGCCAAAAGACTGAAAGCTTGGCCACATCTTGACAATAGTAAACTGAGGAACACTACACTGTTTGCATCACAGGCCTACTAAATTGATGGCAGCAAAAATACAGGAACAGCAGTAATGTTATGAACCAACATTCTAATGTCATAGCTCAAAGTATGTTAACTGACATTAACTACCTATTGGTACCAGATACCAATTTACATCCAATTGTTTTAAACTCTAATTAGTCCATAATATGCTCTCGAAGGCAAACATACACCTAGGTAATGCCCAGGTTCATCCATTATTAATATTGTACATGATATCTCAGGTTCAAATAAACGAACCCAACATTGCACAGATATTAAAGTTCAACAGAATGAACCAAGGCATTGCACAAGTATTAGAGTTCAACCAAATGAACTAATTCGATATGAATTCATATTCAAACAACAAGCCAACCACCAATAGTCCATAGTTAAGTTAATGCCATCCTTCACCTAGAGTGTAGGATGATACTCTTCTTCTAGGTTCTGTAATCAAAAGATCAGGTAATGTGGTACCAACTAAAGAATACAAAGTAGACTAATATTAGGAGTACTCAAACTGAATTAAGCATGACCAAATATCATTCAGTGATGCCAGCTTCATAGTGAACTAGGTCTCAGTTTACTAAATCAAACCACTGTACCTATATTCCCAGTTTTTCAATAAACTGAGTTAGCTCTACAGACACATCTCAGGTTCTTCCAATCAATTCATTAATAAAAACATTTAGCTAACTGCAAAAATTAAACTGATATGAAATCTCAGTGACAAAACTGAGATGAAATCCCAGATTCATTATCCTGGAGCAATCACTGCATTTGCAGTTTCAAATCACACATTCATGTAATTGATACCAACTGAAAACTAATTAATTGAATCTCAAAACATCCCCTGTCCATACACGAACTGGACACTACCCAACCCTTTGGCCGATTAATTAATTGAACATCTACTACAAAATAACATCATTCAATTAAGGATAGTGCCTATACCTGAAAGAGAAGATCGATATCAAACGATGAATTGTTCTAAAGAGTCAAGCACGAGCTCTTGATTCCAATGGAAAGATTTGAAACTCTGTTGAGACAATTTGTCGAATAATTGTAAAATAGCAAGAATTAAACAAGAGACTTAGAAGAATTTGAATTTTCCAAACTGGAAACAAATAACAAGAAGATTAGAATTAAAATTCATCACTCACAGCTAAGGATTCGATCCAACACTGCTATGATCACCAATAACTGCCTTGGTTCTCAAATGCATCCTGTTCGATCATTAAGCCAGGAACAGAGAATTTCATACTAAAATCCATCCATACTTAGTAAAATGTCCAGATCAAATTGACAAGAGAGTCGATACTTACCAGGATTGATAATCGGTGAATCAAAATCGATCACCTCGACAAACCAATGTTATTTGCAGAAGGAAATTAGATCAGAGCTCTTTGATCTTGATCTGAAAACAAGGGACATCCACTGTCAAAAGAAAGGGAACGGCCGAACTAGATCTAATCAAGGAAGGGAGAGTTCAAATTTATTCACCTCCCTCGATGACGTCGGGATAACGATACTGATTGTCCTGTTGATGAAGATGATCCGCTCCCATACTGTCAAGGAAGTAGTTGCTTGACAAAGAGGAAGACACTTCTGCTCTTCTGATTCATAATTCTTATGCTTCCGCCATGGCTACGCCTTCTCTTCCAAAGCTGTGGCTCAAATTTTAGGAGGAGGAATTGTTATGGGGAAGAAGAAATGAGAGATTGATTCCTTAAATAGACAGTTGGAAGGAAAATGGAGGGAAATTGAATTGGAAGGTTGTTGGCACATGGCTAGGCTGTCAAAATCGGTTAGAGAAGGAAATTCAAATTTCCTTCTCCATTTCCAGAAGGAGATAGCCGATCATGAGCTTAGTTGAGGAAAAGGCTGGTTTAAATGAGAGAGTTGATTCATGGGCTGAACTCTAAAGCCCACGAATTGAATTGAGGAAAAGCCCTAAATAAATTTGGTTGAAGAATCAATTAATAACAAATAATAATTTTAGGAAAAGAAAATCAGAAAATCATTTAATTATAAAAAAATCTCTAAGAAGTGGAGTTACAGGACTAGACTCAGCACTAATGTCTACGGCAGAGAAGGCTGGTATGGAAGGACTGCAGATGATGGCCAAGGATACTTTGCTACTCCATCATAGGAGGTTGGGACATTCCTCTTTTGACACTTTAAGTAAATTGTTTTTTGATATTTATGAAAAAGTGTCAAATAAAGCGAAACTAGTATGTGATGCATGTGAGTTAGACAAACTTACTAGGAGTTCCTATATTGTTACGGGTCATAGGAGCTCCTCTGTTTTTGAGGTAGTACACTCTGATGTTTGGAGTCCATGTGCTACTAATACTATGAATGACTACAAGTACTTTGTTTCCTTTATTGATTGTGCTTCTCGTGTTACCTGGTTGTACTTGTTAAAAAAATAAAAGTGATGTACCTACTTATTTTTGAGATTTTTACAAACATGTCCAGACTCAGTATAGGACAATTGTGAAGGTACTGAGGTCTGACAATGGAACAAAGTATACAAACAGAACACTTACAGAATACTTGTCAACATACGGGATACAACATCAGACCACTTGTACATACACTCCTACACAAAATAGCATAGCAGAAAGGAAGAACATACATCTTCTGTAGGTCGCAAGAAGCATAATAATTGACATGAATATCCTACAGAGTCTGTGGGGACATGCAGTTTTGACAGCAGCTCAACTAATCAACAGAATACCTTCAAAGGTCCTGGGATGGAAGTCTCCATGTAAAATATTGCAAGGCAATAATAGTGGAACACTCCCACTGAAGGTGTTTGGGTGCGTATGCTTTGTGAAGGACAACAGGTCGTTAGTTGGAAAGCTTGATACTAGAGCAGTCAAGTGCATCTTCGTCAGCTACTCGGCAACTCAGAAGGGGTACGTATGCTTGAGTGCAATAAAAAAAAATTTGTAAGTATGGATGTCCACTTCCGGGAGCATGAACCATACTACCGTCAGGAGGGAACTTCAAATCACACGTCTAATACTGCTAGTATAAGGCAAGAGGGGGAGAAGGAGAGCTCAGTAGTGACTAATTTAGGAGTTTAGCATGGAGGCATGGAGGCACGGTCGAGGAGGAGCGGGAAGGTGAAGTGGAACAAGGGGAGGAGATGAGAGGTGTTAGGCCTACGGCTCAGGGGGAGTTACTTACCTACAGCAAGAGAGAAACAAACTGCAGGACCAGTACCTACAGTGCCAGTGCTACGTCCCTTACCTGTGTCCGTCTCAACTCCTGAGACACCTACAATACCACTACCCCCTTCAGGTGATATAATTCTTCCTACTCCTTCCACACCATTATCAGTATAAAGGACCACTTGCAGCAATGTGGGAAATCCTCTAGATAGATATGGTTTGTACCTTGCTCAGTTTGTTTCTTCTGACCATATCTTTTTTTCTCATGGAGTATATATTGTATCTTTAGATAGTATTACTGTACCTAACAATTAGTAGGTTGCCAAGAATGATCCAAAGTGAAAAGCGGCAATGCTCGAGGAGTTAGGAGGTCTTAAGAAGAACCATACTTGGGAGCTGGTAAGGCTGCCAGAAGGAAAGAGCGCAGTCTAATGCAAGTGGATCTTTACTGTGAAGCAGAATCGAGATGTACAGGTTGAGCACTACAAAGCTGGATTGGTGGCAAAAGGATACAATCAGATATACGACATTGACTATGACGAGACCTTTGTACCAGTCACAAAGATGAGTACTGTCGGGACCCTGATTTCTTTGACAGTGAATGGTGGATGGAGCTACACCAACTGGATGTAAAGAATGCATTCATGGGGATCTGGTGGAGGAGGTATACATGGAGATACCATCAGAATTCGGCACCAACCAGACAGTGGGCAAGGTCTGCAGGTTGAAGAACTATCTATGGACTAAAGCAGTCTCCTCGGACATGGTTTGACAGATTCAGGAGGACGATGATAGAGATGGAATATCAGCAGATCAATGCTGATCATACTGTATTCTTTAGATGAATTGGAGGCCACATCACCATGCTTGCGGTGTACGTAGATGACATGACTATCACAGGAGATGATGAGCAGGAGATCACCTAACTCAAAGGGAAGCTTGGCAGGAAATTTAAGGTGAAGGACCTTGGTCTTCTTCGCTACTTCTTTGGGATAGAGATCGCTTGAAACAGAGAGGGGATTGTTCTTCCTCAGAGGAAGTATGCACTGGACCTTCTTACAGAGACATGGATGTTGGGGTACAAACCTGCAGCAACGTCAATAGTCCAGAGGTTTAAATTGAAGGTCGGGGCTGAAGACCCAGTTTATCGAGACAGATACCAGAGACTGGTGGGCAAGTTGATCTATCTGAGCCACACCCGACCTGATATCTGCTTTGTAGTGAGTACGGTAAGCCGCTACATGCATGACCCACGGAAGGGTCATGTGGATGTAGTGTACCAGATTCAGAGGTACTTGAAGGGTGCCCCTGGGAAGGGGCTGGTATTCAAGAAGAACAATCACATGAGAATTGAAGGCTACTGTGATTCTGACTGGGCTAGCTGTGCCGATGATAGAAGGTCTACCTCAGCATATTACATATTCGTAGGAGGCAACCTAGTCTCCTGGAGGAGTAAGAAGCAGTCTATGGTAGCCAGATCGACAACGAAAGCAGATTACAGAGCTGTGTCCCTGGGAGTTACAGAACTGCTATAGTTGAAGAATATGCTGGTAGAACTGAAGCTGGATCAAGAAACCAAGATGAAGTTGTGGTGTGACAAACAATCAACTATTAGTATCGCCAATAATCCAGTACAGCATGACAGGACCAAACACATCGAGATTGATAGGTTCTTTATAAAGAGAAGCTGGATAGAGGATTGCTGGAGCATGACCACGTTCTGACCAGGGATCAGATAGCAGACGGACTAACCATGGGGCTTCTCTCTATGAGTTTGATTAGAGGATGTGACAAGATAGGCTTAGTAAACATTTTTCACCCATCTTGAGGGGGAGTGTTGGAATATTTAGTATGTCGGAAGTCATATTTTGTAGATTAGAATATCCTGTGACATATTTGGTATGCCAGAATATGTCACAGGATATCCACAGTATATTTCATCATTGTAATAATGATTGTAAGGCTATATAAAGCCAAGAAGACTATCAATAACACATAAAGAAATTACAACAGTAATGTAACCCCACTCCTCGAATTATTTTGGATAATCTTATATTTTCTAACAAAATATTTTTGATTTCTTTAAATCAAATTAAAAAATTTAGCTCTTTATTTTTAGTGACCATTTAACTTGGACTGGGCTTCTTAAGCCCAGCCCACTGAGTGGTTTAAATTCTTTAAGCTGCTCTCTATTGGAGAGATTTCTTCAACATTCAAATCCTTTCGAGAATTTTATTCTCAGATCCAATGTTCTTGCCTTTCCTAACCGATTCTCATAACTCTATTTAAACCCTATTTCTCTGTTCATTCATCATCATTTTTCCCTCTTTCGAACCCAGAAATTCCTAACCCTAGAATTGAGAGCACTGGCGAAGGATTGATGGAGTTGGCGTTCAACATCTTCAGCAATTGAACCAGATCGATTCACTTGGCGTCGACGACCATGCGACGGCAGCACTCAATTTTCGGCGAACTACTCGATGAGGATTCTCTTCATAGGTGTCAAATCATCATTTTTCCTTTAGATCGGTGAATGTTCCAATTTTCCTTCCTGAATGAAGAAATATGCTGATCCCTCTATTTTGACAACGGGATTTTTGTTCAGATCTTAGATCGGGAGATCGGGAGATCGATCTGAGTTTCCTTCACGTTTTGATTCTTCGTTGGGTTCGATTGAGATTTGGTGAGTTTGATTTCTGCTCAATTCATTCTAGATGTCGTAAACATTTTTATGAGGTTTTTCTGTTCTCGGTTACAAGCAATCAGATCGAGTAGATTGGATCACTGGTGAATCAAATTCTGCATGACTATGGATTGGTGAAGGAATCCTGAGATTTTCTGTTCGAATTACTGATCAGGGTAATTTTGGAGTGAATCAAAGGAATTGGCCTTCTCGCTAATTGTAAGGACTGATACTTTGGAGGTTGTATCCTTAGTTTCAAATAGGCTATATCAGTTGTCTTAATGTTTTAGGTTGATAGATCAGTTGTGGTATATGGCTTCCTGAGTTGACATTTAGGTTCCTAAGATTGAGTATGGATCACCTATTCTCTAGTTTTGTGTAAACTGTAGAAACCCAATTTTCAGTCCTGAGTTAGAGACTGTTTAGAGCTGTCTTAATTCAGGGGCTGTTGGTAGCAGTCCTGTTAGAGGACTGATACTTTGGGGCTATCAACTCCTTGTTTAGCTGAATACCTGTAGTGGCTAGATGTGACCAAGTACTTGTAGTATTTAGTTATCTGCTAGATTAGGTTTGCTTAGTAATGAAACTCTTTAGTTAAAGCATGTTATGGAATGTAATCACTAATTGAAACTAGTATAAATGTTAACCAATTGTAACCATATAACAGGAGGATATCCAGCATTTCTACCCACACTCGATCATCTTGAGCAAGGCAAGTATACTCCTCGGATTTGTCCATTTACTTCATGTCTTATGCATTTATTTCATGCTTGTACCTTCCTGTTGGACACGATATTACACGGTCATGTCTTGTGTCTTGTTCCATGAGTTTGCTTGTGTCTAGGAGGGAAAATACTACAGATGTGTGTTCACACCCAAGTTACAATTCATGTTAATAGCTTAGGCCTCGTACTGTGCACGCGGGACCTAAGCCGTACCTTCATGCCTGTGCCACGTTCCATGTTCTGCCCAAGCCGATCACACACTCTGGAAGTATTTCAAATATATCACACATGTCAGGTTTCTTGTATATTCCATGCTCAGGTACCAGGTTACATTTCAGGTTCATTTCATACAGTCTTGTGTTTCATTTCAGCATGCATGTTCTAGTTTCATGTTTTGAGATTCATTGCATGTTCATATTTCATCTTCATGTTGTTCTTGTTCATTTCCTTGGATATACTTAGCTCCGCTCCTCACTAGGATATGTTGTAGGTGAGATGGAGGCTATTTGTGACACTTACTACGGACAGGAGCCTGGAGGTACCTTTAAGCTAGCTGGTGTTGCTCTGGACTTAGAGGACGAGGAGGCTGAGCATCTTCCCTTTAGTTTCACTTGGACTTTGTATTAGAGACTTCAGTTTTACATTTCATTTTGCTGGAAAATGTAATAATTCATAGTTGTACTTGATTCTGGGATTCAATATTATAGATGTTGTGGTTTATATTCGTTCTTATCTGGACTTGTAGTTTTCCTAGAGTTTGGTACAGCTTACTTCATCGTGTCTAACGACGAAGGCTAGGTGTGTCCGACTCGTGTCCGATTATTCGGGAGCAGGTCGTAACAAGTAAATAGTACAGTTACTGTAAAAAAATGCACTAAATGCCTTTTCTTGCAGCCAAAGTGGCTGCAACTCTAATTATATCAGCATTCAGCAACCAAACAACCCCTTAGTCAATCTACAACATTTGATCATGAGTCGATGTAACCTATCTTTGGCAGAACTAGGTAAAACATCCTTTTATATTGTATCTTCTTTCACAGTGCAACAGTTTGCCCTCCTATTTCTATCATTATGTCCTGACTCTAGCAACTAAAGATATATAGTGCACAATTAAGCTTCAACTTAAGTTTTCTTGAAGATAATTGGCCGGCAACACAATCTTTCCATGCTGCAAAAGATTGACTATTATATAAGTCTGGATAGTTTGAACACTATATGCGTGTTGGTCTTATGGCATGCAGCTCCATATTTGAGCCATGAATGAGAATGGTCAAATTAAGTTTGTTGTTCTGCCATTAGGGGCCAGTGTCTATTAGGATTTTAACATGGGACTTCCCCCATTAATAAGGAATTAAGTCTCTGATAACCTTGTTTTTGCATGTGCATGTAGGGGTTCTGTCATCAATCAATTTAAACATTTATATAAGGGTTTTACTTGGTTTACTTGATGGCCCCATTTGGATTTGGATGCATCTTAATTTTTCCCTCTTAACTAGTTTCGGTATTTAATTTAATTGACCACTTCAAACTACTCCCACAATATCTTTTCTCTTAAGTAATTTTCTTATTTTCTTTATCAAACATTAATCCTCATGATCTTAAGCCGGAGGTTCAAGAGTATGTTTAGTATACATAAAAGAAATCGAGCAGCAAGAGTATTTGCACTCTATAGTCTCTTTTTGGGTAAATTGATCGATCCATAACTAGAAGATGTATCCAATTTGGCTGGCATGGTTACAATAAGAGACCAGAAATTCATCTTTGATTCATGTTATCAAATTTTATGAATGTGCAACATGTCATTGTACATCTTGATATTTAGTGTGTTGTATCCAAAAGAAGAAAGTACCGGGTACATGTATAGGTATGAGTAAAACATTGGCAAAATATGTGACAAAACCAAACAAGTACCGGATAGACGGATACCCTCATTATTGATATTGCTAGCTCCAAAGATATGTGATGGGTAATGAATTTGAGAGAGAAAGTAGTATTGGAGAATTATGACATTTATGTACAAATATTTTTATCATGTCCCCGCAAGAAGGAGTACCGTGAGGTGATTCAAATCTTGTTCGTCAATTGTTGGAAGCGAGAGCGGGAAAGAGGTTTAGTGAGCGCATCAACTAGCTGGTCAACAGAGAAAATATGAGCAATTCGAAAAGAACCTCCTTGAACTTGTTCCTGAATGAAGTGATAGTCAAGAGCAACATGTTTCATGCGAGAATAAAAATACCAGAATTGAGCACAGATTTGTTGCGCCAATGTTGTCACAGTAGACAACCGGTTGTTGAGATACAAAAACATGAAGCTCAGGGGGTAGAGAACAATCCAACAAATTTTTGCAGTTGTGATAGCCACAGCTCGATATTCGACCTCGGTGGAAGAGTGAGCCACGGTCCTTTGTTTCTTTGAACTCCATGATATTGGACTACGATCAATGTAGACGAGATAGACACTTATTAAGGTGAAATCATCTTTGTTTCCAACCCAATCGGCATCCGAAAATGCATGTAGTGACAATTGTGAGTTGCGGTAGAGAATAACACCATGAGCAATAATACCATAAAGATGTCGTAGTCTTGGGACAATGCATGAATTGTGATAACGTCTTCACAGTGTAAGCAATGTCCAGATGCGTGAGTGATAAGTATTGGAGACTAATAACAAAGGCTTTGTAATCATTTGGATCATAGAGGGATGATCCAGAGTGAAGTGTGAGCGTTGGAGTAGTGGCAAGTGGCGTAGACACGGACTTGGCATCGGTCATGTGATTCGGAGTGGCAACTGTTGCCGGTGCGAGAAAGAAGGAGATAGGTTCAGGAAGAAAGCTCTGATACCATAATGAATTTAAGAGCAAAAATAGTATTGGAGAATTATGGTATAGAACCAATTGCCATCTTGCTGCCTCACAAAAGAAGAGATATAAAAGAATATATATATCATATTAAATTTTAACAAGTTACTCTAAGAAACTTACTTGGACAAGCACAACCATGTCTTCTGGCAACATGATCCTGTTTTTTTATGATGTCTTTCAACCAGTCCATTCCATTGCTATAAGTTCCAAAGAGGCCTAATTCCTCCAGGAACCAACAACATAAATATAATATGCGCAAAAACTTAGAGAGATCAATCAATGTATACTATATCTTGCATCATGTTCAAAAAAGGCAAGAACACCTACCGTTCATCTTTATCATAGAAATAAGAGTTATTTGTATTACCCCCATTCTTAATTCATAATTCTGTTTCAACCCCCCCCCCCCCCCCCCACATTTTTAATATAATCACTATTAGCCCCCTATTCTAATGGTCATGAGTTGACGTTAGAGACAACAGAAAAAAAAGACCACGTCAGTCCTTGTATATATTTAAAAGACCAAAATTCTCTCAGGACTGATGTCAGGCCTGGTGATGTTTTTGTTCCCTACAAAAGGAGTATCATTTGGTAAAATATTAAAAGATGATAGGAACAAAAACATTATAGTCCAGATATGCTCCTTTTGCAGGAAAAGATGCTACAAATGACTGATAATACAAAGTCATCCAACAATTCTGATCAATGATGAGGTTCTATGACCAAAATACTGCAGCTACTTGTGCCCCTCCTGTTCTTTGGCCTTGCCATTGCCATAAAGAACTTCACCAAAGAGAGTAGCTCCACACTTTCCTTGTTACTTCAATTGCCATATTGGTAGGTAATTTGGATTATAGTATGTTGGTGTTTTTGCCTTTGGACTAGAAAAGATAGTCCCACATCGGCTACACCAAATGGTGAGTATCTCATATAATGCATTGCTTGTGTTGAGGTGTGCACATGAGGTGTAGTGGGGCACAAGTTTGTGCCATGTGGAAGTATTTTCCTAGAAGGAAAAAGGATTAAATCCAACAAGGATGCAAGTTAATTTTTGTTGTGCGGACTCGGACTCGGACACGGACTCTAGGATGTATCGTGCATGCACGGGAGTGTTCGGGGGGTAGGCGTGGACTGGCACACTTCTATGCTGATTGTGGGATGATCTAAAATATTAAACTCTATTTTTGAGTATTGGTATTTTAGTCCCACATCGGATACGAGAAGAGGTGAAGTCTCAACTCCACTCTATAAATAGAGCCCCTTGGCCTCCTTTGAAAGATGCACCAAGAAGAGAGTTGAGGGAGTCTGTTAAGTCCAGGAAGCCCGTTCAAGTCTTAAATCTTGACTTACGAGCGTTCCAGAAGTTCTTCGTGAACTTGCTGGTTCCTGGAAGCTGTTCGTGCTCGTGTGGGGCGAATAAAGCTTTGAGCAACGGTGGTTCATTCACCCCAGCATCTCATTCTCGCCTGTCAAAGCTGCTGTTGCCTTTTACAGTAACTTCTTTTTAGAAGCTCTACTGTCGATAGTTGCTTGCACAAAGTCTCTTTAGATTTTTTGTGTATTACGTAGAATCTTTTTAGATCCTCGTAATTCAGAATCCTCCAGGATCTCTGTTGCACATCTTCTTTAAGGTGCTGCATTTGAAACGTTGTGTGTACAATTGTTTCAGTTTCAGAATTTTCCATCAAAATTGTGCCTCGGCAATAACAATCTCAAAGCTTTATTGAGAAGATGGATAATTCTCGTGCTTCGCTCATCGATACTGGCTTTAACAAGTTGGAGAAATTCGATGGCGAACACTTCCAGATATGGAGACGAAAGGTCACTTTAAATCTTCAACTCGTGAATGTTGATCACGTGCTGTCAAAAGGAGAACCGATCGTTCCAACCACTGGATCTTCTGCGGCTGTGGCCGCTGCTACGACCAAGCAAGCAAAGTGGAAGAGAGAAAACAGTATATACAAACTACTGATACTCAATTCCATAGAAGACTCTCTGGCAGAGTCCTATTCCAAGAAGACATCTGCCAAAGAGAAAACAGTATATGCAAACTACAGAATTGAGCAACTTCTATGCAAGGATGCATCGAAAGATGATGGAAATTAGCTTGGAAGATTTCTTGCAAGAGATCCATGTTGAGGACGAGATGCGCTCTCAACAGAAGATGGATACTCTGTCCAAACAACTGGCGAAGGCAAATCTGGTCCAAACCAGAGAGTACCAGGGGAAGCAGGCTGCTTCTCATCGTAAAAAGAAGGACTTCACGAATCTGAAAGTGAAGGGTCCTGCTTTCAAGCAGCAGAAGTCCAAGTCCCATTTGACTTGCTTCAATTGTGGCAAGAAGGGCCACTACAAATCCGAATGCAAGTCCAAGCCCAAAGAACAAGGTGAGCCTAGTAAGGTTTCTATGATTACTAATCTAGTTGCCATGATAGCACAGGTTGCAACTGTGGGGGCTGACTTGGACTGGTGGATAGACACTGGTGCGACCTGCCATGTCTGTTCAGACAAAGACTGGTTCGTCTCTTATGAGCCAACTTCAGAGAAGGTCATAATGGCAAACCAGGCACAAGCTGAAGTACTGGAGATCGGGACGGTGGAGCTGAAACTCACATCGGGAAACACTCTGACGCTTCAAGGTATGAAGCATGTTCCAGTAATTGCTAAGAACCTGATCTCTGGAAGTCTGCTCTGCAACGCAGGCTTGAGGATGGACATCAATGCTGGCCAGTTGGTGATATCCAAGAAGGGTACATTCTTCGGGAAAGCTTTCCAAACTGAAGAAATGTACAAGATTCAGCTTGTTGTAACCCAGCATGATAATGTAAATGCAATCACTTTTTCTGATTATTCTCTTGAGTTGTGGCATAATAGGCTAGGACATGTTAATTGTAAAAGGATTAACAGAATGTCTAGTCTAGGACTTATCTCCAAGTGTGGAGGTAAGGTAGAGAAATGTGAAGTATGTGCTCAGACGAAGATCACAAGGAAACCCTTTCACAGGGTCCATCGAAGCACAGATCTTCTGGAGTTGGTTCACTCAGATATCTGTGACTTCAAACAATTCTCTACAAAGGCCGGGATGAAGTATTTCATTACTTTCATCGATGACTTCTCAAAGTATGCTTTCGTCTACTTGCTCAAGTCTAAAGACGAAGCATTCGAGGAGTTCAAGGAGTTCAGGGCCGAGGCTGAGCGGCAAACTGGACAACAACTCAAGAGGTTAAGGAGTGATCGAGGCGGGGAGTATCGGTCTCATGAATTCTTATCATTCTGCAAAGAACATGGAATCATCAATGAGACAACGGCTCCGTACTCTCCTCAATCCAAGGAGAGTAGCAGAAAGGAAGAACAGAACGTTGACAGAGATGATGAACTCCATGCTGTTGACTGTGGGTCTTCCAAAGTGCTACTGGGGAGAAGCTGCACTAACGGCAACGTTCATTCTGAACAGAGTGCCATATGCAACTTCCGACATAACTCCTCATGAACTCTGGTTCAAAGTCAGACCTAACTTGAATGTCATTCGAGGGGGGTGTCTGGCTTATGTGAAGCTCCCAGATCTGAAGATTCAGAAGCTGGGGACAAGGACTACGAAGGCGATCTTCTTGGGGTATACCGAGAAGAGTGATGCTCGGAGATTCCTTGATATCGAGTCAAACCATATCATCGAATCTCGCGATACTGAATACTTTGAAGACAAGTTTGCAAAACACAAGAATATTGTTCTCGCGGATCTTTCGGAGAATGATGAGGGTACAAAGCAGACAGAAGTCTTTAATGAACCAGTAGTCCAAGATGAAGCTGTCATCAAGGAGACACCAGCTGAACCAGAACCCGCTGAGCCGTCAACTAAGCGAACGAGGAGGCCGAAAGACTTCGGAGATGAGTCACCTATCATGTGGAAGCAGATCCGCTTACCTATGATGAGGCGATGAAGACCAGAGACGCTGTATTCTGGAAGGAGGCGATAGACAACGAGATTGACTCAATCACCTCCAACAACACATGGGTATTGGTTGACCTGCCAGAAGGAGCAAGACCCATCGGATGCAAATGGATCTTCAAGAAGAAGATGAAAGCAGATGGAACCATTGACAAGTTCAAGGCCAGGCTAGTGGCCAAGGGGTTTGCTCAGAAGCAGGGGATCGACTACTTTGACACTTATGCTCCAGTAGCTCGGATGACAACCATCAGATTGTTAATTGCTCTAGCAGTAATACACAAGCTGGTGATACATCAGATGGATGTGAAAACGGCATTCCTTAATGGCGAGCTGACCGAAGAGATCTACATGCAACAACCAGAAGGTTTTGTCGTCAGAGGTCTGAAAGACAAAGTCTGCAAGTTGATGAAGTCTCTGTATGGTTTGGAACAAGCTCCCAAAATATGGCATGAGAAGTTTGACAAGGTAAAAAGGTCAAATGGCTACAGGGTCAGTGAAACAGACAAGTGTGTCTATACGAAGTTTGCTGACGGAAGAGGAGTAATCGTATGTCTTTACGTGGACGACATGCTAATCCTAGGTACGGATTTAAGCTGCGTCACAGAGACAAAGAAATTTCTCTCGACCAAGTTCAGTATATAGGACTTGGGGGATGCCGACGTAATCTTGGGGCTCAAGATCATCCGGACAGGCACTGGAATAGCGCTGTCACAATCTTATTATATTGAGAAGATGCTCACTCGCTACGGGTATCAAGATCTTCCTATTATTGATACACCGTACCGGAAGCTTGATGTACACACTACTGCCACAAGGCCTGACATAGCTTTTGCCATGGGAATGCTGAGTCGATTCACTAGCAATCCAGGCATTGAGTACTGGAAAGCTGTGAAGCGTGTTATGAGATATCTCAAGAAAACTCAGACATATGCACTTTTCTATAGCGGAGATCCGTCAGTAGTGGAAGGCTTCAGTGATGCTAGTTGGTGTTCAGATATGGAGAGCGAGTATTCCACAGGTGGATTCGTATTCGCCATGGGCGGAGCTGCTATATCGTAGAAGTCGAAGAAGCAGACTATATAATCTCGCTCCTCCATGGAATCTGAATTCTTTGTATTGAATGCTGCTGCAGATGAAGCAGAGTGGCTTCGGGAGCTCATGTATGATCTTTCGGTGGTTGGGGCTCAGATACCGGCAATACCGATATACTGTGACAACCAGGCGACAGCAGCATTGGCATCAAATGACCTCTTCAACGGGAAGAAGAGGACTGTGCGGTTGAAGCACAGGGCAGTACACGATCTTATCAAAAGAAGTGTAATTGCAGTGATTGATGTTCGGAGTCAGAAGAACCTGGCAGATCCGTTCACGAAAGGCCTCAAGCGCCAGTTGGTCGATGACACAGCTTATAAAATGGGCTTGAAGGCATTCTGATAGTGTGTCTTTGTAATCCTACCATAAAGTTTTATGTTATTAGTTCAAAGAGAAATCTACTAGGCATCTAACTTTTGGTTCAAAGGAGGATCACTGACTGGGAAACTATCAGGTAGCAGTGGGTACTTGTTCTTTGGAACATGGAAGGGATACGGACCCATAACCACTGTTGTCTACTATGTATTTTTTCTGCGAAAAAAACTGATCCTGTGGAAGGTTGGCTTAAACGCCTTAATGAGTTCTCAGGCAGAGTGAATGCCTGGTGTGCTTTACAGGAAGCACGTGTAGAGCAGCACTACAAGGAGTAAAACTCTATGCTACAGTGGGGTGACTCCACCATGAGGTTCCCAGGTAGGGGTAATGCCTCGGCTTTGCAAGCCAAGTCACAGCGACGTAGCACCGCAAATAGGCAGGTAGCCTAATGATGTATGATGTAATTAAAGAGTTGTAGACAGCACTACAAAGAGGACGATGTCCTCATGTTACAGTGGCATGACACCACGAAGAGGTACCAGGTAGGGTAAAGCCTCGGCTTTACGAGCCATGTCATAGCGGCGTAACACCGCACGGAAGCGCAAGGCTTTATGCTGGGTAGTTTGGCACTACAAAGAGGCATGTGACCTCATGCTACAGTAGTATGACACTACGATGAGGTACCCAGGTGGGGTAAAGCCTCGGCTTTAAGCCATGTCATAGCGCGTAGCATCGCAAAGAAGCGCAATGCTTCATGCCATGACTCTTTATAAAGAACTCACCTATAGTGTATGGACAGAGATATCAGGCCGTCTCTTGAGGGTAAACTTGTAGACGTCCAAAAATTATACACTGAAACCAGGCTGGCACAAGGCCTTCAATGTGCAGCCAGAAGCACAGTTGATGTCATTATGTGAGTAGGAAGAATTGCAGTTATGGTGCAGAATTCAAGGCTTAGTCCATTCTTGTATCATGCTGTTATTTAACCTATGCGGGAAGATTCAAGTCGTAGCGACATCTCTCCTAATGCATGATAGGCAGTCACTCTGGGGAACGCTCAACCCATATATTGAGATATGTGGGGGATTGTTGGTGTTTTTGCCTTTGGACTAGAAAAGATAGTCCCACATAGGCTACACCAAATGGTGAGTATCTCAAATAATGCATTGCTTGTGTTGAGGTATGCACATGAGGTGTAGTGGGGCACAAGTTTATGCCATGTGGAAGTATTTTTCTAGAAGGAAAAAGGATTAAATCCAACAAGGATGCAAGTTAATTTTTGTTGTGCGGACTCAGACTCGGACACGGACTCCAGGATGTCTCGTACATGCACGGGAGTGTTCGGAGGGTAGGCGTGGACTGGCACACTTCTATGCTGATTGTGGGATGATCTAAATATCAAACTCTATTTTTGAGTATTGGTATTTTAGTCCCACATCGGATAGGAGAAGAGGTGAAGTCTCAGCTCCACTCTATAAATAGAGCCCCTTGGCCTCCTTTGAAAGATGCACCAAGAAGAGAGTTAAGGGAGTCTGTTAAGTCCAGGAAGCCCGTTCAAGTCTCAAATATTAACTTACGAGCGTTCTAGAAGTTCTTTGTGAACTTGCTGGTTCCTGGAAGCTGTTCGTGCTCGTGTGGGGCGAATAAAGCTTTGAGCAACGGTGGTTCATTCACCCCAGCATCTCATTCTCGTCTGTCATCGATGTTGTTGCCTTTTACAGTAACTTCTTTTTAGAAGCTCTACTGTCGATAGTTGCTTGCACAAAGTCTCTTTAGATTTTTTGTGTATTACGTAGAATCTTTTTAGATCCTCGTAATTCAGAATCCTCCAGGATCTCTGTTGCACATCTTCTTTAAGGTGCTGTATTTGAAACGTTGTGTGTACAATTGTTTCAGTTTCAGAATTTTCTATCGAAAATTGTGCCTCGGCAATAACATAGTATAGTCAGGGTAGCCATGAACGTGTCACAAACACAAAGCAATGTAACATAACATAACATCATAACAGTTATCCAACCAAAATAATAACAATAAAGAACCATCATATGGAAACACTAAAGCAATCCATCAAAGTCTGAAAAAAATAAAATAATGAACATCATCCAACCAAAATAACAACAATTTACTAACAAAAAGAACACGAAAACCATCACTGTCCCTGCCCTTGCGATTGTTGATTCTCTTGTGGATGTTATTGATGGTGTGATTGAGAACATGCAAAGTTGACATTTTGTGATTGGTGCATGAATCATCCCATTGATATTCTGACTGAAAGTCACTCTAGCAATGCTTCTTGACATGCTCCTGCTCCAGACCCTGCTGGAGCTGCTTCTTGATTTGTTATTTGAAGTACTTGTAGCTGCTCCTATCGAGTTTCTGCTTTCTTGTGTTTGATTCTTCTTAGCTAGTGGACAAGTCATGTTATGGCATGAACCCCTACAGTTCGCACAATTTTTTGATTTTTTTGCTCCAGCTGGCTCCTCATCTGTAGCTCTCTCCTGTTCTTCGTTGGTCTATCAAGAGCCAATTTAGAATTGGAGGCATCACATCTATTGGAGTTGATAACTACAAACGAATCCAAATAAAGTGTTCAAACCCTAATTAACTCATAATTATAGTATAAAGATGAAAACAAAACCAATAAAAAACCATTAAAATATCAAAACCAATAAAGTGTCAATATTTAAGTTTAGAGGCACTTATTTATCACCTTCATCCAATCACGCTTTTCTCCTAAAGGGATAATAAAGTCTGCATAACCAGCTCTGTAAGCATCCACATAAAAGTACCAACTAGAGTAACTATACATTACCATCATGTTGTGTATGAGTACCTAAAAACCAATATAATCAACTCCAAAGCATATAAATATAAAATGAATGTAAGAAAGCCTTACTCTGCCCAATTTGGTCTGGATATGATCAATATAACTATGATATGTTAACATGGTAGACCTCTATGTTGCTATTGTCCACACGTACGTGCAGGTTTTGTTTGTAATATTCACTGTCCATTTGCCTAGTAGACCACGATACACCTCATATAGAAAGTCAGATGAACCCTTTCATGTGTATTCATTGATTTTCAGAGTCATCCCCTCAATGCATCTCTGCCACCTAGCTAGGCACCAACTGACCTACAATCATCTTCTTAGTTGCAAGTTGCATCCTCTTGTAAAATATACTCATAAAAAATTCACCATACTTTTCCCCTACAGTACAAATATGTTTATCCCTCTGCTTTCTTATAGAGTTGTTGAAAGTCTCAGAAAAGTTGTTAGATATATGCTCAGTGTGGGTATTATGGTCAAAGAATGTCCTAGCCCAACTTTCCTTCTCCATAGAAATATGCATGAGCTCTAGCATCTACTTGCTCCAAATCATTAACTCACCTTTCAAAATCATTAACCTCCCTTGTATGCACCTGCATTATTAATACCAATTACTAAACAAATATGAAACCAACAAATTCTAAAAAGTATAAAACCTAAAAGAATCACTAAAACTGTAGCATTCCAAGCAAGATGCTTCAAATGAGCCCCTTGAAACTTTCTCTTAAAGTGTTGTTACAAGTGTCTAAAACAGAATATGTGTTTGTTATTCAGATCACTGAAAACATCCTTCATAGCCTATATCAATCCATTCTATCTATCTGAGATGAAAGTTAGATTTAAAGGATGCCCTGTCAATTCTTCCTTCAAGTTCTATAGAAAGCAAATCTAATTAGCAGCATTCTCATATTTACACACATATATGTCTAATGGAACAAGTCAATTCTCAGCATCTAGGCTTGTTGCTGCACGGTGACGCCACCGTACTTTCCTTTGAGAAAGCATCCATCAAGTCCTATTATCAGTCTACACTTTTTATGAACCCTGAAATACATGAGAAAACACATTAAAAATTCATGCATGCAACTAGATACCCTAAGTATACAAGAAACATAGAATTTAGTACAAATAAGATGCTTACCCTCCATAGATGCTCTGTAGGCTATGCACATTTGAACGAAAGTGAGATCCAAATGGCCTCTAGAGAAGGTAGCCACACTCCTAGGATTAGTAAACATAAATGGGCACACAACCGAGGAACCAATGCATAGCTATCAGAATAACTCCCATTGACCCTCACAAGTATCTTAGCCCTTGCTTTCCAAGAAACCCAGTATAGAATTTTGGTACCGTACCTTTCCCATATCGAATCACTAATCCTTTCTGGTTTCCATATTTTGTTCGACTTCTTCACTAGGGTAGAACAACATTTACAACCCACTTAGAATTAGTCATGGAGTTAAATTCACCTTCTTACCATGTACATTTGTGTTCATTTATATAAGTGTTCAACCTCCATGTAGGCTTTTCACAATTTATTCCCTTGCATATGCAATCCATGGACAACCCTAATCCTTTTTCTTGCAGTAGGACCTCATTCTATACCTTCACTCCATGGACTTCTAAACCCAAATTTGTTAAGAATGGCAAATGTCCTCAAATGATACTTGTAATGCTTCTTAGTTTCCTATTTCACCCCTTTTTCAAGTGTCAAAACTGGTAATGGACCATTCTCTTATGTATCCTCTGGGTACATATCAGTAGATTGATCTACAATCTCATCAAACTCATTAGTTGGTGGAGCTTGTTGAACACCTTCACTATCATCACTAGGAGCTTCACCACCACCATTACTATCACCATATGATTCATTTCCAGCATCCCCAACAGCCTCTTCACACTACAAAAAAGTGTCTTTCTGGGACCCCAAAAATACGTCTTAAAAAGACCCAAATCAGTCCTAAATTGTGATTTGGGACGAATTTAGGACGGTAAGTGACAGTGCTATTAGGGTGGCGTGGCAAAAAGTTTTAGGACCAAAAATGCCGTCCTAATTTGGTTTTAGGGTCGAAAAATGTAACCGTACCAAAAGAGTTTGAATTATTACATGTTTACGACGGTTTACAAAACCGTCCCAAAATAAAAGAGTTTATGACGAGTAACATCCGTCCAAAACAAATTTGCCAGCGTTACAAAGAATGTCGTTTATATCTAGGACAATTACATAACTGTCCCAAAAGTAACACTTAAGAAATTATTGTCTGTATTTTTTAGCTATAAAACATACAATTTAAATACACATAATTCATATAATCATGGACGTTGTCAAGCTTGTCCTCAGATGTATCTCCAGATGTATCTCCAGGCATCAGAGCTCCAATACAAAAAAAAGCTTAAAAGCTTAACAACATCAAGCATTCTTTACCATTAAGTAGAAGACAACAAAATTCATATATAACTATATATGTTCAATTGATAACAACAAAAAGCTTAACATTAAGCATCCTTAACCACCATTTCCAAAAAATCCAAAACACTACATCACCCACAGCAGCAGTTACAAAATGAACCCATTGTCTCCACCATTACATACAAAATGCTGAAACCATTAAGCATCCTTAACCACCTTTTCCAAAATAAATCCAAAATACTATACATCACCCACAACATCAGTTACAAAATGAACCCATTGTCTCCATCATTACACTATGTTTTTAGTATATCCAACATGAACCAAAAATTAACCCAAACTTTTTATCATCACAAGATCGTCGTCCATCATTTTAGCATATCCAGAATGCTTTTGAAGGACCTGCAAATGAAGATATGCCAATATATTAGCAACCTGCTAACTATAACACGAACAACCAGAAAAGAAAGACAAGTTCTTCCAAATTGTACAGACTAGACCATATTTGTTTGTGAAGGTTTAAACAAATTGTACAAACCTACTAATAGTTCTTCCAAACTGTTCAGACCTGCATACAAAAAAGTTGGAAAAAAAAATATGTACAGAAAAAGCTTCAAGTGACAAAGGAAGCTTCAAGTGATAAAGGAAGTTTAAGTGAAGACGGGAAAAATTGGAAAACATTTTAAATGGGAAGTACAATTATTCTAGCAAGAATTACAGTAACAAGCTGGAAAAAACCAATGTAAAAGTTAAAATCTGTTACACTCTATATCCAGTAAAAGTTAATTAAAACAGGGCAATTTTAATTAACTAAAATAGGGCATGGCTAAACAGTGCTATAGATAGATTGTCATATATATGACTCCCCTTGTGTGCTGCTGTCTTGCTCATTTCCTGCACCATACAACCTTACATTGGGTTAATACACTCCCTCAATACAGAGTTACTAGACACCACTCGGTTACACTCTATATCCAGTACATTGGATTCACTGAGGACACCTTCATGTACCCAGTCTCTACTTCATTTATTCCTCCTTCCTGAGCTCATGCCTCTGTCTACTAAACCTGTCCTAAACTAGGATGATGCCCCTCGAGTGATTTTCTATCTAAGGTGGAAACAATAGACTGACACCACAAGGTTGTACTACTTCCTGTGTATACTTGTACCTATATAGGGATGGTACCAGGGGCTGGCACCATTCCTGTGTATATAAGAGTGTCGAAAACGAGGTAGTCACTCGGTCACTGGGCATAACTCACAAGATTTTGTTCACTCATGCCCCTGTTCTGTCACTATTCTCCCCAAAAGTATAGGCTGACTGGGCATACAAAGTACAAACAATTGCAACTGCAACTGGTACCCCTTAAATAAAGTTACAGCAGCACCTAAATTACTGTATCATAGTGTGATTGAACCCAGGAAATGCAGTGAACCTACATGAATTTGCAGTAGACGGGATCAAAGTGGACAGATGCAAGCTAACCTGGGGTTAGGATACCAAGACATCCCACACACAGGTTCAATGTTCTGAACTTGAAGTTCATTCTCCAAAATAAAGTTCAATGACTGAACTTGAAGTTTCAATTATCTGAAATGAAGGTACAGATCGGAATATCAAAACAGGGAACTGAACTCCTTATTTCAGAAGGACTGTTTATAATGAGATAATGACCTGAACAAAATAATGGACTGATATATGTAGGTGATGGACATTTAGAGACTGAATATAACTGTATAGTGTAAATCTGAGACTGAACATTTAGTCCAATAATTTGAACTTAAAACAAAACAATGGATACCCATCTAACATACTCTAAAATTCAGTGTAAAAAAAACTTGGCAATATGTAAAAAATATCACTGGTTTCGGAGTTTCCAGGGAAAAGGACACAGTGAAAAACAGAAGCTAAAATTCAGTTCCGATACTGATACCGAGATTATGCAAAATTTAGACTATACAAAATTCAGTCCAAAAAATCAGTCCAGAAAAGAAACCAATGTAATAAATACAAATTTTAACTTTAAAAAGGAAATGGAGAACCAAACATAAATTACAGCCACAAAAAAAAACCAAACATAAGAATCACAGAGAAAAACCAATGTAATAAGTTGATAGTGGCAAATTACCTGGACGATGTACTGGATTGTTGAGAAAGTAGTTGAGCATTCAGGAACATGGCCACAACTTCATCTTTGGCTCAGTCCTAAGCTCACTCTTGACCGCCTCAAGCTCTTTCTTGTGCCGGGCCTCTTGGTCCTCACGCTCTTTCCTTAAAGCGTCAGTCTCTTCTCTCAACTTCTTCGTATATTCTCGTAACTTTTCACCATCTTCTCGTAGTTGTACAATCTCAGCATTTGTTGCTTGTTGAATCTCAGCCTGATGAGCTGCTAAGGATGTGATCCTTTACCGCTTATACCTACTCCTCGGCCTAAAACTCGGCCATGCCCATCTTGTCCGATCACTTCCCTGTAAACATTATTCAATTCCTCCTCGTTATCTCGTTCTTCAGCTGGTAGCTCTTCAATTCTCCTTTCTACATTTTCTATAGCATGCAAGGAGGTTTGTGTTAAATTTCTCTAATTTTCAATTGACATTTTGTTAAAAAAACTCATTACAAATATGAATTTTATATACCTCTGTTCCAGCAGCCCTTCTTCTTTATTATAACTGCCATCTTTTCCTCTAGTGGCTCTCCACATGTTGACAAGGTCAACAGGCTTGTTTTTAGCCTCCTCTGATGTGTATGCATGTTCCAAAGTAAGAAAAATTTATACATTATCAACTGAAAATATATGACAATTATCTTACCAAAAAACACATACTAACCTTTCTCTTTATTTCTGGAAAGGATCTTCTACCAGTTCTAGGGAGAGCACAAAGTTTTCCGCGATTAACTTGGTTCTTCTCCGAAACTTTCTAAAAAAATATTTGGACATTATTTAGTAAATTGAAATAAAGGGTTTGCCACTAGCATGAATATGGATGTAAGTTATTTGTTAGTCGATTTATACCTGTGTGTTACCCAAGCCCCAATATGCCACTAGAGTTGGCCATTGACTGGGCTCCACCCGGGGCGGCACATTTGCTAGGCGCTCTTCATCGGTCTCAAACTTTGTATAGAAGTCTTTTTTCACTCGATGCTTGAAGGCCTTCCAGGAAATTCCCATTTTCTTAAAGCAAATAGCTTTAAAAGCATCGGGTGCATTTGTGTTTTCCTTAAAAAAACATGATATCTAAGTTATCAATATAAGTAGCCATTATCAATAGCAAAAATATGTGAACAACAGGTGATGGTAAAGCATTCAAACATGATATCCGAGGTTATACTTCCAAACAACCACAAGAACAGCAAGATATAAATTAGTTGAATCATCCCAAACCAAAAACAAGTAACCACTTCAACATCTTCATTCCAACATTAAAAGAATATAAACAAAATATTGCACTTGAAACGACAGTTTCAATTAATACTTCTAGGCCACAGCTGCTTCAATCGATTTGTTTTTACTCTTGATGGTGAATTATAGTGCTATGATCTATAACTTACAATACAGACCTTGAGTGTTACTGACTACAAAGTCAATGCAAATGTGTCTATAGGTTTAGCAAGACAGACAATAGGGGGTTCACTATCAAGTAGGATAATAGTAAAAATAAAAATAGTAATCCATGAAAATACAGATAAAGAGACGGGAAAAGTTACCTTAACCGACGCCCAGACCATTTCTAGTTTATCCTTATCAGCCTTACGCCAAGATAACATTGTTAACGAAAACAATTCGTCATTTCGGGAAAGGTTACCAAGATGAGACATCAAATGGTGCCCATGTTCTCCAACTGGTTGGCAATCTTCATCCCACTCTATGATTTTTTTTACTCCATTATCCCATTTTTTCCATGGCTTAGCAGCTCCTCTATGTTGCCTAGTGGAAGGTCCACTCTCCATCGTACCTTATCAGAAACAAAAGGGAAAGACTCATAAATATACTACTTAAAAACCAGAACCATTAATAGCTCACAATTTACATTATAAATTTCAATACAAAACTTACCCTTCGGTATTTTCTCAGAATTCTCTACTGGCTCATTATCTAAAGGCTCATCATCGCTCTCCTGAAAAATTTGATGTCTTGATATAGGAATGCGCAAGATATCCTCCATAAAAGAGGGTTCTAATCGTGGATCTAATGTCCTCTCACCCATTGCTATGACATGTTCCATATTCTTTGCAATACGCGATGACCTACGCGTAGGACTGTTGTATGCAGCCTGAAAATACATAATCAATGTAGCAGTATATAGGTAGGTGCTGTCAAGATAGTCCAACACAGTGCCATAGGGAAGTTCAAACCATAGTACGTAGTAAGCTATGCAAAAAAACACACTAATAAGGCATAGAAGTTAGTTCAAACCATAGTAAAATACTCTTCCTCTACAATTTGATCCCAGTTGAAGCTAGGCATCAGATCGAAGCTCACCGTGGGTCTGCAAGAGCTCAATAACATCCACGATGCGGCTCAACCAGCTCTACCAATGAAGAACCAAACCACCATAGCAGGATACCCGAGTATCAGAAGAAGTATCAATTGCACAGTGGCATATCAGAAGAAATTTAAGTGCACACTGGTGTATTAGAGCGTATCACAGCTCACTAGACATTGGCAGTGCAAGCATTGGCAGAGGGTCAAGACCAGCATCAATGGAGGATCAAGACTTGAGGACCCCGGATGTTGCTTTTCTCATCATTTGCTACATGTGTTGTATTAGATATAAGAAAATTAGATTCAATATGTACATAAAGAAAAGGAAAAATGCTCATCATCGACAAAATTTGAGGATCAAATATCCAGAATTGTCAAGATAGTCCAACACACTAAAAAGACATAGAAGGAAGTTCAAATAAGAATAAAAATCTATGCAAGGAAAAGCTCAAACCATAGTAAAATACTCTTCCTCTACAATTTGATCCCAGTTGAAGCTAGGCATCAGATCGAAGCTGACCGTGGGTCTGCGTGAGCTCAATAACATCCATGATGCGGCTCAACCAGCTCTACCAATGAAGAACCAAACCACCATAGCAGGATACCCGAGTATCAGAAGAAGTATCATTTGCTACATGTGTTGTATTAGATATAAGAAAATTAGATTCAATATGTATATAAAGAAAAGGAAAAATGCTCATCCTCGACAAAATTTGAGGATCAAATATCCAGAATTGTCAAGATAGTCCAACACACTAAAAAGACATAGAAGGAAGTTCAAATAAGAATAAAAATCTATGCAAGGAAAAGCTCAAACCATAGTAAAATACTCTTCCTCTACAATTTGATCCCAGTTGAAGCTAGGCATCAGATCGAAGCTGACCGTGGGTCTGCATGAGCTCAATAACATCCATGATGCGGCTCAACCAGCTCTACCAATGAAGAACCAAACCACCATAGCAGGATACCCGAGTATCAGAAGAAGTATCAATTGCACAGTGGCGTATCAGAAGAAATTTAAGTGCACACTGGTGTATTAGAGCGTATCAGAGCTCACTAGACATTGGCAACGTAAGCATTGGCAGAGGGTCAAGACCAGCATCAATGGAGGATCAAGACTCGAGGACCCCGGATGTTGCTTTTCTCATCATTTGCTACATGTGTTGTATTAGATCAAGATAGTCCAACACACTAAAAAGACATAAAAGGAAGTTCAAATAAGAATAAAAATCTATGCAAGGAAGCTCAAACCATAGTAAAATACTCTTCCTCTACAATTTGATCCCAGTTGAAGCTAGGCATCAGATCGAAGCTCACCGTGGGTCTGCAAGAGCTCAATAACATCCACGATGCGGCTCAACCAGCTCTACCAATGAAGAACCAAACCACCATAGCAGGATACCCGAGTATCAGAAGAAGTATCAATTGCACAGTGGCGTATCAGAAGAAATTTAAGTGCACACTGGTGTATTAGAGCGTATCAGAGCTCACTAGACATTGGCAATGCAAGCATTGGCAGAGGGTCAAGACCAGCATCAATGGAGGATCAAGACTCGAGGACCCCGGATGTTGCTTTTCTCATCATTTGCTACATGTGTTGTATTAGATCAAGATAGTCCAACACACTAATAAGACATAGAAGGAAGTTCAAATAAGAATAAAAATCTATGCAAGGAAGCTCAAACCATATTAAAATACTCTTCCTCTACAATTTGATCCCAGTTGAAGCTAGGCATCAGATCGAAGCTGACCGTGGGTCTACAAGAGCTCAATAATATCCACGATGCGGCTCAACCAGCTCTACCAATGAAGAACCAAACCACCATAGCAGGATACCCGAGTATCAGAAGAAGTATCAATTACACAGTGGCATATCAGAAGAAATTTAAGTGCACACTGGTGTATTAGAGCGTATCACAGCTCATTAGACATTGGCAGTGCAAGCATTGGTAGAGGGTCAAGACCAGCACCAATAGAGGATCAAGACTCGAGGACCCCGGATGTTGCTTTTCTCATCATTTGCAACCATAGTAGTAAGCTGTATACTAGAACAGTAAAAAACACTTATGATCAAATTTTTAACCTTTTTTATTTTAGGCACAGAAGAGTCATCATTGTTTGCAACCTGCAACATAAGAAAAATAGTGAGATATTCCAATGAATGAAGACAGAAAACACAAGACTTGATATCCAATTTATTACCTTCTTCATTTTAGGGTCAGAAGATTCTTCATTATGGTTGCTATCTTCCTCGCTAAGCAAGTCATCACCGACGGGGATATACTCATCATCTCTTTCACTTGCGCTTCTTTTTCCCATCTTACTCGAACTTGTTCGAGTAACCATCTTCGAATTCATTACAAGCTTTGAAGCTTGTTGCAAATTCAAAGCATCCATTTTCATTTTATTTCTAGTAATATTTTCCAACCTTTGCCTCTCATATCCCGACATGAACCCAGGCTTGATAAACTTCTTCTTTTGTGGGGACATTTTTCCTAATAGAAGTTAAAAATTGCAATATGCAGGGTTATCCCGTGATTGGTCATTACAAACCTACACTATCAACTCAAATACAAATTGCAGTCTCGTATAAGTAGCATGATGAATTAAAGGGATACAGAAGCCAGAATAGTAGAGCCACTAAATAATTTGATGGTACTTTACAATTTGGATGCTTTATCACAGAACATATAGAAGCCACTAAATAATATATGTTTATCACAGAACATGTAGAAGCCGCTAAATAGTAGAGCCACTAAATAATATATGTTTATCACAGAACATGTTTATCACAGTAATGTCTAGAGAGGGACAAAATGGACAAAAAAGTAATAATTAAAATACAATCTAATTGGATACAAACACATATATGATTAAAATTATATTACAAGATAATGTCACAGAACATTTTGTTCCAGACTTCCAGTCTATTGAGGAGTTTCTATGTCAAAATACCTGATAAGCAAACGACTTGCGTACATTTATATACTATCATCATGCGGACATTACAACATTAATGATATTTATTATTAACAGCACAATGACCACAATAGGATGGCTAGCACTCCCAAAAGCCACTAAATAGTAGAGCCACTAAATAATATATGTTTATCACAGAACATGTTTATCATACAACATGTAGAAGCAAGTATATGACAAGATGAATGAAGTATAGTATAGCTTCTACAACCACTTTCCTGTAAACATTTTTTCTAATAGAAATTGAGAATGAATGAAGTAAAGAAAATAAGCAAAATTAATCAACATTCACTGAAATAAGCACAATTCATCAACGTTCAATCACAGTAGATAAAACAACCAACAACTTGAAAGGATATAAAATAGCTAAGAGATACAAGTTTGTAATTTGATATCCATCACAAATAGTTGCAAATCAAGCTACAAACTTGCTACTCATGACCACTGTCATCATGGTCATCATCACCATCACAAATATTTGTGTCAACCACCAAGCCCTCTACTCCTTGCCTAATCCAAGATCCATTATGAGCTTCATCCAGATGTTGCATGCTATAAGGTTCCACTCTATTAGCTTCTAAATCTTCTACTATTGTTGAGTACTTGTCAAATGCGTCTCGCGGCGACATCTGAACAACAACATGCCAATCTGACTCTAGAGGGTCTTGAACATACCAAACTTGTTCTGCTTGGGATGCTAAGATATAAGGTTCATCAATCACCCTATTCTCTTTGTATAACAATTGATTGAAGTTCACCAGAGTAAAATTAAACTCATCCACTTTCTGGCCCACTCGTGGATTAACCCAGTTGCACTTAAATAAAACATACTTCATGCCGTTCAAATATTTTATCTCAATAATGTCTATCAGTTGTCCGTAGAATATAACATCCCCTGTAAGAGGATTTCTATCTTTCCGACTAGAATAACTCATTTGTTCTGCTTTTAGGAGGACTCCACTATTCTGAGTTTTTCTACGAAGATCATTTTTTTTGTTCGAAATCTAAAACCATTAACAATGTAAGAATTGAATTTCAAAGCATCCTTAAGAGGGCCTGAAGCTAAGCTTCTGATCTCCTCTGATATTTGTACGTCTGGTAAACCTTTCACCTATATTAAAAAACATTAAATAAGTTTAATAATGATATTTTACTGCAAGTTGTCAAAAATATTAAATGTTCATTAAAAGATACATCTACTTACATGCTCCTTAAACCAAGTGACAAAGTGTTCATTATGAAGGCGACTAATAAGGTGTCGTTGTGAAGCTTGTGGATATTTTGACCCAAGTTCAGCAAGGTGTTTCCTGTATAAAGATGTAGAAATTTATTTCAATTACATAACTAAACGAGAGGATATAAATCATGGTATTAGTCAAGACAAACTTACTCAATGAATGGTGCTACTGCCTCCATGTTGGCAAGCACATATCGATGAGCTTGTATTTGCATAATTGGATCAAGTCGAAAGTGCACTGCTTTACCTACACGCGACCAGATTTCTTTCCTCCATCATCATTTCTTCTTGGCTGCTTCATTTTGGTTTCCGTACTATTGTCCAAATACCTTGAGCAGAAAGTCATACATTCTTCTAACAATACTGATTTAGCAATAGAAGCCTCTGGATGAGCACGATTCCGCACATAAAGTTTTAAGGTGTGCAAATATCTTTCCATGGGATACATCCAACGATACAATACTGCTCCAGCAATTTGTAACTCATCCACTAAATGCATAGGCAAGTGTTCCATTATATCGAAAAAGCCAGGTGGAAAATTCTTCTCAAGACTACAAAGCGAAAGTGCCATACGATCTTCAAAAATTTTCAAGTCTGTAATACTATTTACACTTGAACACAACACCACAAAGCAGCTGCTTAATTCAATTAAGGATTTAACAACATGCTTTGGTAAGACCCTTCGAATAGCTATAGGAAGTAACTGTTGCATTAAAATGTGATTGTCATGACTCTTAAGACCCCACATACTCCGCTCTTCTGTATGCACGCATCGAGATATATTAGATGAATAACCATCAGGGACTTTTACATCTCGCAACACTTTCAAGAAAATGTCCTTTTCTTTGTTGCTCATTGTGAACTCAGCTGGAGGCAAGTACTCTAGAGTTCTTCCCCGTGGTTGAGGATGTAGCTCTGATCGAATTTTCATATCTTTGAGATCTTTTCGAGCCTTTATATTATCTTTTGTTTTGCCTTTAATACCTAGCAAAGTAAAAATAACATTATCGCATACATTTTTTTCAATATGCATAACATCTAGATTATGGCGAATCAAATTGTGTTCCCAATATTGTAGTTCAAAAAAGATGCTCTTCTTCTTCCAACCTAATCTTGTTTTTGGCAGACTGTGTGTTTTTTCTCTCTTTTTCTTGTTCTTCCCTCTTCCTCTTTGTAAAGAGGTCCTCCTTCTTATATTCAGTTAAAACATTGAGATCATTCAACTGCTTTAATACTTCTGTTCCAGATAATGTCAAAGGTGGTGGCCTCATTTCTAATTTGCCATTAAAAGTTACCCTCTCCCTTCGAAACTTATGGCGCCCCGGTAAGAATCTACGATGACCCCAGTAACAATACTTGCCACCATTTGTCAATCGGGTAGCTTGATGATCCCTATTACAACAAGGGCAAGCAAATTCACCTTTTGTGCTCCATCCTGACAACATAGCATATGCAGGAAAGTCACTAATTGTCCACAGTAGTGGTATATTTAGTTGAAATAAGTGTTTGGTTGATGCATCATAAGTAGAAACACCAACCTCTCAAAGTTCTTTCAACTCCTCTACTAACGGTTGCAGATAAACGTCAATCTTATCACCTGGACCTTTTGGTTCATCAATAAGAATAGACAAAATTAAGTTAGGTTGCTTCATGCACAACCACGGGGGTAAGTTGTAAGGGACGACTACAACAGGCCAGGTACTGTGAGCAACACTCATATTACCAAACGAATTAAATCCATCGATAATTAACCCAAGTCTAACATTACGACTGTCTCTGGCAAAGGATGGATTATTATCATCAAAAGCCTTCCAAGCACGAGAATCTGTCGGATGCCTCATTACACCATCCTCTACTCGCTTCTCAGTATGCCATTTCATAAGCGAAGCTGTATGCGATGACCAAAACAATCATTGCAGTCTTGGTATTAAAGGAAAATATCGAACCTGTTTTTGAGAAACTTTAGTACCCTGGTCAATCGGAGGAAGATTACCCTCGTTGGCATGATCAACTTTATATCTAGAAGCCCCACAAATCTCACATTTGTCGAGATTCTCAGTTTCATTTCGAAACAACATACAACTATTAGGACAGGCATCCCATGTTTTGTAAGTGAACCCCAAGTCAGTAGTTAGCTTACTGGCTTGATAGTATGATTTGGGAATCTTGGCACACGAAAACACCTTTTTAAGAAGACCAACAGCATTGTGAAAGAACGATTTGTCCATCCATTAAGTTGCTTCAGGTGTAAAAGTTGGACAACAAATGATACCTCAGTGACACCCTTAGGACAACTATCGTACAAATCGCTTTCTGCTTCATTTAGAAGTTTGAAGTATTTTGGTATGCATTCATCGGACCGCAAGTTTTCTTCTGCCATGGGCTCTTCCTCGCAACCCATATTTTCTATCATGCATGAGAATCCCATTCCCTCTCGTACCATTGTTGTCATATTAGCACATTCATTTAATCCAGCATCACTTTCATCAACTGACATATCATCTCCTATATTATCGGTGTTATTACGCAAACCACCCAATAACTCCCCATGATATATCCAATCCATATAACTCCTTTCAAATCTATACATCTCTATATGAACCTCCACGGTCTGTCGATTGTGATAAACACGATTTACACATCTACTACATGGGCAATAAATATGGACCGTATCAGCATTCTTAGTTCTATATGCAAATTTAAGAAATGCTTCGACCCCATCCTTGTATGCCTTTGAATTCCAATCATGTGATCCAATCCAACGCTTATCCATATCAATTTCCAAAAGACAATTATCACCTAGTACCATCCAAAATATATATTCAGAACAATAGTTGTATCTTTATTATTTTAAGAATTCAATTTGAAATTTTTATTTGAGGCAAATGGAGGCAAAAAGCTTGAGGCAGCAGCTATATAACTTTCTAATAATTAAAATACAGAGGCAAATTAGAGTTAAAATCATATAACTTGAGGCAGCAACTATAGCTTGAGGCAGCAACTATATAAGTCTTATCCATTTCAGTTTCCAAAAAAATATACTTTCTAACAAATTAGAGTTAAAATTCTTATGCAATATATCAAGCAAAGACAAATTTAATAATATAGCAAACACTTATTGGTAGCCATGTACTAATGTGCCCAAGAAGAAGAAATAATAAGCATATAGATAACCAATTGATTATGACAATTACTAGCTAGAAAAAGAAAATTAATATACCAAGGTTGATTATGACTTACTGACATGGAACTAACACATGGCACAAATAACCAATTTCAACTGAAAAGCTCAAGCATGATTCACAAATGTCGATTTTCAACAAACTAAAATCTACAAAGAACATAGCCAGGTTCAAATTCATCTCCATTTATAATATGTTTAACATCAATCCAGAATGGGCATGCAAATGTGTCCCAATTTTTTAAAAAAACCTATTTTTTACAAATAATCACAGTAATTCCTACATGAACGAATAATCACAATAATTTGACAAATTAAAATCTACAAACAACATAGCCAGGTTCAAACTCATGTTCCTATCCATGCAAATGTGTCCCAATTTTTCACAAGAAAACCCAATTTTTCACAAATAATCACAATAATTCCTACATGAACGCATAATCACAATAATTTGACAAATTAAAATCTACAAAGAACATAGCCAGGTTCAAACTCATGTTCCTGTCCATACAAATGTGTCTAGACCTGTCAAGTTAGCCGGGCCGGCCCGACACTGAATTTGGGTGGGCCGGGCTCGGGCCTCTTCGACCCATGAACTATAGCGGGCCGGGCCGGGCCGGGTCAAGGGTGAAAAATCTCAGCCCAGTCCGGCACGTGACCCACGACACGGTGGGCTTCGGGTCGGGCCGGGCCGTGCTGTGCCGTGCCGAGATTTGATTGGCACATGATACATTTGGGTATTTATTTCGTTCTTCTCCTCCAAATTTTTGCTCCTATGGCTTAGCCTCAACAACACAGTCACCGTTCACCGCCCGTCATGAAGACTGGCTGGCATGTACCCACAAAAAAAGCCAAACTAAGCACATCACAGCAAAAAGCAAAGCCAAGCAAACCCAATCCAAGCAAAGCACAAATTGCTTGGCCAAAGCCAAGCACAGCACAAATTGCTTGTGCTAAAGCCAAGCATAACACACATTGACAAACAAATGATAAGCAGTGTTTGGGGTTCGGGCCGGGCCGGGCTGGGATGGGCCGGCCCGGCCCAATTGACAGGTCTAAATGTGGCCGAATTTTTCACAAAAAAATCTATTTTTTCACAAATAAATGACAATGTGCACATATTTTGGTGTTCTAACATATTTTTGCCACCAAATAATTTTCTCAATAAATTGATATACTTCATAAACCGAAATCTTCCCAAAAGAAAAACAATCACCTAAATAACTGATGCTTAAAACTAAGACAAAAACATGTAGCCGGGAACAGTGTCACATGTAAATAATTATGAAAAATTGGTACATAATCCTAAAAAAAAATCTTGGTAAATAATCCTGTATAAATAGTGTCACATGTAATTAAATTCGAGCAAAAAAATTGGTAAATAACTCTTATTATGGACAAGTAATCAATTTCAAGCAAATGTTGATAAAAAAAATTGGTAAATAATCTAGGACAAAATAACATGCAGCCATGTAAACTGTGTAGAACACTCATATTTCTAGCAAAAATTTGAGTAAAGTGTAAAACACTCAAATCTCAAGCAAATAATCTAGGACAAAATTACATGCAGCCGTGTAAACAGTGTGAAACACTCAAATTTTAAGCAAAATTTCAGTAAACAGTATAAAATCCTCAAATTTTAAGCAAATAATCTACGACAAAATTACATGCAGCCGTGTAAACAGTGTGAAACACTCAAATTTTAAGTAAAATTTCAGTAAACAGTGTACAACCCTCAAATTTTAAGCAAATAATCTACGACAAAATTACATGCAGCCGTGTAAACAGTATGAAACACTCAAATTTTACGCAAATTTTCAGTAAACAGTGTAAAACCCTCAAATTTTAAGCAAATAATCTACGACAAAATTACATACAGCCGTGTAAACAGTGTGAAACACTCAAATTTTAAGCAAAATTTCAGTAAACAGTGTACAACCCTCAAATTTTAAGCAAATAATCTACGACATAATTACATGCAGCCGTGTAAACAGTGTGAAACACTCAAATTTTAAGCAAAATTTCAGTAAACAGTGTACAACCCTCAAATTTTAAGCAAACAATATACGACAAAATTACATTCAGCCGTGTAAACAGTGTAAAACACTCAAATTTCAAGGAAAATTTGAGTAAACGGTGTAAATAGTGTAAACCACTCAAATTCCAAGCAAACAATCTAGGACAAAATAACATGCATCCAAATATTAGGGCAAAGACTAAAATATTTTGGTAAAAAATTCTAAAGATTGGGGAAAGTATACCAAGCAGCAGCAATGGAGCACCTAGGGTTGGAAGATCGGACAGAGAGAGAGCAATGGTCGGGGAGAGAGAGAGAGGTAGAGCAGCAACACTGGAGCACCAGGTCGGAACAATGGTCGGAGAGAAAAAAGAGCAGCAACACTGGATCACCTAGGTCGGAGAGAGAGAGAGAGCAGTTCTATCGCCATTTTTGATCGGAAAGAGAGAGGAAGAGAAAGTTTTTGATCGGAAAGAGAGAGAAGTCCTATCGACTATAGAAAATATGATTTGGGATGGACGGTCTGGATTAATCCATCCGATCGAATGGTTACGATGGAAACACGTGGAGGTAAACTTTCCCCCCATATAATTTGGCAATTAGCCGCCACGCGTGTGGTATTCCCGCCAACATATTTGGGATGAAAATATGTATTATTTGGAACAGAAATTTTCATCAGTCCCAAATAGTGATCCATTTTCACAATCTGTCCCAAAAAAAGCAACATTTTGTTACTAAAAATATAGCCGTCCCTAGAATTATACTTTTAGGACTTTTTAGACTAGTGTTCCTTATAGTGTCGTCCCAAAAAGACACTTTTTTTGTAGTGTCATCACTACTTTCAAAAGAATTAAGATAACTCACGTAGTCTTCTTCTTTTTCTGACTCACCCATGCTTACATAATCATAAACTGGATCGACATAGACATCGGCTCTATCTACATGATCAATACTAGTTGATTCATGTTCTGAACTTGCTTGTATTGCATTATTGATAATTTCTTCAACCCTTGAAGCTTGTGTTGACACTTGATTCTAGTCAAAAATAGCTCATTGAGTCTGTAGGAGTTGGTTCAGTTCCTGGCAAATTGGTATTACCATCAACACCCGTTCCCTGGGTTGGTGGTTCATTATTCATAACTGAACCACCACCAATAGACATTGTCATACAATCAACCTCCACCAATAGACATTGTCATACAATCAACCTCCTTATATGAGTCCTCCAATTTCAGTCTTCTTCTTGTGGTCTAATTGTATGAGTTGATTATTTTGCTCATTAACCTAGGACTCCTAATTGCCACTGATGGACATCTGCAATTTAAACAAAACATAATGACAATTACAAGCAATTTAAACAAAACATAATGACTGTTATAAGAGTACAAGAAAAACATGGATTGAGAGAACAAACAAGATGAATGGAGTCACTATAAAACAAAGTCAATAACATTACCAAACCAAAGTTTAAACTATGAAAAACAATAAGTTGCCTTCAACATGTGCCAAAAGCAATTAGATCATACTGGCATGTAAAGAAAAAAAGACCGTCCTCGACTCCATGAACATCATACTGGCATGTAAAGACTATATTTTGTATTTTTTTTATGCCAATTCCTTCCAAAACTCCCAACTGTATATGATTACAATTAGATCAAATTTGGCCTTCAATTAGGCATTGCTATAAGCAATAACAACAAAAACATTAATATATTTGAAGCTTAAATAAGTTCTGCGCCAACTCAACTTCCCTGCTATAGAGAATCTTTGGGACCTGGATGGAAGAAAATGAGCCTACCCAAAATAAATTGGGGTAAAGACTTTGTTGTTGTTGTCTTGTACCATATAAAGATCCGTTAAGTTTCAATGCGACATTATAACAAATGACTCATGTATTTTTTTTACTCAAATTCACAGTTACCATATATATATACTATGAACCGATTTAAGTCCGTCCCGTCTCTTCCTCTATAATTCATTCGAGTGCCTAAGCTCTGCGATTTGAACTACTGAGCGTATTTCTAACATGTAGAGATTAGACATCCCTTTCCTGGCAATCTTATAAGTCCAAGAGGCAGCAAATCTCGAACATCATGGCTACATACAGCTATTCCTTTTTCATTCTACATGCAACAGCACTACTATTTCCTACATTATTGCTTATTCCGGAAAGCAAGTAAAACACTCAAAATTTAAACTATTCTCAAATAATACTTTAAAAAAAAAAATTAAGTTCCCATTTTAGCAGTTTATTCCCTCAGCACATAGGAGACATAGGGTCGAACCACAGTCCAGAAGCACACAAACCCAATAAAATTAGAAAGCACGAAAACACCCAAAATTGGTACCGTGTTCGTGTTGAGTCGTGCATGACACTCTTAAATACACCAATACACCAAAATAGTCGTCGTATCCATTTGTTGACATGCATATAGACTCTATACTGACACTAAAAATTCGTACAGGAACCGTGCAGAAATACACATACAAAACTGATTGCCAAGAACAATAACCCGTACAAGAATCGTCTAACTATCAATCAAGGTTTTAACATAATTTGTACTTCAAAATTCTAACATAAGAAAAATAGAACAAAAATATATGATTTAACAAGACTAACTTGGAAATCTGACTCATTATGCAAATCCTCTCACTAAATCATCGAGCAAGATTTTTTAGGGTTCTTTGTTTCAACCATTTGGTTGATTTATTTATTTGGAATTCTTCCTCTTAAGTAACCCCTGTTTGTTTGATTCAACCAGAGTATTTTTGGTCTTTTTAAATATGTACATGGACTGACGTGATCTTTTTTGCATGTCATCTCTAACGTCAACTAGGTGACCATTAAAATAGGAGGATAATGATGATTATATTAAAAATGGGCTGGGTGGGGAAGGGGGGGGGGGGGGGGGGGGGGGGGAGAGGGGGGTTGCAAAATTATGAATTAAGAATGGGGGGTAAATACAAATAGCTCTATTTAATATGTATTCGATGATACCTACAAATATCCCTTACAACGTGAGACGGACTATATGACTTGTTATCTCTAATTGTACCAATTATCTTATTTTTAGCACATATAGTAGTAGAATGTGGATGACATCTTGTTGTAGATGCATATAAACAAGAATGCCGACTATCTAGTATACCAATAACAAATGTTCCGTATTCACGAATGACTTAACCAATTATAATTTGGTTCATCATGACAAGTATATATAATTTTTCGGACATTGTTCATACTAGATGAACAACTAAAATCATGTTCAATTGCTATATTACTCATTAAACATCTAAATTTAGAACGAGATTAAACTATTTTTCGACATATATTTTGGAAGTGCTAAGATTATCGACAATATTTATCATCTAAATTTTTAATTAAATTATCACTATTTTTATTATCATCATCTGCATTTAACATACGTTCTTCTTCAGTGGATGGAATAATTCGAGTGAGAAGAAGTAGGAGAAATATTAACAATTTGGTTACTAAAAAAATGTTGAATACTAACATATATCACGTCTTGGTAATGGTGGAGTAATACAGGGCCGGCTCCAGCATTTTGGAGGTCCTAGACAAGTCCCAAAAAATGAGGCTCTCATCCCTCTATATATATTTTTTATAATGCAAAATCCAACAAATCTACTATATAATGAGTACTAAGCAACTCTAATTTCTAAATTTATAACAATGTTTCTGGATGTTTTCAAATTATACTATAAAAACTGAATGGCAGAATATGGATAAGAAATAATAATTCATATGCAAAGTAGTCGAAGATGACAAATATTATGTCAGGGGTCCTAAATTTTTTCATTGCAAGAATGAAGATAAATATGGATAAAACTTTACAGAAGATGGAATCATAAATCATATACAAAATTTTTGGATGCAATGAATCATAAAATTATTCGTGCACATGGATAAAAAATTATAAAATATTTAATTGCCAGTAACAACATCACTCAAGGGCCAGACAAACTCCCTAGTCGCCAGACTCGCCACTAGTGCTGACTCTCTCTCTCACCAAATAAAAAAATAATCATAAAAATTATAGTAGGTGCAATAAAAAGGTCAACCTCACTCAAGCGAGGATCAGACTCCTTTTCGTCGTGGCTCGTAAAATCGCTTCAGATTTGGTCGTCGGAAAATACTAAGTGGGAAAAAGAAGAAGAAGAAGATGCTACTAGAAATTGTGAGAGAGATGATATTAGCTTAGTAAATACTAAGTGGAAAGGGAGAGAGTGTTTTTTTTTCCAAATATTTTGTGGGAGAGAGGAGATGAAGAGATGACTTGGAAATATGGTGATTTTTTATAGGTTTTATTTCATTCTTCTCCAAACAGTCATGGATATCTCCCGGTCCATAATTTATTTTACTGGGCCAAAAAAACTGCTGCTTCAAAAAAAAAAAAAATAGAGACCCCCTTGGGGGAGGAGGCCCTAGGCGGCTGCCTAGCCCGCCTCCCCCTGGAGCCGCCTATGGAGTAATATAAATATTTATATACTTGATTGTGAATTAGCTTTAAGAACAAAATATATCATGTTCCTTCACCATCTAATAATAAACAAGTAGAGGTAAAAATGTGACTTAATATAAATTCATAATGGATAGTAAAACGATCGAAAATAAGATTGCGTAAATTTTCTAATGTAATATTCTGTTAATTAGTTAAAATAAGTTGGGTTAAATCTCCTTTGTAAGATAATCTATTTAGTGTACCTCCATGCGAGCACAATATTTGTATTGTTTGGTCAATGGTGAAAAGAGAGTCTAGAAATTCTGAATGGAGAGCTTATAGAGCTTCTGAATGGAGAGCTTGTAGAGAAAAGTTTGTAGAAAAGAGATTGTAGGAGGAGAGAATATAGAATGGTTTGAAAACTTCTTCTCTCACCCCCTTCAATTCATAGGATTTAGAAAATTCTAACCGTTATGATCTAAACTGTAAAAAAAAAGAAAGAAAAAAAAAAAAAGACTGTTTTAATATCTATTAGACTGGGTTGGGAGCCTAATGGACAAACACTGGTAATAGTATCTCAAGATTGTTCAGGAGCTAAGGTGCCAGACTTTCTAAGCTGTGATTTAACAAAACTCAGATTTTCTTCATATTCAAGCGTGGCTTGTTAATGAAGCCAACTCGAGTTTTTATTAAGGGAGTGGAGTCCATTAGAGTTTGCCAGCTGCTCTAATATATTAGTCTGGTAGTTTTTTTTTTTTTTTAGTCTGGTAGTTAACGGCATCTTATCGTTGTGAATAGAGAATCAGGAGAGCGAGAGGATGTTGCGTCTAACTAACTACAGCTCGTGGCGACTACTATCAAACTATAATTGCGCGCTTTAATAATTGATTTTTTTTTTGAGATGCCGCTTTAATAATTGATTAAGGATGAGCAACAGCTGGTTGGTATGTCTCATTTTAGTTATGTTTCCTTTTTCTGATTGCTAACGGGAATCGCCTGCTCTCAGTCGTCGGTCATTTTCCTTGAATAAATGACTTTCAGTTGAATACACCACGTTGTGACCTGATCACGACTACATACTCAACCATTGAAAAACGTGCTTGAGAATCCAATCAAAGTATATCATATTTAGCCCACGCGATATTTTTGCCGAACTCCACGAAACATTTATAAAATTGCTACAAATTCTCCCATGATTCTAACTTTGTCAGTGTCCCTGGATAATCTTGTAAATATGTTCCGAGTTATCAAGCTATAGACAATATAGACTGTAGTAATTAAAGAAGGTTATTTAAGGACACATCCAAAATTGAACAGGGTTATTTCATTTCTGACAGTCCAGTTAAACTTAGAACTGCCACAATTTTCTGGCAGTCCTAGGTACCTAATGGACTGCCAAAAAATATGGCAGTCCAGTTAAACACGAGATAGACTGCCAGAAAATGTGACGGTCCAGTTAAACACGAAATCTGGACTGCCACATTTTTTGGCAGTCCATAAAATACCTAAAACTGTCAGAAATAGAATGTGTCCTGATCAAGTTTGGATGTGCTCTTATAAATAACCTTAAAGAAATGTAGTACTTAACAGATCTCACTAGAGTTTTCATCTTCTGTTGCAATGAACATTGTCGTCGTCGATTTTGTTAGCACTTAAATATATAATTCATTCTCAACCTCATAAACATTCTAAACCTCATTAACATTCCCAAGTCTTTTCATCACTTGGAAATTTTAACATGGTATTATAACGTTTAATTCCTTAACATGGTATTAAAGAGGCAGAGGCTGTCACGACCCGCACACTATTTAGGGACACGAGCACGTGGGTACGTCCAGCCTACGTCGAAGTGTCGGCGGTAGAACGCTGTATAGGTCGTCTATAAAATCTAACATCAACAATATATATATATATGTATCTGTCATCTCCGCACGGAGGAATATATATATATATATATATATATATATATATATGTATATATATATATATATATAACTCAATCACATGAATCTAAGGAAGATACGCACGAAAAGATAAAGATATGATGAAAATGGAAAAACTGAAAATAGATGTAATTCACAACGTCCAACCAGAGATAGAGAGTATATCACAATGTACATATCCCAAAATAATAATATACTACAAGCCAAAATGATAAGCTGGACGCAGTCTAGTCAAACCTACTAGTCTAGATCCCTACCTGTGGTGCATGCTCTAAAGGTACCGGCTCCACTAAATCCAAGTGGTAAACTGCGTCTACGCCAAACCCGTAGAAGATCTGGCAGTCTGTATCTGAATCCTCTGAAAAAATACAACGAAGTTATCCTGTCTGGATATGAGCAAGTACAAACGCTAACAGCAGTTCCATGTGAATTGACAAATTCTATAAGAGACAGTTATAATGAATACAAGATGAAATATCAAGACTGGAATATAAATATAATATGTAAATCTGGATATCATGTCAGGGTATAAAATACTGGATATGTAGAGCAGTACAGTAATAACTGATATATAATGTAAACATAAATGGTGCCTTAAAATATTAGAGCGTTATGTGATCGGCTTGAAACACATGATCAGGCTCTTTCATTTGACCGGCTATGAGTCAGGAAATAAAAGAAAACAAGAATCAGGCCGGCCACAATGGAAAGCTATGAGGCAAGTAGTAACACAGGTCAGACTTTATCCAACATGAGGCGAGGGTAAAGCTATGATGCAAGTAGTAACAGAAATACAGGAGGGGTATTGATCACATAACCTCTAATAACTCTCCATCCCCAAGAAGTATAATGGATCCAACCGTGACACGTCATGACACAGACTTAAAGAGCAGGGGGCTAGCCCACTCCCAAATCGGTGTCTATACAAGTACAGGAAATAAGATCGAACATAGTACTCATATACCAGGTAAACCAGGAATAACCTCTCATGACGAGATCCAACGTATACTAGTCCGTGTACCATCGTGTCGGGAATCAAGTAAGACACTACAACTGAATCGGATATAGCAAATATCAAGACAATGAAAACTATCAGAGAATGTACTAGCCTGCGATCCTGAGCAGTCAATAGGAATCGAGGCTCAAAGGATAGTCACAGACCTAAATATGAGATATACAAGAGTTAATTAGGGTTTAATAGTATTTGACATAATTTCTAGTGTATGATATGCAAATCTAGGTCAAGCTCAGTCAAACTAGGTCACACAAAGTTAATCTAGGTCAAAATAGGTCAAATGTTGACTTATAGTTGACTTTTGGTCAACTGTTTAACTCCTAGTCCAATCTAGGTCAAACTAGGCTAATGGTTGACTCACAGTTGACTTTTGGTCAACTGGTCAACTCTGGTCAAGTTCTAGTCAATTTTAGGTCCAATGTTGACTTTTAGTTGACTTTGAGTCAAAACAATCAACTATGGTCAAACGGGATCAACTCTAGCCTATGTATCATATTCCTAGCATTTACCTACCAAGATATCACCTATCTTGGCCTATTGGTATTCCGATACCAATATCTTGGTTTAGCACAATTACCTTAGCCTAAGGTAAACCCTTATCTTAGCTAGGTAAACCCCTTACCTAGGCATCCAACAGCCATCCTAGACTAATAGCTAACTCATACTAGATATCTATCCCATGACAAGGTAAAATAATATCTTACCCTACCATGGTATTCTAATACCTTACTCCATGACAAGATAATCCTCATTACCTTGCCTATACTAAGGTAAATCACATTTACCTTAAGATACTATATAGTATCCTAAGATACGCATTGGTATCTTAAGATACGGCTCTTGGTATCCTAAGATACCAAGACACTAACTTATCTAACCATTACCTACCCTTAGACTCTAAGTTTATCCAATACCTTGAGGGTATCACAATATCTTACCATATACTAAGGTAAACCTCTTTACCTTGTAGGTAAAAGATTAAATAGAAATATCCTAAGGTACTAACATTGGTATCTAAGATACAAAGCTACTAACTCAAAACTAACCAATCTAGCATACCTTAACAAATTCTAACATCTAAATTACATATCTAACATAGAACGTACTATCTAATATAACCTCTAACACACACACACACACACACGCACACACACACACACACACACACACACACACACACACAACTATATAAATAAACACCCACACTAATATATATACATACTCACTCATATATATATATATATATATATATATATATATATATATATATATATATATATATATATATATATATATATATATATATATATATATATATATATATACACACACACACACACACATACACTCCAAAACATTTCGAAACCTATCCAAATATCCAACCATCGCAATTCTACCCTCTATGGCCTAGACACGTACCCCACACAAGCAATCCAACTCGCGCATGTGAGCAAAAACGAGAAATGAGGCCCGAATGGCCAAATGGCCATTTTGGCCGCTCCGGGGTGTCCGATTTGCGATACCTCGCGATACGGACACCAAACATATCCGGATTCGATCCAAATTCTTCCCACGAGTCCTAAATAATGATTAGAACCTATTCTAAGTGCTAACTTGACGATTCTAGTGTCGGTACAAACAGTCACCCGTGTGTTAGAATTCGAAAACTCCGAATAAGCCCATTTTCATGATTTCTCGCAAAACGACCCCACGTATCCAAATATGGACACGTACCTAGCCTCATCTCACCCAAACTAACCTAATTTGGTCTAATTAGGCTAGGGACAACACCAAAACATGTCAACATATCAATTTAGGATTTTCTCCAAATTGGCTCTAAACCTAGGCCAAAAGTCCCAAATTGAGTCCAATGGGTTCTAAATCTCTCCTAATGGGTTATCATACACCTCGGACATCCTCTAATATACAAATGACACTAATTAGAAGTAATTACAAAGGTTAAAGTGAGTATTTATCTCTTGGGAGTTGGAATCCCAAGGAAAAACTCCAAAATTACTTCTTTTTAGGTCAAAGCATAAGATCTATGCTTTCACCACCACCAAGCTAAGTCTACCTAGATCAAAACCACAAATGAGAGATAAACAAGGTTTAGCATGAAAATTAGAGAGAGATCTTGAGAAATGGAAGAGATTTGACTTACTTGGAGCTTGAAAATCAAAGAGAAGAAAAAAAAAGGTTTTTGTGAAATGAGAGAAAAGAAAGAGAGTGTGTGTTTTCTTGCAAATGAGAAGAATGGGGGGTGCAATTCTGGCCAACCATTTCAAATGGGTTTTGGGGCATTTGGCACATTACAAAAATGCCCTCCAAGTCAAAGAATAGAACGGTTTTGAGTTTGGGTCAAAAGAGTAACTTAAAAACTCCTAATTCCAAGTTCTAATTAAATCTAATTATAAACTCTAATCCCACTAAAATTAAATTGCATTAGTCAAAAATAAATATCTGTATTTGGTTATGACAAGTTGGTCAGGTCCAATGGGTCCAAAACTGACCCGGGTCACTAACACAAGTCGAAATAAGACAAAACTCAAACCCGATCAAATAAAACCCCAAAACACCATATTAATAAATAAATAATCACAAAATATTATTAAAAATGACAAATTTGCTCTCAATTTTGAAAACTGGAGGTGACAAATCTATCCTCCTAAAAAAAATTTCGTCCTCGAAATTAGAGGAAACTAGTACAGGAAAGACAAACAAGAAACAAACAAAACAATACCTCAAGGCTCGAAGAGAGAAAGATAACGCTCCCGTATGTCGTCCTCCCTCTCCCAGGTAGACTCACCTGGAGAATGGTGCCTCCATGCAACACGGTTCAAGGGTATAACCTAGTTCCGGAGGACCTTCTTCCGACGATCCAGAATCTCCACAGGCTGTTCCGGATTATTGAGAGTAGGCCCTACCTCGATTGCGGAATGATCAAATACATGGCTAGAATCTGCCACGTACCGCCTCAGTTGTGACACATGGAACACGTTGTGCACTCCCTCGAGCGTAGACGGCAGGTCTAGTCGATAGCCTACTGCATCGACCCTCCCAAGGATAGTAAAAGGTCCGATGTAGCGTGGGCTAAGCTTCCCGCCCCGGGCAAAGCGAAGCGTGTCCCATGTCGGAGAAATCTTCAAGAACACCATATCGCCAACCTAGCTAGACACAAAGCAAGACTCAATACCAATCATAAGCAAATAATCACAAGTAAGCACAAACTGAAACTGAAACTAATCTCGAACTCTAACGGTATCCGGTGGCTATCGGCCCAATGCCGCTGCCTATCCTGAGCCACCCAAAGTTTATCTCTGATTAGTCTAACCTTCTCCGCTGAATCTACCACCATCTTCGGGCCAAGCAACACCCTCTCGCCATAATCGTTCCATGATAAAGGAGTACGACATCTCCATCCGTATAGAGCCTCAATTGGTGACATCTCTATACTGGCCTGGTAGCTGTTGTTGTAAGCAAACCCTACCAGGTGAAAAAGATCCTTCCAAGAACCCCCGAAGTCTAGCACACACGTGCGAAGCATATCCTCAAGAGTCTGGATGGTCCTCTCTGACTGTCCGCCTGTCTGGGGATGATAAGCGGTACTGAATTTGAGTTGGGTGCCCAAACTAGTATGCATACTCCTTCAGAAATGGAAAGTGAAACGACTATCCCGATCCGAGACTATGCTCACCGGAACTCCATGTAATCTGACGCACGTACAACTCTGCCAGGTTCTCCGTAGACAAACCCACTTTGAAAGGCAAAAATTGGGCCGATTTGGTCAATCTATCAACGATAACCCATATCGCGTCTTTTCTTCCAGGAGATCGCGGAAGTCCGGACACAAAGTCCATGGTGATGTGCTCCCTCTTCCACTCTGGAATGGGTAGTGGCTGTAGCAATCCACCTAGCCTCTGTTTCTCGGCTTTCACCTGCTGACACACCAAGCAGTGAGATACAAACTGAGCTACCTCTTACTTCATGCCATACCACCATACGTACTCTCTCAGGTCTCTGTACATCTTGTTGGCTCCAGGATGCATAGAGAATTGAGAGCGATGCGCTTCCTGAAGAACCTCCTCCCGAAGCTCTCCATTCGGAATGCATAGTCTAGCACCGTGCCTCAGCGACCCATCTTCGGCTATAGAGAAATCATCAAGCAAACCTGTCCGCACCTGCTCCCTGATGCTTCTCAGGGCAACATCATCATATTGCACTAATCTAACTCTGTCCATCAACTCAGACTGAATCTGTAAGCCCCACATCTGAGTCTCCATGTCCGGAACAATCACCTCGATACCCAAACTATCCAGATCGGCCAAAAGATGATGATCTGTCGTCAAATACATAGCGACTGGATACCTGCTCAAGGCATCTGCAACTATGTTGGCCTTGCCTGGATGGTACTGCAACGAGATATCGAAGTCCTTCATCAGCTCGAGCCACCGTCTCTGACGCATGTTCAACTCCTTCTGGGTGAACAAGTATTTCAAGCTCTTGTGATACGTGAAGATCCCAAATCGCTCTCCGTACAAGTAATACTTCTACGACTTCAAGGTAAAGATAACAGCTGCCAACTCCAGATCGTGGGTAGGTAGTTCTTCTCATGAGTACGTAACTGCCTAGATGCATAGGCAATCACCTTCCCGTGCTGTTGAAGAGCACAACCCAAGCCCTTCCCAGAAGTGTCACTGTAGATCGTGAAACCACCAGACCCAGAAGGCAACATCAAGATAGGAGCTGAGGTCAACTGACACTCCTCAATCCAGGCAAACTCCACGTCCTTCCTGGTGAGCCTAGTCATCGATTCTGCAATCCGAGAGAAGTCCTGGACGAACTTCCGGTAATAGCCTACAAGACCCAGAAAGCTCCGAATCTCGGCGACTGAACTGGGTGTAGACCAAGACTCCACTGCTGAAATCTTCTTCTGGTCCACTGAGATCCCGTGCTCGGTCGCAACATGACCCAAGAACTCTACCTGCTCCAAAAAGAACTCACACTTCGACATCTTTCCGTAGAGTTGCTCCTTTCTGAGGGTCTCTAACATAATCCGCAAGTGCTCCTCATACTCCTCCGGCGTCTTCGAGTTGACCAAGATGTCATCTATGAAGACCACCACGAACCTGTCAAGGTATTGATGGAATACCTTGTTCATTAAGTTCATGAAAACTGCTGGGGCGTTGGTCAACCTAAATGGCATAATGGTGAACTCGTACTGGTCGTACCGAGTCCGAAAAACTGTCTTCGGAATGTCTTCCTGCTTTACCTTCGGCTGATGGTAACCGGACCTCAAGTCTATCTTCGAAAATACCTTCGTGGCACTCAATTGATCGAACAAGTCGTCAATTCTCGACAACGGGTTCTTATTATTGATAGTGAGGTTGTTGAGCGCTCTGTAATCGATACACATACATACCATACCATCCTTCTTCGATTCAAACAGAACAGGTGTGCCCCAAGGTGAAGAACTGGATCTGATGAAACCCTTGTCCTGCAGCTCGTCGACTTACTTCTTCAACTCTGCCAACTCGCTTTTGTTGACTCCATAGACGTGCTGTGAGATAGGCTCAGCACTCGGCACCAAGTCTATAGAGAACTCAACATCTCTGTCTAGTGGTATCCCAGGCAACTCCTCGGGGAAAACATCCAAGAACTCTGCTATCAATGGATGTGGCAAATCCTGCCCCGCCAACAAAGCTCCACAGAAACCATTTCTCGGCTCAGCTGCTCCCCTGGCGAACTCAAACTCTGGCTCTCCGGATGGCCTAAACAAAACTCTGCCTCCTCTGCAATCTATACTAGCATGGTGTCTGCTCAACCAATCCATACCGAGTACTATATCGTAGCTCGGAAGCGGTCTTCCAGTATAACACTCCGCCCCTTGCAAACATTATTGACTAGGATAATGCCTCCCCCAGTCATAATCTTGCAAGTCCTACCCAAAGATTCAACAATAATATTGTATTTAAGAGCAAAAGATACAGACACAAAACTGTATGTAGCACCAGAGTGAAATAAGGCTAATGCAGGAAACGAATCGAGAAGAATAGAATCTGCCACGACATCTGCTACGAGCTCAGCCTCCTTTGCTGCCAGTGTGAACGCTCTGCCCTGTGGTGCTCCCCTCTGATGCTGGGAAAAATGCTGCTGCTGCGTCTGAAGTGGCGGGCCCCTCGGCTGAACTGCAGGTCCAGCTGGAGCTCTAGCAGGTGGTGCTCTGCCCTGACCACCCGTAGCTGCACGAACAGGGCAATTCTTCAGCTGATGGTCGGAAGCTCCATAGAACAGACAAACGTCCAACCTCCTCCGACAGACCTCTTGGGTGTGTCCTAGCTTTCCAAAGTAAGCACACTAAGGAACCTGCCTCTGTCCCTGCTGTTGATGGACACGTGCTGGTGCCTGATGCTGCTGAAACTGAGGCTGCTAGAATGGCCTCTGCTGAATGTGGGGACGCCTGGCCGGCCCCACACTAGAACTAGCTCCCAAAGCATTATCGCTTCTCTTAGGCCTAAGACCGTAGTCCTCCTCCGCTATCTGAGCATCCATCAAAATCTGCTCAAAAGTTGCCTTGCGACGTCCAGATGTGCGAGAATGAACAACATGGATCAGGCCACTACAACAAAAATGCCTATTAATAACGCTCGATAAGACGTATTGATGATGCCTGCTACCTAAGCGTTATCAAATTTTGAAATACCCTTTTTCTATGACGGTTTGGGCTAATTTTGGGCTTTTTATAACATTTATAAAACAAAGCGTTATTAATATTTTAGAGCGGTGGCAAACTTGGAATAAGTTTTCTGTAAAATCCTTTCCACCCCCGCGATATTTTCAGGCTCAAGCCCCCGCCCCCTTCTCATTCCCTCTCCAAATCCCTTCTCCTTTTCTCTCAGCTCCACTCCCCTTCTCCTCCTCTTCCCTCCTCTCACCAAACCCTAATCTTCTCCTCCTCCTTCTTTCAATCCTCTACATCGTCGTCCTCCGCTTAGTTTCCTCCTCCGCTTCTCAATCCTGGAACCCTAAATTTTCCTCCATCCCCACCAAACACTAGATTCTCTCCTACCCCGATCTGCTGAACCTCGGGCACAGGGCAGGCGAAGCGATGTACGGCGGCGCCAGCGACGGCGAGGGATCCCATGATGCCTCCGCCGACGGCGGACAGAAGAAGATACCTCCGGCGTCGTCGATGCTGTGGGTCCGCAACCTCCGCCGCTTGTGTTCCTTTTTCTATCCCGCTAGGTTTCTATTCATCATTCCTTTCATATTTTTTCTCATACAGTTTTTTGCTGTGACATGTTCAAGTTAAAAGGCATTATAGTCATTATTGGGTACGTAGGTACCATTTTCTTAAATTTCTTCTCTTGTTCATATATGAGTTTTTTTCCCAATGTTTTCTACTCTACTTTAAATTATAATTCCCCCCATGTATACATCTGATGCATTTTTATTGTTATTTTCATCTCCGTTGATGAAATAATGAATAGATCATGAGGAGTGTCCATTTTTTTTCCTGTATTGAATTCCATATTTTCATGTCAATAGTTGTTTATATCTTTGTCTCTTTCTGATTTAGGATAATGGTGATCATATTGTACACTAGATGTACTTTCTATGCCATACTAACATAGTTCCTCTATGCAATTTATTATTACAATGGTTGGTAACCATCATAATTAATCATTTCTGTTCTACAATTTTTTTTATCTAAATGATTGATGCACAAGAATCAAAGCTTATTTCTTCTGGCATCTTTCGCATGAATGGTTGTATATCCTATAAAAGTTCACAGTATCGTTATCGGGATCGATATCCGATCGCTGCTATGAGTATTAGGATTGGCGGTATAAAGTTTGGATCAGAGTATCAATTTTTTTTAATATCAGAAATAAAATAATTATTAATATTTTAGAAAATATATTTTATATATTTAGGTATAATTTTAAGTATTTCAAAGTTGTTTTTAGTAGGTTTTAAATATAATGAAATAATAGTCACCCTGCCGACTAGCTTACATGCGGTAGATACATTTTCTTCTTTTAGATACTTTTATAACTTTACTGTACTTTTACACCCTTACTGATGGCCTTTATGTTCACTTCTTTATCGAATTGATATGAAAAGAGTGAGTATTGGGTATCGGTTGGTATCAAATTGGGACATGCCAAACCGTATCAGTATGAGTTAGGGACATGCCAAACCGTATCGGCATCGGCCGATATTGCAAACTATGAAATTTTTTTCATCGTACACAGAATGTTGTGCCAAATTCTTCTTCTCTAACTGCATGCTTTTTGTTTGTAAGCATGATTTATTGCTTATTATCTGATTTTTATTTTAACTAAAACTGGATCCAACTTAGGACATTATAACCATTTTCTTTAGTTTCCTGGAGAATATGAATGTGTCGATGCACAATTGAGTCTAGTTCATTCCTAGATCTCAGGTTATTTATCGAGGAGACATACTAGAAGTTGTAAATTAGTCTAGGCTAATGGCAGACTCATTTCTTCTTTATTTGCATAATTTTCATCATCTGCATGCACATGTATATTATATATATGTACATATATTTTAATACTAATTTCAGGTGAGATTCACTTCCTTTCTTAATCAACTTCAGATCAGCAAGCAAGTTGAGATAGTTCCCATGGGGTGCAGTACTAGCAAGTACCACAACGTCATGAACCAGCCCCCTCCTCTCCTGCCGAGTACTTTCTATATATATGAAATACATACAGTAATTTCTATATATATGAAATGATGAATAATTTTGTCTGAGTAAAATATTTGTACATGTTGCTCAACTGCCCAGTAGAAAAACTGGCTGAGAAGGCAGCATTTGGTCTGTTTGAGAGAGCTGGCAAATTGGATTTTTTTTGTCACTAATGTTCATTCACTTGTTTGCGCAGCATCTTTACTAGTTTTACATATGCACTATGTGATAGTTACCTTGCTATAATACATTCTATTTCAGGTATCCTTCTGCACTAAAGTTTTCCATCCAAATATTAATAGCAATGGTAGCATCTGCCTTGACATCCTTAAGGAGCAGTGGAGCCCTGCTCTGACCATTTCTAAGGTGACTTTAATGCTCTGCTATTTCTGTTTTTATCTGAACTGCTATTATTTATTAGATAATTGGAATATCAGATATATGTCTGTATCTAGTCTAATTTGAAATTACAACTAGTCTGGGGTGCAAAGATCTAAACAGTCTTTCAGAAAGACCAGGCATATCTATATAACTGAATGTCCACATGTGGTGCAGAAGTGCTTTCGCCATTTATTCCAAGTCAGATATATGGTTGGTATCAACTGGACTTGATTATTCTTAGTCATATATATGGTTGGTATCAGCTGGACTTGATTGACCTGAAGGACTCAAAGGTTTATGCTGTGTTATTGGTTTTAGCTTAACAAATTTATCTGAGGCTTTACTATGTAGTACATATGGATGGAAAATTATTATACTAGGGTTTAATAGTGCGTGGTCTTGGATTATTTGAGCACAGTGCTTCTTGTGTCATACACAGTCATTGTGAAGAGGAAAGAACCTAAGACGCGGTGATAGTTAATCTCCTACATTAGGATATGACTACAATTGTAGCGACCATTGTTCGTATTACGTATTTTGGAATACGTGTACATATTTTGACTCGTATTGTATGTCTTCTTGCTTGGTTTATTTGGTATTTTCATTTGCTTGGTTTTGGTTCATCTTGGTTCGGTTCGGCTTGATCTGGTTCATCTTGGTTTGGTTTTGATTGTGAACCAACACACCTACCTACCACCACTCTCACCATTTATTAACCCAACTCTCTCTCTCCCCATTCACTTCAGCATTAATTTCTTTTCTTCTTCCTCCATTAACTCTCCACCTACCAGGAGAGGCTTAGGCAAGTGCAGCTTGCTTCATGGAGGATCTCTGTTTTTATTGTTCCATTCTCTTCCCCACGAGATTCTAACACACTTTAGTACTTAGCATTTTAGTTTCCATGGCTAAATTCATGTAGATCTAAGTTTATTCATTTTTGGATTCCTTGGGTTTTGATCTATTTAACCTTGATATTTCTAAATTTTGATGGTTCCATATTGTAGAGAATTTCCTTTCGCCCCATTTTGACCTATGGAAGTTCAGATTCTGACCCCAGATGATGGATTTATGGAGCTTGGAAGCATGGCCTTCATGGTTTTTCTTCTCAGAAAATTGGAGAAGAAGAACAGTACTGGCCGCCTGAGCTTCTCCTGCCGCATTGGCTTCAGCCGCATGAACTACGTTTTCCCTCAGCCGCATGTTCCCGATCCGCATAAGACCCTTGTCTCCGAGCCGCATAAGACTCCATTGCTTCAGCCGCATGGCGTTGCCCTTCCCTGAGCCGCATGACTCTGGATAGTGCTGCCGTATATGCCCATCTCCCTTCAGCCGCATGACCTTACGTGGGCTGAACCGCATGCGCCTTGTAAACCCGAGCCGCATGCGCCCTGATTAATCCTGCCGCATGAACTCGCAATCCTCCAGCCGCTTGAGCTTACTTTTCCTTAGTCGCATAAGACCGAGTCTCTCCCGAGCCGCATATACTTCCCTCCCCGACCGCATGGGACTCAGTCCATTCCAGCAGCATAAGACCCCTGTCATCCCCTTGACCAGAATTTTTTTTCTCTTTTATTTAACTAAGAAGAATTTCTTTTATGTCTCATTTATTGTGGTATCATTTATTTAAAATACAATGAAGGGACCAAATAGGAAATAGTGAACTTTCAGGGCCCTTAGCGCAAATGTCACTTATTCAAACTCTTTTAAAACCGAGTTCTTTTAATCCTGCTGTTTTGAATTCAAATTGAATTCGAGTTATCAACAGATAGGATCAAATCGAGATTCATCTTATCTCCTCAAACCCTTGATCGATCATAGTGCATATATGAGAGGATGGTGGCCAACCTCTCGGAAAAAAACCTAGAAACCAAATTTGCTCCCCTGCCGCAAGATCAACAAGAGAGGTGGAATCGAGGAAGAAAGATCACTGAAGGGTTGAAGAATGAAGCAAGTATCAACACAATAGGTACGGCCTTGAATTTCAGTTCCTGTTATGTAGTTCAAGTATTTGAATAAATGCTTGGGGTGTTGAATCTCTGTCACCAGTAATAGGAACCCCCTGTGTAAATCCTCTTTACAACCCAGAGCAGTTGCAACATGTAATGGTGTGAAAGAACTCGTGAAAGCATGTGTAGACAGGTTAAATCAAGACTTGAGGGTGTGTAGGAAGTCAGGACGACTGAGTATATGTGTATCAGGTACTTGGAGAGAGTACCATTGGCAGATGCATATAGACCATAGGAGAGAGGGCTGTCCAGTCTTGATATCTGATTCAGGTTTCACTGCCCATAATGCCTAATACCATTCAGGTTCAGTTCTATATATATATATATATATATATATATAATATATATATATATATATATATATAATATATATATAATATATTATATATATATATGTGGCCTGCATCCACTTAAGCTAAAACCTTTAGGATCAATTTCCTTTGTCATAGAGTGTATCCCCTTTGGATCATCTTGCATACTCTATAGCAGGGTTAGTAACCCCTGTTAGGGTGTAGCATGGGGTTCATTCCTTCATCCAGGTATCTGCCTTGGGCTTTGGCCTTCCAATCAGTCCACTGCCACCATGAGTCCAGTTCACTACACATTTACTTAACCCATTGCATTACATGTCCTATTTGATAGAGTATCAGACCCTACCCTTATAACCCATAGGTACTGGCATATAGGTCATGTATCCCCAGGCCTATTTTAGACACACACTGAAATCCATGGCAAGACCAACCCACAGTTGATTACCTGGGGGTCTCTCTCTATATTATCACGAAAAATTGGGAGGAATCATTACTTGCATCCAGGAGAAGCCTATCTAGGAAGGGTACTCTGAATCCAATTGGATACTGACATGAACTCAGCTGGGTAGGGCTATAGATGGTTCCTTAGTTCATGGACAATTCTATGGTAAACACTCTAGTATCAGCCAGTGTACAGTTCCAGGATACATCACAACTATTATCCTAGGGTGAAACACTGGTACCCACAGGAACAAATACTGGGAAGTATGGGACTATGGTTCCTTGTTGTACTGAAGACCACATCTTATTTAACCCAGGAATACCTGAGAATTGTCAGGGATCAGTCAAAGACATAAAGTTCAGTATTGGAATGCCAGGGCATAGCTACCAATATAGGTAACATAACACATGAATACAGCTAAGTCCTTAATATTACTGAATATCATTCTTGTGAAGTATCAGTCCCCATTTAAGTATTTGGTCTCCTATCTATGTGATCCAGTCCAGTGGGAAGGGGATTACTGGATCAAATTGTAACTGTCCAGTCTTTACTTCACATAGTATCCAATGTATATAGTTGCTCAATCGAACCCACATCATGTCTGTAGCCTTCCCTAAGTGTTGAACCCTCATTACCTTAATATGGTATCTGTCCTGCATTTTGTCTCAGCTATCACATGAAATAAGTCCCTACCTAATGTTGAACTACCACTACAACAAAATAGGTTAATAACGACACTTTTTTTACGACACTTTCTAAATAAGTGTCATTAATTTTCTATAGTGATGACACTCTTCCAAAACATGTCGTTGTAAGGAAATATTTATCATAATCTACGACACCTTTTTGAAAATGTCGTAAATATAAATTCAACAACACTTTTTAGGTCCCTTAAAAATGTCGTAAACAATTATATACCAAATATAACACTTCAAATTCACATTTTTTTTCCAAAAAATATAATATATATATAAGTTCAGTTACCAAATGGATGTATAAGTATTTTTATTGCAATGAACTATGGCCAGGATTGCAGTTGGGGTATCATGCTGAACACTGGTACCTGACAATAGACGAACCTGTGTAGCACAGGACAGGGGACTGCTGTTATCAGTATAGGAACAATTCACTTGGTTAGTATGGAGACACCATTCCATTCATAGTTGTATCACTTCCTTGTCACATGTTCGGTGACCACCAATCATCCTGAACATATCTATAGGCATGTCACTAGACTGGTTTCACAGGATTGATTGCACAGGGCACAGGTCCTTGAGCACTGAGTAGAGGAGCTATTTTGTTAAGGTTACAAGCAATATTACATCCATAGCTCTCTTGTATGCAAAGTTGATTTCCTACATTAATTTCCTTATCGAATGGGACCTCTCCTTTGGGATTCAACTGACTAAGACAAGGGGTGCCAACAGTGATGGAAATTGAAAAAAAGGATTGGTTAGGCTCTGGTTCATGTTTGTATTTTAGGCACATTAAGTTTAAGAAAAGAAGTTCTGATAAAGCCAGCAGGATATAGGACTGTCCACTGTATCCAGCTAGTACAGGGACAATAAATGGCCTATGCCAGGGAGGACTGAAGCCTATTCAAAATGTTAAAAATCCTGTAGCCTTGGGCACTAACAGAGGAGACCCTCCCTAGTATTCAGGTACCAGCCCTGTGTAACTACAGATATATCAATGGATTAATGAACAACCATGTGGGTTGGGCATAAACCATTCTGTTGAATAGGTTTTGTTAAGCCTGCTATTATAGTATTAATAAGATGAGCTTCATATATAGACCTATAGGCCATAAAGGTTTTGTTGAACTATATCAGACTTGAGTGGCCTAGTAAAAAGAATTAATAAAGGAGTAAAAGTGATTGTTTAATAGGATAGCTGGATAAGTATTCTACTAGTGGGTAGAAATATGTGGATGCTGTGGTGAGAACCTAGAAATTAATAACATAAAAAAAGATTGATATTGTTCTCAAACTCATTTATTAACCCATTATATATGTTTCAAATAGGTTCATTGGACATTGACTAAGTGCTCTGAAACATACTGCAGCAGGACCACAGGCAAGTATACCTTGCCTTCCTCTAATTTTACTTACATACATTTTCTTCCATTTTACAGTCTTTGGATTATTTATGGACATGTGCTTTTCGTGTTATTTTCTGTGGAGCTATTTTCATTTCATATAGCCATGTTCATGTTGGCCTTGTTTTACATTTGGAGTTTCTCACCAGTACCTTGCTTGAGTCGTGTCATAGAACGAGTGCGTGTAGTGAACTGCCATAGCCTTGATTATCGTTTTGCACAACCAGAGAGTCCACACTCGGGACGAGGGTTGTTTAGTGCACAGAGAGTCCACACATGGGACGAGGGTGTTTGTCGTGTTCATTGGCACCAGAGAGTTCACACTCGGGACGAGGGTTGACCAATTACACCAGAGAGTCCACACACGGGACGAGGGTGTCTTGCCGTGAGCTAACCAGAGAGTCCACACTCGGGATGAGGGTTAGTGCTTAGTTCAAACCCATGAGTCCACATTGGGGATGAGGCTTTGGTTCTTCTATTGATCTCGTGTATGTTCATCCGACAGTTCATTTATACGTAGTTGTTCTAGTGTTCGTGTTTGTGTTCGTGTTCGTGTTCGTATTCGTAGTCATTGGTCTTGTTCTTGTTCTTTCTTGTTTATTTCTTGGCATGATAAAACTGCTAGATAGGCATGTATATTATGTATCTTGCTATGTCCTCTGAGGACCTGATGATCTCTTCAGGTTAGCCGAGTTTGAGTCAGGAGCAGACGAGTGGATTGAGTTAGCACCAGATCAAGGAGTTTACAGTTGGGATTGCCTTGGTTAGCAGGTTGTATTCAGTTAGTATATTTACGTACTTTTCTCTTTCCGTCTATTGGTAATGGATTTGTGTCCACCGGACGTGACATTGATTCTTGATATTCAGTTATATTCATTATTGTTCAGTTCTTGTCTTTTTCATTGATCTTGATTGTGACATGATTATTCTGTGGATGAGATATAGATTTCCGTGATTCTAGATTGCCGTGACTTATGAGTATAGACAGCGTTCTGCCGTCGATACTGCGGCGTAGGCTGGACTTGGACACGCTTCGTATCCGAAAAGCAGGTGTGGGTCGTGACAAGTTTTTTTGGTGGCCCATGCAGGTCTGCGTTAATCACTTCGGTTACGTCACTGTACCGTCGTGAGCCTGCAAATAGGATTAGACACTTAGAATCTCATCCACATGTCTTGACTCCTTGTTAATCCTTAATCCTTGATTTCATTAAATTCTTGACTTGCATCCTGCTTGAAAATCTCTTCAACGGCTAAAGTGTTTGCTCTTGTTACAGTTAAGATGAACTCTCAAGACAGGAACAACGCTGCACTGAACACTCCACCGGCTACAGGAGGCTTTTTTACGTACATGACTCCGCCAACAGAAGGAGGCCAGCTCACTCATATGGGCAATCAGCCGCAACTCTCGAGATTCCGCAGAGAGACCTTCCACCACCTCCACAGTTTCTATCGCAGAATCCACCACCAGCACCCGGTCTGCCACCAGCATCTGTCCTACCACCAGGGGTTCCACGTCCAGTACCAGCAATACATCCAGTATTTGCCATGTACCCACCACCGGCGATGTATCCAGTACCTATTCTGCCTTCGCCACCAGCACTAGACAATGTCACACTCTGGGGGATCTTCCAGCGACAAGCCAACATGTTTCGCGACACCTTTAGGGAGGCACTTCAGATTAGAGATGCTCCTCGACAGCACTCTGGGACGTCCAAGCACTTCATGGACTTCCGGTCCAGGGAGTTTCATGGGACAGAGGGATTATCTACGCTGACGAGTGGTTGGAGAACGTTGAACGATATCTAAAGATAGCCCGAGTCCCAGAAGATCTGAAGATCGAGTCAGTCAGTGGACAGCTTTTCGACATCGCGCGGACATGGTACCAAGGTGAGCCCCGCTTTTCTGTTCCAGACGTAACTTGGGAGGAGTTCAAGCGACTGTTCAAGAGGAAATTCTATCCATATGTAGCACGAGAGGCGTTGATTAGACAATTCGAGCACCTAGAGCAGGGCAATCACACCGTCGACGAGTACACATCGAGTTTTCTCGTCTCAGCGCTTCGCAAAGAACTTGGTCAGCACCCCTGAAGACAAGGTGCGACGATTCAGAAAGGGACTATCTCACGAGATTTGCCTAGCCATCGCCACCAGTCGAGTCGCCACTTACGAGGAGATTCTAGAAGTCGCCCAAGCTGTAGAGGAAGAGCTGAGTCACAAGCCGAAGATGAATCGAGACGCATTCGGAGGAGGCAGCGACCAATCAACACCGACAAAATGCCCCAACATCTCCGAGAAGACCTCAGTGCAGCAACATCAGCAGCAACCACGAGCAGCCCCACAACAAGTCCAAGATGCTCCCACCTGCCAGTACTGCAAGAAGAGAGGCCACGTCCAAGAAAACTCGAAGATGGTTGAGGTTTTGCTATACTTGCGGATTCGACCAGCATCTATCTCGAGATTGCCCGAAGAAAAATGCGACTGCTCCACCATTACCAGCCCACAGGAAGGACAAGCTTATGTCATGACCACGGTGAATGCGACAACACCACATGGAGCAGCTGGCGAGAATTTTCAGTAGAATTGATAGTATTATAGATAGGCCACATTAGACCATTGAATTTCTGTCATAGCAACTTATTCTAGATTATTCATTCTAGTAGATCACAGCTCCTTAAATTTCGAGGACAAAATTTGTTTAAGGGGGGTAGAGTTGTCAACCCCTTGACCAGAAATTTTTTTCTCTTTTATTTAGCTAAGAAGAATTTATTTTATGTCTCATTTATTGTGGTAACATTTATTTAAAATACAATGAAGGGACCAAATAGGAAATAGTAAACTTTCAGGACCCTTAGCGCAAATGTCACTTATTCAAACTCTTTTAAAACCGAGTTCTTTTAATCCTGCTGTTTTGAATTCAAATTGAATTCGAGTTATCCACAGATAGGATCAAATCGAGATTCATCTTATCTCCTCAAACCCTTGATCGATCATAGTGCATATATTGAGAGGATGGTGGCCAACCTCTCAGAAAAAACCTAAAAACCAAATTTGCTCCCCTGTCGCAAGATCAACAAGAGAGGAGGAATCGAGGAAGAAAGATCACTGAAGGGTTGAAGAAGGAAGCAAGTATCAACTCAATAGGTACGGCCTTGAATTTCAGTTCCTGTTATGTAGTTCAAGTATTTGAATAAATGCTTGGGGTGAATCTCTGTCACCAGTAATAGGAACCCCCTGTGTAAATCTTTACAACCCAGAGCAGTTGCAACATATAATGGTGTGAAAGAACTCGTAAAAGCATGTGTAGACAGGTTAAATCAAGACTTGAGGGTGTGTAGGTAGTCAGGACGACTGAGTATATGTGTATCAGGTACGTGGAGAGAGTACCATTGGCTGATGCATATAGACCAGTAGGAGAGAGAGCTGTCCAGTCTTGATATCTGATTCAGGTATCACTGCCCATAATGCCCAATACCATTCAGGTTCAGTTGTCTATATATATAGGTGGCCTGCATCCACTTAAGCTAAAACCTTTAGGATCAATTTCCTTTGTCATAGAGTGTATCCCCTTTGGATCATCTTGCATACTCTATAGCAGGGTTAGTTACCCCTGTTAGGGTGTAGCATGTAGGGTTCATTCCTTCATCCAGGTATCTGCCTTGGGCTTTGGCATTCCAATCAGTCCACTGCCACCATGAGTCCAGTTCACTACATTTACTTAACCCATTGCATTACCTGTCCTATTTGATAGAGTATCAGACCCTACCCTTATAACCCATAGGTACTGGCATATAGGTCATGTATCCCCAGGCCTATTTTAGACACACACTGGAATCCATGGCAAGACCAACCCACAGTTGATTACCTGGGGGTCTCTCTCTACATTATCACGGGAAATTGGGAGGAATCATTACTTGCATCCAGGAGAAGCCTGTCTAGGAAGGGTACTCTGAATCCAATTGGATACTGACATGAACTCAGCTGGGTACAGGGCTATAGATGGTTCCTTAGTTCATGGACAATTCTATGGTAAACACTCTAGTATCAGCCAATGTACAGTTCCAGGATACATCACAACTATTATCCTAGGGTGAAACACTGGTACCCACAGGAACAAATACTGGGAAGTATGGGACTATGGTTACTTGTTGTACTGAAGACCACATCTTATTTAACCCAGGAATACCCCTGAGAATTGTCAGGGATCAGTCGAAGACATAAAGTTCAGTATTGGAATTCCAGGGCATAGATACCAATATAGGTAACATAACACATGCATACAGCTAAGTCCTTAATATTACTGAATATCATTCTTGTGAAGTATCAGTCCCCATTTAAGTATTTGGTCTCCTGCATCTATGTGATCCAGTCCAGTGGGAAGAGGATTACTGGATCAAATTGTAACTGTCCAGTCTTTACTTCACATAGTATCCAATGTATATAGTTGCTCAATCGAACCCACATCATGTCCTGTAGCCTTCCCTAAGTGTTGAACCCTCATTACCTTAATAGGGTATCTGTCCTGCATTTTGCCTCAGCTATCACATGAAATCGAGTCCCTACCTAATGTTGAACTACTTTAAGTTCAGTTACCAAATAGATGTATAAGTATTTGTTATTGCAATGAACTATGGCCAGGATTGCAGTTGGGGTATCATGCTGAACACTGGTACCTGACAATAGACGAACCTATGTAGCACAGGGCAGGGGACTGCTGTTATCAGTATAAGAACAATTCACTTGGTTAGTATGGAGACACCATTCCATTCATAGTTGTATCCCTTCCTTGTCACATGTTCGGTGACCACCAATCATCCTGAACATATCTATAGGCATGTCACTACTGGTTTCATAGGATTGATTGCACAGGGCACAGGTCCTTGAGCACTGAGTAGAGGAGCTATTTGTTAAGGTTACAAGAAATATTACATCCATAGCTCTCTTGTATGCAAAGTTGATTTCCTACATTAATTTCTTAACGAGATGGGACCTCTTCTTTGGGATTCAACTGACTAAGACAAGGGGTGCCAACAGTGATGGAAATTCGAGAAAAAGGATTGGTTCAGGATCTGGTTCATGTTTGTATTTTAGGCACATTAAGTTTAAGAAAAAGTTCTGATAAAGCCAGCAGGATATAGGACTGTCCACTGTATCCAGCTAGTACAGGGACAATAAATGGCCTATGACAGGAGGACTTAAGCCTATTCAAAATGTTACAAATCCTGTAGCCTTGGGCACTAACAGAGAGACCCTACCTGGTATTCAGGTACCGGCCCTCTGTAACTACAGATATATAATGGATTAATGAACAACCATGTGGGTTGGGCTTAAACCATTCTGTTGAATAGGTTTTGTTAAGTCTGCTATTATAGCATTAATAAGATGAGCTTCATATAGACCTATAGGCCATAAAGGTTTTGTTGAACTATAGCAGACTTGAGTGGCCTAGTAAAAAGAATTAAAAAGGAGTAAAAGTGATTGTTAGAATAGGATAGCTGGATAAGTATTCTACTAGTGGGTAGAAAGATGTGGATGCTGTGGTGAGAACCTAGAAATTAATAACATAAAGAAAGATTGATATTGTTCTCAAACTCATTTATTAAGCCATTATATAGTTTCAAATAGGTTCATTGGACATTTACTAAGTGCTCTGAAACATACCGCAGCTCAGGACCACAGGCAAGTATACCTTGCCTTCCTCTACAGTTTTACTTACATGCATTTCCTTCCATTTTACAGTCTTTGGATTATTTATGGACATGTGCTTTTCGTGTTATTTTCTGTGGAGCTATTTTCATTTCATAGATCCATGTTCATATTGGCCTTGTGTTTTACATTTGGAGTTTCTCACCAGTACCTTGCTTGAGTCGTGTCATAGAACGAGTGCGTGTAGTAAACTGCCATAGCCTTGATTATCGTTTTCACAACCAGAGAGTCCACACTCGGGACAAGGGTTGTTTAGTGCACCAGAGAGTCCATACATGGGACGAGGGTGTTGTGATTGGCACCGTTTTCTTGATTACACCAGAGAGTCCACACACGGGACGAGGGTGTCTTGCGTGAGCTAAGCAGAGAGTCAGACTCGGGACGAGGGTTAGTGCTTAGTTCAAACCCGTGAGTCCACATCGGGATGAGGCTTTGGTTCTTCCATTGATCTCGTGTATCGTTCATCGCAGGTTCATTTATACGTAGTTGTTCTAGTGTTCGGTGTTCGTGTCGTGTTCATAGTCATTGGTTTGTTCTTGTTCTTCTGTTTATTTATTGCGCATGATAAAACTGCTAGATAGGCATGTATATTATGTATCTTGTTATATCCTCTGAGGACCTAATGATCTCTTCAGGTTAGCCGAATTTGAGTCAGGAGCAGACGAGTGGGTTGAGTTAGCACCAGATCACGGAGTTTACAGTTAGGATTGCCTTGGTCAGCAGGTTGTATTCAATTAGTATATTTTATGTACTTTTTTCTTTTCGTCTATTGGTAGTAGATTTGTGTCCACCGGACGTGACATTGATTCTTGATATTCAGTTATATCATTATTGTTCGGTTCTTGTTTTTTATTGATCTTTATTATGACATGATTATTCTATTGATGAGATATAGTTTCGTGATTCTAGATTTCCGTGACTTGTGAGTATAGACAGCGTTCTACCGTCGACACTGCGGGCGTAGGCTGGATTGGACACGCTTCGTATCCGAAAAGCGGGTGCGGGTCGTGACAACCCCCTTCATTTCCAGCCGCATGAGCGCATGCCCCTCCTACCACATAAGCTCCTGCCCCCTCTTCAGCCGCATAAACCCGGTTCTCATCAGCCGCATGAACCCGAGCCGCATGAGCCTACTGATTTTGGCCGTATGAGCCCAATCACCCCCCCTGGCCGCATGAACTTATTCTCCTGAGCCGTATGACTCCTCCCAGCCTTGCCCTTTTACTATTTAATTGTTCTATGTATTATGATCCTGTGTGTAACTTGGGTCCCTGATAGAATGATTGTATCTTGTAAATTTTGCTCATGTTCCCTGAACACGATAGTGACCCATAGTGGTGTACTCTTGACAAGAACATGACATGATAGTGGCCCGCCGTGGCGTACTCTTGACAAAAAAACCTGACATGATATACCTTGATATGCTGTTGCGACAACTAGCTTGACATGACAAGAAAAATAACCTGGACACCTGGGCGATTGTGTTTGTACAAATAAACCAGTATTGTCTTGCATCATGTTTAGGATGGGACCCTTGAGTACCACGGTCAGGGGTACCTACTAAAATTTACTAAGGCTAATAATTAGAATAATTCAGTAGTCATGAAAAGATCTTCAGCTACAAGCAATCCCGTTATCTGGGCGCGCTTGTGGATTTGTAGCCTGCCGACGAGTAGGGCACATTTCCAGCACACTGTCATGTTTACACCCTTCTTGAACAAATATTCGACCTGGATAACCTGGATGGTCTGCAGGGCTTGTGGCTGATGGAAAAATCTCACTGCATCTTGCTAGTAACTAGACCTGTGATAACCCTAGTTAGTTAAGTATCAAGCCGTACTCATTGGCCGTGATTGATTGGATGGAGTTAGCCCAGTTAGTTTGTCCTGATCCTGTACAAGATTGTAAACATGACCTGACTACTTGTACTTTATTTTATCGAAATGGTAAGAAACCAAGTTTCGTTCAGGTAAAGGGTTACAACTCCGGTCTTGTTTGGTTTATTGGTTGTAACTTGGTTATCGAATAGTCCCATGGTTATCTATCATATATCACCATGATTTACCATATCTAGTTTTATATATTATCATTATGTTCTGTGTTAATTGCTAGATTTAGTTCTAAGAGAAGCTCCTTTGTGGCACTTGCTCTTTCTGGGATCTGACCCAGCTGGTTTGTATGGCCAGATACCAGAGCAGCTCCGAGGATCTTCTATCTTCCAGCCAGATGGTGACCACCAGGCATAACTAAGGCAACGAGTGGGTTTCTTTTGTTCTCCTACTTTATTGTAAAAATATTCTTTTGAGGCGTTTAGCCGACGGACACATGTTTAGCTCGATTGCACTTTACTACTATCTGCCTACGGGCTATAACATGATTGACAAATCCTAGGGTTGATCATGTATGACTGAAACTCTTGCTAGTCCTGACATTTTGTACGACTAGCTTCATGATCATCCAAATATGTAATGTATGGGACGCCTTACTATTGTATATTTGGTGCTCTAACATCTTGTAACTGTTATTACTTGCTTGAGATTGAGACAATAGGCTTGTTCATGACCATAAGAGTCTGATGGCTTGTAATTAAACCCTCATGTACCTAGACAGCCATGACCGTATAGCGAGGTAGGTTGCACTTAATATACGTAGTGGCTATGTACGCCCCCGCTCTCCAGTATTCTGGTTCTGGGGTGTTACATGGTTTAAGTGGTGGCCCATGCAGGTCTTGTAAATCAAGATATGTGAGGGTTTACCGAATAGATCTCAATCAGTACTCGCCCTTGATCTCTGTTCGTATCCTCTGAATCCCTGAAATTCTATCCTGATCACATGCTTGTATCTTTGATCTGTCCTGGTCCTTCCTCATTGTTTCCTATGTCGTCTTCTTCAGCGGCATTTTCCTGGTCCTACCGATCGGCAAGGCAGAGCACCTTCCGTGGACCAACAGCAACTTGAAGATCAAGCCCAGCATTCAGGAGTAGCCTCCAGAGTCATACCTACTGGAGGTCAAGAGCCACCAGTCCAACCAGTTCAGCCTGCAGAGCCTGATGATGGCACTTTGGTGGGTCTCATCAGGACATTGTTAGCTTCTCAGGACCGTCGAGGAGATGCCTTGCACCAGGCAGTACATGATGCTCTGACCAGAGGAGGTCATCAGGGTAACAGCGACCAACAGCTTCAAGCGCTTGAACCCTCCCTTCTTCGATGGCAGCGAAGATGCTATTGCTGCTGATGCATGGCTTCAGGACACAGAGGTGATTCTAGAAGCAGCCAGGACTCCAAATACGAGAAGGTAGCCGTGGGTGCCTACATTTATTGGATCTGGCCCGCAGCTGGTGGACGGCGCAGGCCGTGGGATTAGTGGCCCCTATTTCATGGGCAGTATTCAGGAGAGATTCCAGACCAAGTATTTTGATGCTGTAGCTAGGTACGATCTACAGACGAGGTTCCCAATCTGAAGCAGATGGACAGGACAGTCGATGGATATACGACCGAGTTTTTCAGGCTTAGTCGGTTGCTCCTACCTTGATAGTAACCAAGTACGATAGAGCCCAGCGGTTCCAGCAGGGGCTCCATCTAGAGATTGGCAGTAGAGCAGTTTGAGCATCAGACCTTTGATGCGGTATTGAGAGCAACACGGAGGATGAGTATACCTCCCAGAGGATTGTGGACATGACAGGAGGTCGAAAGCGATCCTACGGCCAGATGAATCAGTCGTCAGCCCCAGCCCCGGCAGTTAGGGCTTTGACTATTAGAGCTCCGAGGCGGGCGGCCTCAGTGACGTCGGTTCAATATTCTGGCCCCGACGTACCTAAGCAGCAGAAGCAGAAGTCCTCTTCCGCAGGGGATGTTCACATTGTGGGAAGCCAGGAC
>JANAVB010025400.1:0-199525 GCA_029216955.1 Iris pallida | reverse complement strand
CGGCGAATACCTCGGTCCCTTTGATGCGTATTGCAGAGAGCAGGGGATACGACACCAGAAGACTCCGTCAAAGACACCTCAGCTCAATGGTGTAGCGGAGCGCATGAACAGGAAACTGATGGAGAGAGTGCGGTGTTTGCTGTCAGAAGCAACTTGCCGGACAGTTATTGGGGTGAGGCTCTTCTCACAGCTGCTTATGTTATTAATTTGTCTCCTAGTGCTCCTTTGCAGGGTGATGTGCCTGACAAAGTATGGTACGACAAAGAGCCGTCATATAATCACCTGCGGGCGTTTGGTTGTAAGGCCTTCGTACATATACCGAAGGACGAGAGGACCAAACTTGAGCCGAAGACGAGACGATGCGTCTTTGTCGGCTACGGTCGGGATGAGTTTGGCTATAGACTCTATGACCCAGTGGAAGGAAAGCTCTACAGAAGCAGGGACGTGGTGTTCGTCGAGGATCAGACCATGACCAATACTCAGGATTCCGAGACGCCTTCTGAGGCTGAGGAATTGCTTGAGTTAGAGTCATTTTGCTTCGAGCAGTTTCCAGAGGATATCGTAGAGGATCCAGTTATGGGGGAGCCAGTACATGGAGTAGCTCCCAACCTTGATCATCAGCCTGCTGATGGTGGTCAGGATGTCCCTCAGGAGGATGAGCATGCCGGGAAGGCAGTTCCTGAAGGGAAGGAGGCTGTCGGTATACAGCCAGCACTAGTGGCTCCACTGAAAAGGAGCGACAGAGATCGTCGACCATCTACGAGATACTCACCGGATGAGTATGTGCTATTGACTGACGGGGAGAGCCCGAAAGTTTTGCAGAGGCTATGGAAGACGAACACAGGCAGGAGTGGATGGAGGCTATGCAAGAGGAGATGAGTTCCTTGCACACCAATTCCACTTATGATCTGGTGCGGTTGCCAAAGGGCAAGAAGGCTTTGAAGAATCGATGGGTGTTCAGAGTGAAGCAGACGGATGATGCTACTCGCCCTCGATACAAAGCGAGGCTGGTAGTTAAAGGCTACGGTCAGCTGAAAGGCGTGGATTATGATGAGATCTTTTCGCCTGTCGTCAAGCATTCGTCTATTCGGGTGGTGCTAGCATTAGCAGCCAGTCTCGACTTGGAGGTCGAGCAGATGGATGTGAAGACGGCATTCCTCCACGGTGATCTTGAGGAGGAGTTATACATGGAGCAGCCAGAGGGATTCTGTGAGAAGGGCAAGTAACATTTGGTCTGCCGGTTGAGAAAGAGCTTGTATGGTCTGAAGCAGGCTCCGAGGCAGTGGTACAGGAAGTTCGAGTCGTTTATGGGGGAGCATGGTTATGCACGGACGACGTCGGACCATTGTGTATTTGTGAGATATTTTGTCGAGGATGATTTCATCATTTTGTTGCTCTATGTTGATGATATGCTATTAGTGGGTCGGAATGCCACTAGGATAGCGGAGCTGAAGCGCCAACTGGGCGCGACCTTCTCTATGAAGGATTTGGGCGCAGCGAAGACTATTCTTGGGATGGAGATCAGCCGAGAGAGAGAGTCCAAGCTGCTACATTTGTCCCAAACGAAGTACATTCACCGGGTACTTCAGCGTTTCGGGATGGACGGGTCGAAGAAAGTGAGTTCCCCTCTTGCGGCTCACTTTAAGCTCACTGAGGAACAGTGTCCATCTACCGAGGACGAAAAGGAAGATATGGAGCGAGTTCCATATGCCTCAGCTGTGGGAAGCCTTATGTATGCCATGGTGTGTACGAGGCCAGATATTGCTCATGCAGTTGGTACGGTTAGCAGGTATCTTTCAAATCCTGGAAGGGTACATTGGAGTGCGGTCAAGTGGATTCTACGATATCTTCAAGGCACTGCTGGTTGGAGACTTTCCTCTGGTGGTGACGAGCCGAAGCTGGTTGGGTATACCGACGCTGATATGGCTGGAGATGTAGACACGAGGCGATCGACTTCAGGCTACGTGATGATGTTTGCGGGAGGAGCGGTGTCGTGGCAGTCGCGGTTGCAGAAGTGTGTTGCCTTGTCGACGACAGAGGCAGAGTACATTGCGGCGACGGAGGCTTGCAAGGAGCTGTTGTGGATGAAGATGCTGTTGCAGGAAATGGGACTGAAGCAAGAGCAGTATATTTTGCTTTGCGACAGTCAGAGTGCTATCCACCTTGTGAAGAATCAAACGTTTCATAGCCGGTCCAAACACATCGAGACTCGGTATCATTGGATACGGGATGTGGTTGAGAAGAAGGACGCGGAGCTTGAGAAGGTTCATACAGATGACAACGGAGCTGATATGTTCACGAAGATTCTACCAAGGAGAAAGTTTGAGTACTGCAGGCAGGTCGTCGGGATGACGACATCCTCCCCATAGTTGTGAAGGGGGAGAATACTAAGTGGAAAGGGAGTGAGTGTTTATTTATTTATTTTTCCAGATTTTTTGTGGGAGAGGGGCGATGAAGAGATGACTTGGAAATATGGTGATTTTTTTATAGGTTTTATTTGATTCTTCTCCAAACAGTCATGGATATCCCCCGGTCCATAATTTATTTTACTGGGCCAAAAAAACTGCTGCTTCAAAAAAAAAAAAAAATAGAGACCCCCTTGGGAGAGGAGACCCTAGGCGGCTGCCTAGCCCGCCTCCCCCGGAGCCGCCTATGGAGTAATATAAATATTTATATACTTGATTGTGAATTAGCTTTAAGAACAAAATATATCATGTTTCTTCACCACCTAAAATAAACAAGTAGAGGTAAAAATGTGTCTTAATATAAATTCCTAACGGATAGTAAAACGATCGAAAATAAGATTGCGTAAATTTTCTAATGTAATATTCCATTAATTAGTTAAAATAAGTTGGGTTAAATCTTCTTTGTAAGATAATCTATTTAGTGTACCTCCATGCGAGCACAATATTTTTATTGTTTGGTCAATGGTGAAAAGAGAGTCTAGAAATTCTGAATGGAGAGCTTATAGAGCTTAGCTTGTAGAGAAAAGTTTGTAGAAGAGAGATTGTAGGAGAAGAGAATATAGAATGGTTTGAAAACTTCTTCTCTCACCCCCCTTCAATTCATAGGATTTAGAAAATTCAAACCGTTATGATCTAAACTGTAAAAAAAGAAAAAAAAAAGAAGAAAAAAAAAAGACTGTTTTAATATCTATTAGACTGGGTTGGGAGCCTAATGGACAAACACTGGTAATAGTATCTCAAGATTGTTCAGGAGCTAAGGTGCCAGACTTTCTAAGCTGTGATTTAACAAAACTCAGATTTTCTTCATATTCAAGTGTGGCTTGTTAATGAAGCCAACTCGAGTTTTTATTAAGGGAGTGGAGTCCATTAGAGTTTGCCTTTTTTTTTTTTAGTCTGGTAGTTAACAGCATCTTATCGTTGTGAATAGAGAATCAGGAGAGCGAGAGGATGTTGCGTCTAACTAACTACAGCTCGTGGCGACTACTATCAAACTATAATTGCGCGCTTTAATAATTGATTTTTTTTTTTTTTTGAGATGCCGCTTTAATAATTGATTAGGGATGAGCAACAGCTGGTTGGTAATGTCTCATTTTAGTTATGTTTCCTTTTTCTGATTGCTAATGGGAATCGCCTCCTCTCAGTCGTCGGTCATTTTCCTTGAATAAATGACTTTCAGTTGAATACACCACGTTGTGACCTGATCACGACTACATACTCAACCATTGAAAAACGTGCTTGAGAATCCAATCAAAGTATATCATATTTAGCCCACGCGATATTTTTGCAGAACTCCACGAAACATTTATAAAATTGCTACAAATTCCCCCATGATTCTAACTTTGTCAGTGTCCCTGGATTATCTTGTAAATATCCGAGTTATCAAGCTATAGACAATATAGACTGTAGTAATTAAAGAAGGTTATTTAAGGACACATCCAAAATTGAACAGGATTATTTCATTTCTGACAGTCCAGTTAAACTTAGGACTGCCACAATTTTCTGGCAGTCCTAGGTACCTAATGGACTGCCAAAAAATATGGCAGTCCAGTTAAACACGAGATAGACTGCCAGAAAATGTGACAGTCCAGTTAAACACGAGATCTGGACTGCCACATTTTTTGACAGTCCATAAAATACCTAAAACTGTCAGAAATAGAATGTGTCCTGATCAAGTTTGGATGTGCCCTTATAAATAACCTTAAAGAAATGTAGTACTTAACAGATCTCACTAGAGTTTTCATCTTCTGTTGCAATGAACATTGTCGTCGTCGATTTTGTTAGCACTTAAATATAAATTCATTCTCAACCTCATAAACATTCTAAACCTCATTAACATTCCCAAGTCTTTTCATCACTTGGAAATTTTAACATGGTATTATAACGTTTAATTCCTTAACATGGTATTAAAGAGGCAAAGGCTGTCACGACCCGCACACTGTTTAGGGACACGAGCACGTGGGTACGTCCAGCCTACGTCGAAGTGTCGGCGGTAGAACGCTGTATAGGTCGTCTATAAAATCTAACATCAACAATATATATATGTACCTGTCATCTCCGCACGGAGGAATATATATATATATATATATATATATATATATATATATATATATATATATTATAATATATATAAATATATATATATATATATATATATATATATAACTCAATCACATGAATCTAAGGAAGATACGCACGAAAAGATAAAGATATGATAAAAATGGAAAAACTGAAAATAGATGTAATTCACAATGTCCAACCAGAGATAGAGAGTATATCACAATGTACATATCCCAATAATAATATATACAAGCCAAAATGATAAGCTGGACGCAGTCTAGTCAAACCTACTAGTCTAGATCCCTACCTGTGGTGCATGCTCTAAAGGTACCGGCTCCACTAAATCCAAGTGGTAAACTGCGTCTACGCCAAACCCGTAGAAGGTCTGGCAGTCTGTATCTGAATCCTCTGAAAAAATACAACGAAGTTATCCTGTCTGGATATGAGCAAGTACAAACGCTAACAGCAGTTCCATGTGAATTGACAAATTCTATAAGAGACAGTTATAATGAATACAAGATGAAATATCAAGACTGGAATATAAATAATATGTAAATCTGGATATCATGTCAGGGTATAAAATACTGGATATGTAGAGCAGTACAGTAATAACTGATATATAATGTAAACATAAATGGTGCCTTAAAATATTAGAGCGTTATGTGATCGGCTTGAAACACATGATCAGGCTCTTTCATTTGACCGGCTATGAGTCAGAAAATAAAAGAAAACAAGAATCAGGCCGGCCACAATGGAAAGCTATGAGGCAAGTAGTAACACAGGTCAGACTTTACCCAACGTGAGGCGAGGGTAAAGCTATGATGCAAGTAGTAACAGAAATACAGGAGGGGTATTGATCACATAACCTCTAATAACTCTGCATCCCCAAGAAGTATAATGGATCCAACCGTGACACGTCATGACACAGACTTAAAGAGCAGGGGCTAGCCCACTCCCAAATCCGTGTCTATACAAGTACAGAAAATAAGATCGAACATAGTACTCATATACCAGGTAAACCAGGAATAACCTCTCATGACGAGATCCAACGTATACTAGTCCGTGTACCATCGTGTCGGGAATCAAGTAAGACACTACAACTGAATCGGATATAGCAAATATCAAGACAATGAAAACTATCAGAGAATGTACTAGCCTGCGATCCTGAGCAGTCAATAGGAATCGAGGCTCAAAGGATAGTCACAGACCTAAATATGAGATATACAAGAGTTAATTAGGGTTTAATAGTATTTGACATAATTTCTAGTGTATGATATGCAAATCTAGGTCAAGCTCAGTCAAACTAGGTCACACAAAGTTAATCTAGGTCAAAATAGGTCAAATGTTGACTTATAGTTGACTTTTGGTCAACTGTTTAACTCCTAGTCCAATCTAGGTCAAACTAGGCTAATGGTTGACTCACAGTTGACTTTTGGTCAACTGGTCAACTCTGGTCAAGTTCTAGTCAATTTTAGGTCCAATGTTGACTTTTAGTTGACTTTGAGTCAAAACAGTCAACTATGGTCAAACGGGATCAACTCTAGCCTATGTATCATATTCCTAGCATTTACCTACCAAGATATCACCTATCTTGGCCTATTGGTATTCCGATACCAATATCTTGGTTTAGCACAATTACCTTAGCCTAAGGTAAACCCTTATCTTAGCTAGGTAAACCCCTTACCTAGGCATCCAACAGCCATCCTAGACTAATAGCTAACTCATACTAGATATCTATCCTATGACAAGGTAAAATAATATCTTACCCTACCATGGTATTCTAATACCTTACTCCATGACAAGATAATCCTCATTACCTTGCTTATACTAAGGTAAATCACATTTACCTTAAGATACTATATAGTATCCTAAGATACGCATTGGTATCTTAAGATACGGCTCTTGGTATCCTAAGATACCAAGACACTAACTTATCTAACCATTACCTACCCTTAGACTCTAAGTTTATCCAATACCTTGAGGGTATCACAATATCTTACCATATACTAAGGTAAACCTCTTTACCTTGTAGGTAAAAGATTAAATAGAAATATCCTAAGGTACTAACATTGGTATCTAAGATACAAAGCTACTAACTCAAAACTAACCAATCTAGCATACCTTAACAAATTCTAACATCTAAATTACATATCTAACATAGAACGTACTATCTAATATAACCTCTAACACACACACACACACACACACACACACATACAACTATATAAATAAACACCCACACTAATATATATACATACTCATCATATATATATATATATATTATTAATATATATTATATATATATATTATATATTTGGATATGTGTGTGTGTGTGTGTGTATATATATATATACACACACACAACACATATCCAAATATATATATATATATATATATTATATATATATATATATACACACACACACACACACACACACCACACACACACATACACTCCAAAACATTTCGAAACCTATCCAAATATCCAACCATCTCAATTCTACCCTCTATGGCCTAGACACGTACCCCACACAAGCAAAATATATACACACACACACACACACACACACACATACACTCCAAAACATTTCGAAACCTATCCAAATATCCAACCATCTCAATTCTACCCTCTATGGCCTAGACACGTACCCCACACAAGCAATCCAACTCGCGCATGTGAGCAAAAACGAGAAATGAGGCCCGAATGGCCAAATGGCCATTTTGGCGGCTCCGGGGTGTCCGATTTGCGATACCTCGCGATACGGACACCAAACATATCCGGATTCGATCCAAATTCTTTCTACGAGTCCTAAATAATGATTAGAACCTATTCTAAGTGCTAACTTGACGATTCTAGTGTCGGTACAAACAGTCACCCGTGTGTTAGAATTCGAAAACTCCGAATAAGCCCATTTTCATGATTTCTCGCAAAACGACCCCACGTATCCAAATATGGACACGTACCTAGCCTCATCTCACCCAAACTAACCTAATTTGGTCTAATTAGGCTAGGGACAACACCAAAACATGTCAACATATCAATTTAGGATTTTCTCCAAATTTGGCTCTAAACCTAGGCCAAAAGTCCCAAATTGAGTCCAATGGGTTCCAAATCTCTCCTAATGGGTTATCATACACCTCGAACATCCTCTAATATACAAATGACACTAATTAGAAGTAATTACAAAGGTTAAAGTGAGTATTTACCTCTTGGGAGTTGGAATCCCAAGGAAAAACTCCAAAATTACTTCTTTTAGGTCAAAGCATAAGATCTATGCTTTCACCACCACCAAGCTAAGTCTACCTAGATCAAAACCACAAATGAGAGATAAACAAGGTTTAGCATGAAAATTAGAGAGAGATCTTGAGAAATGGAAGAGATTTGACTTACTTGGAGCTTGAAAATCAAAGAGGAGAAAAAAGGGTTTTGTGAAATGAGAGAAAAGAAATAGAGTGTGTGTTTTCTTGCAAATGAGAAGAATGGGGGGTGCAATTCTGGCCAACCATTTCAAATGGGTTTTGGGGCATTTGGCACATTACAAAAATGCCCTCCAAGTCAAAGAATAGAATGGTTTTGAGTTTGGGTCAAAAGAGTAACTTGAAAACTCCTAATTCCAAGTTCTAAATCTAATTATAAACTCTAATCCCACTAAATTAAATTGCATTAGTCAAAAATAAATATCTGTATTTGGTTATGACAAGTTGGTCGGGTCTAATGGGTCCAAAACTGACCCGGGTCACTAACACAAGTCGAAATAAGACAAAACTCAAACCCGATCAAATAAAACCCCAAAACACCATATTAATAAATAAATAATCACAAAATATTATTAAAATGACAAATTTGCTCTCAATTTTGAAAACTGGAGGTGACAAATCTATCCTCCTAAAAAAATTTCGTCCTCGAAATTAGAGGAAACTAGTACAGGAAAGACAAACAAGAAACAAACAAAAAACAATACCTCAAGGCTCGAAGAGAGAAAGACAACGCTCCCGTATGTCGTCCTCCCTCTCCCAGGTAGACTCACCTGGAGAATGGTGCCTCCATGCAACACGGTTCAAGGGTATAACCTAGTTCCGGAGGACCTTCTTCCGACGATCCAGAATCTCCACACGCTGTTCCGGATTGTTGAGAGTAGGCCCTACCTCGATTGCGGAATGATCAAATACATGGCTAGAATCTGCCACGTACCGCCTCAGTTGTGACACATGGAACACGTTGTGCACTCCCTCGAGTGTAGACGGCAGGTCTAGTCGATAGCCTACTGCACCGACCCTCCCAAGGATAGTAAAAGGTCCGATGTAGCGTGGGCTAAGCTTCCCGCCCCGGGCAAAGCGAAGCGTGTCCCGTGTCGGAGAAATCTTCAAGAACACCATATCGCCAACCTAGACACAAAGCAAGACTCAATACCAATCATAAGCAAATAATCACAAGTAAGCACAAACTGAAACTGAAACTAATCTCGAACTCTAACGGTATCCGATGGCTATCGGTCCAATGCCGCTGCCTATCCTGAGCCACCCAAAGTTTATCTCTGATTAGTCTAACCTTCTCCGCTGAATCTACCACCATCTTCGGGCCAAGCAACACCCTCTCGCCATAATCGTTCCATGATAAAGGAGTGCGACATCTCTATCCGTATAGAGCCTCAATTGGTGACATCTCTATACTGGCCTGGTAGCTGTTGTTGTAAGCAAACCCTACCAGGTGAAGAAGATCCTTCCAAGAACCCCCGAAGTCTAGCACACACGTACGAAGCATATCCTCAAGAGTCTGGATGGTCCTCTCTGACTGTCCGCCTGTCTGGGGATGATAAACGGTACTGAATTTGAGTTGGGTGCCCAAACTAGTATGCAAACTCCTTCAGAAATGGAAAGTGAAATGACTATCCCGATCCGAGACTATGCTCACCGAAACTCCATGTAATCTGACGCACGTACAACTCTGCCAGGTTCTCCGTAGACAAACCCACTTTGAAAGGCAAGAATTGGGCCGATTTGGTCAATCTATCAACGATAACCCATATCACGTCTTTCCTTCCAGGAGATCGCGGAAGTCCGGACACAAAGTCCATGATGTGCTCCCTCTTCCACTCTGGAATGGGTAGTGGCTGTAGCAATCCACCTGGCCTCTGTTTCTCGACTTTCACCTGCTGACACACCAAGCAGCGAGATACAAACTGAGCTACCTCTTACTTCATGCCATACCACCATACGTACTCTCTCAGGTCTCTGTACATCTTGTTGGCTCCAGGATATATAGAGAATTGAGAGCGATGCACTTCCTGAAGAACCTCCTCCCGAAGCTCTCCACTCGGAATGCATAGTGTAGCACCGTGCCTCAGCGGCCCATCTTCGGCTATAGAGAAATCATCAAGCAAACCTGCCCGCACCTGCTCCCTGATGCTTCTCAGGGCAACATCATCATATTGCGCTAATCTAACTTTGTCCATCAACTCAGACTGAATCTGTAAGCCCCACATTTGAGTCTCCATGTCCGGAACTGTAGTGCCCCGTCCCGCAAAGTCAATCGAAGGAATCGAAACGCCGACGGCGTTCGGCCTTAGCCTTGCAACGGCTTGCTCGGAGACATCGCTCAGGTGGGGTAGTTTCGGTGAACTCTCCTCATCTTTGCCTTCACATAATAAATCGTGTTTTCAACTTGCACAAGTTAGGCTTGATAAATAAAAGCTACGCATCCACATAGCTAAGGGAATAATCCCGACGGGTTGAATCGAGTTAGAACATGGAAAACGTCCCACGGTCGGCTTAGAGTTGGTGCACGGCGTGCTTTGAAAATGACACTCGGTCCTTCGTCCCGTGGCTTGGGAGAAGGAAAGTTGGTCTGCGGTACAAAAGCTGAGAGTTAGCCTAAGTCATAGGCGTCGCCGCAAATGCTTGCTAAAGCATGCACGGTTCTGTCCCGTAAGGCTTGGCATAGCCTTTGCTCGTCCCTTGGGTTAAGTTGTAGGCTTGAGTGAGTTAGGCAAAGTAATGCCGGTCGACCTAAGTTATTCTACGTGCTGTCCCGCTCATTCTGCGGTTGTCAAGTTAAATAGTCCCACGATTCCAAGGCCCGTCATATGGAGTATGACATGGGCGATAGCGTCGCGTAGAACACGAGTCGGTTTAAGGCATGAGCCATGGTTGGTTCAGTGGAAAGTTATCCACGGTCGGTCGACACTCAAGGAAACATGTTATGTTCAAGTTAAGTTGGAAGGCTATGCAGTAGCCGTTCCCTGAGTTCAAAGAACGTTAAGTCTAAGCGATGGTTAGTCGCCGAGGCAATCCTGGTTAGGGGCTCTGCAAAAGGAAGTATGAAAAAGGGAAAGAGTAAAACAACCAAGTAAATGAATTGATCACATAACAAGCCCAAACTGTATCATAAAACACTCCATGTAACCCTTATGAACTTGGACACTTGTCGACAAGGGGTGGTTTCTTCGAGCGGAATTCCGGGGCCACGGGACCGTCTCGGCCTAGGAAGAAACAAGTTGTAGCCGAGCTGGGTAATAGGCAGCGCTGGTTAGGCGATCGGTAAGGCGGGGACTTTCATCGGGGCTCGCTACCTGCGTTGAAAGGGTCCCGTACTGCCAGGCTACGTCCAAGGCGGCTGGTTAGGCCAATCCCATAACAAACACTTAATAATAATTGTTTTCAACTAACATGGTAAGTTTGGTGTCGGCACGGGCGGCAATCCGTGTGTGACGGTGGATTGAGTTGAATATGTATGAGTTAAATAGACACAATGTCGGAGCCTAAGATTTAGCTGCAGCAAGAAGGCGGCGTGCTTCGGCACGAGATGTGGCATCGAGTGTTAAGTTGTTGGCATAGAGTTGCATGAGTTAGGCTTGAGCTGTCGCGAGTTAAGTCGAGAAGGGCCGTAGGGCTAGTTGTATAAAGTTACGTTGAGTTGTTGGGCTCGGCCTCGAAATATGAGGCACGGCCGCGTTGTCACCACACAAGTATATAGGCAAGATGTAAACAAGGAGGCACTGTCTCGGAGATATTGAGGCACGAATCGAGTTCATGGCACGACCGAGTCGTTACGTCCCAGAGTTTGGCACGAAAGATAAGTATAAGTCGGTGCGTCGACAATGCAAGCACGAGAAAGGTCTAGAGGCAAGGAAATGGAGTCCTTCGTGTAGTTGCGTCTCTGATTTTGGCCGTAAGGCGAACACGACTTGATAGGTTAACGTTGTTGGCACGAAGAGTAATCTAGAGGCAAAGAATGAGTTAACGTTGACATTACAAGCACGGGATGGTTCAGATACACAAGTTGCGCTAAGGCGCCGGTCCTAAAACTGATCCTAAGGCAAGACTAGAAAGACAATCGAAAAGGGATTTAAGCTGCACAAAGTAAATGAACGTGTAGGTTTTGTATGGGTGGGCGAGGAGCTCACTCCACCAGTACAGTGGTACTGACACCCACACAGTGTTTCATGTGCAGGCACAGGTAGAAGCTCGTGGTGCGGAGCTCGCTTGGATGCGTCGAGGCACGGAGTTCCTTGGCGAGTCGAAGCGTGCGGCCGCGTGGACTGAAGACTTATACAGGACGTAATGTATGGACATCGCCTTCCGAAGCTTCCGCTGGATTCAAGTATTGTATCGAGAGATGAGGGAGAGCAGAGTGACTTGTGAAATGAGAGAAAAGTGAGACTTGAGAGACTTGTAATTGGCCTTGCGCCCACAATGTAATCCTTGAATTCAATATCAATAAAAGAGCTTTCTTTGAAATACTTGTGTTCATGTGTTCTTCTTTAAATTCTGCTGCACTATATTCAATGTCTCTGCACGGGACTTCTGTGCGACGACCCCGTCGTAGCCGCTGCAATCGGCCGTTATGGAACCCGCCTTGCACGAGCGCAATCTAGGCTCGTGCGGCATCACGCCTTAGCGAGGACGATCGCTCCTACGGGAGCGGGGCGTGACATAGTGGTATCAGAGCACGGCTTTACGTCCTTGGACCGTCGATTGAATTCTTTAACTTTGATGTTTCCACAAAACTCTGTTGCTTCCGTAAGTTGTTATCATTGGTGCACTCTCTCTCAAATGTTCCTCGGCATGTCCATACAATAAGTCTAAATATTTTCGAAAGCTCGTACAAGCGTTCAATCTAACGCATCGGTAGGCCGTTGCCAAATACGTCGATAGGGCCTTTGTGCCGAACGTTGCAAACTTGACTCGATAGGAAATATGTGCTAATGTTAGCAAAGTCGCACGTATGCCCGAATAGTACTACGTCGACAATAGCAAGTCGCGTGCGTGCCTAATTAGTCCAACGTCGACCCTAGCAATTGAGCGTGCAAACTCGGAATGTAGTCCGCACAGGATGGCTATACACACGGCCTTTTGGCTAAGTTGTGTTTCGCGTCGCGCACCTTGACCCTTGGTGCAAACGAGTTGCGAGCGATATCAAGTATCGTTCGGTCGGGAACGGAGATGCACTTAGAGTGTCTATCGATAGGAACGCTATCGGACTAGCGCTTAGGCGTACACGGAAGATTGATTTAGATTTCGAGGAAATAGTGTGAACGACTTAGTGTGTGCGTCGATACGACACGAGCGACTACGTTAGAGATTCGTCGAACGAATCTGAAGGATATCTTAGTGCATGGCACGAACGTGATTGAGGATTAGACCGTATGGCTTGAACCCGAGTGGTGTATGTGATAGGTTCGAAGAAGAATAAGAATGAGTGTCAACGACTAGTCGAGTGGCTCGAAACCTGAGTGGTGTATGGACGTTATAGAAATTGTTCGAGCGAGACTAAAGGAATTACGGATAGAACAAGTATGTCGGCGAAGCGATGCGGTCGCGCAAAGCTTTAGAACGTGTCACGCTTAGTTGATCGTGACTTCGTGTGTCCCGAACGAGATATCGTTCGGACAACTTGTGAATGGGTAACGCGTGTTAGAAATGATTCGGAACGATGGATGAAAATAAATGGTCTTGATCGAGGAAACTTAGAGGAACGTGCGTGCGATGTCGAATTGATGCAAATGAAATGTGACTTGAGTTTGAATAACGATCTTGAAACGAGCTTAAGGAATAGCGATCGAAAATTGATCTTGATATCGTGGAATTGTGGTGTGTCCAGTTCGAACAATAGCATTAGTCGCACGACTCGAAATTGGTTGCAAAGGAAGATCGTCAGGTTATGCATATCGTCGATGGTATTGAGGCGTATCAAAGATCGATATGCGATAACTGGGGGTACTCTGACTCGGCGAATGACGATCGTGCAAATGTCATTGTTCCGATGGATGCTATAATTGGGATATTAAAATGTGTCGAGGAAAGGATAGACTTGGCTCGAGGACGTTCTAAGTTGAATGAATGACGATCGAACTATCGAACTTCGGGTGGATGAAAACTAGAATATTTGGATTTGCTTCGTCGACAACCACAACGTTGATGTTCTTGTCTTATGCGAGTGCTACTCGAGCCTCGCACATGTGTCACGCCGATTAGGGCGATCACTCTGCGTGAGCGCTGGTATGGTGATTCATACAGGGAGTGGTCGAACTTGCACGGTGCGACAATTTGTGCTTCGATTTGTGGTTTGACGCGAAGGTGACTCGAGAATAGAATTGTGTGCTTGAAGAAACGAACTTGAGGATTGAGTAGGTCCAATCCGTGTACCGAAAAGGAGTTAGTCTAAACTCAAACAAGAGTTACGCCTCGATGAGAATGATTATTCTGCGGGTGCGTTGCGTGGTGATTCACGAACCGCCGTAGATAGTCGGACTCGCGTGAGATTGGGGTGCAACGTATTGACGAGCGAGACGACCTCGTGATCGAATATATGAATTGGTTAGAATTGGTGATTGAAAGAATTTGAAATTCTGCGCAATGAACGCATTGATGCGAATAGGTGATCGTGCTCGATGTTTAGAAATTTGAGTGATGCGAGCTTGGGTAGAAAACCCCGTACTATCGACTTTGGTTTGACCCTAGGATTGGGGTCAGTGTTGGCATTATTGGGGAACTATGGTTCCAATCCTGACATTGACTTAGCCTCGTAAAGAAATGGCCTAGCGGTTAGGCGAGACACCCTGTTTCATGAGTTATCAATCGAAGGATTGATCTTGAGGATTGGCATGGATGGATAACGTGAATTACGAATGTAGGAAACCCTGCTCACGAGATTCGGCTGACATGCATATATTTCAGGGACGCCTGGGTATGTGTACGATGCGACTCGAGTGAGAATGATAGATTTTCTATCATGCGGCTTGGCTGAATGCATGTATTTTGGGGACGCTTGGAATGCGTGCACGATCCAGCCAAGTGATACAACGAGTTCAAGCAAGGCTTGAAAGATGGGAGTGTGTCGAGATCTTGAAGTCGTGTTAAAGGAAAGATTGATAATAGTACGAGCGTGGCTCGGAATCGAAGGAACACGTAGGGGTGTGCGTACGATTAAGTCTTAGCCATAGAAATGGTAGGATGGCTTGCCCTCAGGAAAGTCTCGAGGACGAGACTTGTTCTGAGTGGTGTATGTTGTAGTGCCCCGTCCCGCAAAGTCAATCGAAGGAATCGAAACGCCGACGGCGTTCGGCCTTAGCCTTGCAACGGCTTGCTCGGAGACATCGCTCAGGTGGGGTAGTTTCGGTGAACTCTCCTCATCTTTGCCTTCACATAATAAATCGTGTTTTCAACTTGCACAAGTTAGGCTTGATAAATAAAAGCTACGCATCCACATAGCTAAGGGAATAATCCCGACGGGTTGAATCGAGTTAGAACATGGAAAACGTCCCACGGTCGGCTTAGAGTTGGTGCACGGCGTGCTTTGAAAATGACACTCGGTCCTTCGTCCCGTGGCTTGGGAGAAGGAAAGTTGGTCTGCGGTACAAAAGCTGAGAGTTAGCCTAAGTCATAGGCGTCGCCGCACAAATGCTTGCTAAAGCATGCACGGTTCTGTCCCGTAAGGCTTGGCATAGCCTTTGCTCGTCCCTTGGGTTAAGTTGTAGGCTTGAGTGAGTTAGGCAAAGTAATGCCGGTCGACCTAAGTTATTCTACGTGCTGTCCCGCTCATTCTGCGGTTGTCAAGTTAAATAGTCCCACGATTCCAAGGCCCGTCATATGGAGTATGACATGGGCGATAGCGTCGCGTAGAACACGAGTCGGTTTAAGGCATGAGCCACGGTTGGTTCAGTGGAAAGTTATCCACGGTCGGTCGACACTCAAGGAAACATGTTATGTTCAAGTTAAGTTGGAAGGCTATGCAGTAGCCGTTCCCTGAGTTCAAAGAACGTTAAGTCTAAGCGATGGTTAGTCGCCGAGGCAATCCTGGTTAGGGGCTCTGCAAAAGGAAGTATGAAAAAGGGAAAGAGTAAAACAACCAAGTAAATGAATTGATCACATAACAAGCCCAAACTGTATCATAAAACACTCCATGTAACCCTTATGAACTTGGACACTTGTCGACAAGGGGTGGTTTCTTCGAGCGGAATTCCGGGGCCACGGGACCGTCTCGGCCTAGGAAGAAACAAGTTGTAGCCGAGCTGGGTAATAGGCAGCGCTGGTTAGGCGATCGGTAAGGCGGGGACTTTCATCGGGGCTCGCTACCTGCGTTGAAAGGGTCCCGTACTGCCAGGCTACGTCCAAGGCGGCTGGTTAGGCCAATCCCATAACAAACACTTAATAATAATTGTTTTCAACTAACATGGTAAGTTTGGTGTCGGCACGGGCGGCAATCCGTGTGTGTGACGGTGGATTGAGTTGAATATGTATGAGTTAAATAGACACAATGTCGGAGCCTAAGATTTGGCTGCAGCAAGAAGGCGGCGTGCTTCGGCACGAGATGTGGCATCGAGTGTTAAGTTGTTGGCATAGAGTTGCATGAGTTAGGCTTGAGCTGTCGCGAGTTAAGTCGAGAAGGGCCGTAGGGCTAGTTGTATAAAGTTACGTTGAGTTGTTGGGCTCGGCCTCGAAATATGAGGCACGGCCGCGTTGTCACCACACAAGTATATAGGCAAGATGTAAACAAGGAGGCACTGTCTTGGAGATATTGAGGCACGAATCGAGTTCATGGCACGACCGAGTCGTTACGTCCCAGAGTTTGGCACGAAAGATAAGTATAAGTCGGTGCGTCGACAATGCAAGCACGAGAAAGGTCTAGAGGCAAGGAAATGGAGTCCTTCGTGTAGTTGCGTCTCTGATTTTGGCCGTAAGGCGAACACGACTTGATAGGTTAACGTTGTTGGCACGAAGAGTAATCTAGAGGCAAAGAATGAGTTAACGTTGACATTACAAGCACGGGATGGTTCAGATACACAAGTTGCGCTAAGGCGCCGGTCCTAAAACTGATCCTAAGGCAAGACTAGAAAGACAATCGAAAAGGGATTTAAGCTGCACAAAGTAAATGAACGTGTAGGTTTTGTATGGGTGGGCGAGGAGCTCACTCCACCAGTACAGTGGTACTGACACCCACACAGTGTTTCATGTGCAGGCACAGGTAGAAGCTCGTGGTGCGGAGCTCGCTTGGATGCGTCGAGGCACGGAGTTCCTTGGCGAGTCGAAGCGTGCGGCCGCGTGGACTGAAGACTTATACAGGACGTAATGTATGGACATCGCCTTCCGAAGCTTCCGCTGGATTCAAGTATTGTATCGAGAGATGAGGGAGAGCAGAGTGACTTGTGAAATGAGAGAAAGTGAGACTTGAGAGACTTGTAATTGGCCTTGCGCCCACAATGTAATCCTTGAATTCAATATCAATAAAAGAGCTTTCTTTGAAATACTTGTGTTCATGTGTTCTTCTTTAAATTCCGCTGCACTATTCAATGTCTCTGCACGGGACTTCTGTGCGACGACCCCGTCGTAGCCGCTGCAATCGGCCGTTATGGAACCCGCCTTGCACGAGCGCAATCTAGGCTCGTGCGGCATCACGCCTTAGCGAGGACGATCGCTCCTACGGGAGCGGGGCGTGACAGGAACAATCACCTCGATACCCAAACTATCCAGATCGGCCAAAGATGACGATCTGTCGTCAAATACATAGCGACTGGATACCTGCTCAAGGCATCTGCAACTATGTTGGCCTTGCCTGGATGGTACTGCAACGAGATATCGAAGTCCTTCATCAGCTCGAGCCACCGTCTCTGACGCATGTTCAACTCCTTCTGGGTGAACAAGTATTTCAAGCTCTTGTGATACGTGAAGATCCCAAATCGCTCTCCGTACAAGTAATGCTTCCACGACTTCAAGGTAAAGGTAACAGCTGCCAACTCCAGATCGTAGGTAGGGTAGTTCTTCTCATGAGTACGTAACTGCCTAGATGCATAGGCAATCACCTTCCCGTGCTGTTGAAGAGCACAACCCAAGCCCTTCCCAGAAGTGTCACTGTAGATCGTGAAACCACCAGTCCCAGAAGGCAACATCAAGATAGGAGCTGAGGTCAACCTCTTCTTCAGCTTATCGAAGGCATCCTGACACTCCTCAATCCAGGCAAACTCCACGTCCTTCCTGGTGAGCCTAGTCATCGGCTCTGCAATCCGAGAGAAGTCCTGGACGAACTTCCGGTAATAGCCTACAAGACCCAGAAAGCTCCGAATCTCGACGACTGAACTGGGTGTAGACCAAGACTCCACTGCTGAAATCTTCTTCTGGTCCACTGAGATCCCGTGCTCGGTCGCAACATGACCCAAGAACTCTACCTGCTCCAAAAAGAACTCACACTTCATCTTTCCGTAGAGTTGCTCCTTTCTGAGGGTCTCTAACATAATTCGCAAGTGCTCCTCATACTCCTCCGGCGTCTTCGAGTTGACCAAGATGTCATCTATGAAGACCACCACGAACCTGTCAAGGTATTGATGGAATACCTTGTTCATCAAGTTCATGAAAACTGCTGGGGCGTTGGTCAACCCAAATGGCATAATGGTGAACTCGTACTGGTCGTACCGAGTCCGAAAAACTGTCTTCGGAATGTCTTCCTGCTTACCTTCGGCTGATGGTAACCGGACCTCAAGTCTATCTTCGAAAATACCTTCGTGGCACTCAATTGATCGAACAAGTCGTCAATTCTCGACAACGGGTTTATTCTTGATAGTGAGGTTGTTGAGCGCTCTGTAATCGATACACATACATACCATACCATCCTTCTTCGATTCAAACAGAACAGGTGTGCCCCAAGGTGAAGAACTGGATCTGATGAAACCCTTGTCCTGCAGCTCGTCGACTACTTCTTCAACTCAGCCAACTCGCTTTTGTTGACTCCATGACGTGCTGTGAGATAGGCTCAGCACTCGGCACCAAGTCTATAGAGAACTCAACATCTCTGTCCAGCGGTATCCCAGGCAACTCCTCGGGGAAAACATCCAAGAACTCTGCTATCAATGGATGTGGCAAATCCTGCCCCGCCAACAAGCTCCACAGAAACCATTTCCGGCTCCGCTGCTCCCCTGGCGAACTCAAACTCTGGCTCTCCGGATGGCCTAAACAAAACTCTGCCTCCTCTGCAATCTATACTAGCATGGTGCCTGCTCAACCAATCCATACCGAGTACTATATCGTAGCTCGGAAGCGGTCTCCCAGTGTAACACTCCGCCCCTTGCAAACATTATTGACTAGGATAATGCCTCCCCCAGTCATAATCTTGTAAGTTCTACCCAAAGATTCAACAATAATATTGTGTTAAGAGCAAAAGATACAGACAAAACTGTATGTAGCACCAGAGTGAAATAAGGCTAATGCAGGAAACGAATCGAGAAGAACAGAATCTGCCACGACATCTACTACGGCTCAGCCTCCCTTGCTGCCAGTACGAATGCTCTGCCCTGTGGTGCTCCCCTCGGATGCTGGGAAAAATGCTGCTACTGCGTCTAAAGTGGCGGGCCCCTCGGCTGAACTGCAGGTCCAGCTGGAGCTCTAGCAGGTGGTGCTCTGCCCTGACCACCCGTAGCTGTACGAACAGGGCAATTCTTCAGCTGATGGTCGAAAGCTCCATAGAACAGACAAACGTCCAACCTCCTCCGACAGACCTCTTGGGTGTGTCCTAGCTTTCCAGAGTAAGCACACTAAGGAACCTGCCTCTGTCCCTGCTGTTGATGGGCACGTGCTGGTGCCTGATGCTGCTGAAACTGAGGCTGCTAGAACGGCCTCTGCTGAATGTGGGGACGCCTGGCCGGCCCCACATAGAACTAGCTCCCAAAGCATTATCGCTTCTCTTAGGCCTAAGACCGTAGTCCTCCTCCGCTATCTGAGCATCCATCAAAATCTGCTCAAAAGTTGCATTACGACGTCCAGATGTGCGAGAATGAACAACATAGATCAGGCCACTACAACAAAAATGCCTATTAATAACGCTCGATAAGACGTATTGATGATGCCTGCTACCTAAGCGTTATCAAATTTTGAAATACCCTTTTTCTATGACGGTTTGGGCTAATTTTGGGCTTTTTATAACATTTATAAAATAAAGCGTTATTAATATTTTAGAGCGGTGGCAAACTTGGAAGTTTTCTGTAAAATCCTTTCCCCCTGCGATATTTTGAGGCTCAAGCCCCCGTCCCCTTCTCATTCCCTCTCCAAATCCCTTCTCCTTTCTCTCAGCTCCACTCCCCTTCTCCTTCTTCCCTCCTCTCACCAAACCCTAATCTTCTCCTCCTCCTTCTTTCAATCCTCTACATCGTCATCCTCCGCTTAGTTTCCTTCTCCGCTTCTCGATCCTGGAACCCTAAATTTTCCTCCATCCCCACCAAACACTAGATTCTCTCCTACCCCGATCTGCTGAACCTCGGGCACAGGGCAGGCGAAGCGATGTACGGCGGTGCCAGCGACGGCGAGGGATCCCATGATGCCTCCGCCGGCGGCGGACAGAATAAGATACCTCCGGCGTCGTCGATGCTGTGGGTCCGCAACCTCCGCCGCTTGTGTTCCTTTTTCTATCCCGCTAGGTTTCTATTCATCATTCCTTTCATATTTTTTCTCATACAGTTTTTTGCTGTGACATGTTCAAGTTAAAAGGCATTATAGTCATTATTGGGTACGTAGGTACCATTTTCTTAAATTTCTTCTCTTGTTCATATATGAGTTTTTTTTCCAATGTTTTCTACTCTACTTTAAATTATAATTCCCCCCATGTATACAACTGATGCATTTTTATTGTTATTTTCATCTCCGTTGATGAAATAATGAATAGATCATGAGGAGTGTCCATTTTTTTCCTGTATTGAATTCCATATTTTCATGTCAATAGTTGTTTATATCTTTGTCTCTTCCTGATTTAGGATAATGGTGATCATATTGTACACTAGATGTACTTTCTATGCCATACTAACATAGTTCCTCTATGCAATTTATTATTACAATGGTTGGTAACCCATAATTAAATCTTTTCTGTCTAATTTTTTTTATCTAAAATGATTGATGCACAAGAATCAAAGCTTATTTCTTCTGGCATCTTTCGCATGAATGGTTGTATATCCTATAAAAGTTCACAGTATCGTTATCGGGATCGATATCCGATCGTTGCTATGAGTATTAGGATTGGCGGTATAAAGTTTGGATCAGAGTATCAATTTTTTTTAATATCAGAAATAAAATAATTATTAATATTTAGAAAATATATTTTATATATTTAGGTATAATTTTAAGTATTTCAAAGTTGTTTTTAGTAGGTTTGAAATAGAAAGAAATAATAGTCACCCTGCCGACTAGCTTACATGCGGTAGATACATTTCTTCTTTTAGATACTTTTATAACTTTACTATACTTTTACACCCTTACTGATGGCCTTTTATGTTCACTTTCTTGTCGAATTGATATGAAAAGAGTGAGTATTGGGTATCGGTTGGTATCAAATTGGGACATGCCAAACCGTATCAGTATGAGTTAGGGACATGCCAAACCGTATCGGCATCGGCCGATATTGCAAACTATGAAATTTTTTTCATCGTACACAGAATGTTGTGCCAAATTCTTCTTCTCTAACTGCATGCTTTTTGTTTGTAAGCATGATTTATTGCTTATTATCTGATTTTTATTTTAACTAAAACTGGATCCAACTTAGGACATTATAACCATTTTCTTTAGTTTCCTGGAGAATATGAATGTGTCGATGCACAATTGAGTCTAGTTCATTCCTAGATCTCAGGTTATTTATCGAGGAGACATACTAGAAGTTGTAAATTAGTCTAGGCTAATGGCAGACTCATTTCTTCTTTATTTGCATAATTTTCATCATCTGCATGCACATATATTATATATATGTACATTAATACTAATTTCAGGTGAGATTCACTTCCTTTCTTAATCAACTTCAGATCAGCAAGCAAATTGAGATAGTTCCCATGGGGTGCAGTACTAGCAAGTACCACAACGTCATGAACCAGCCCCCTCCTCTCCTGCCGAGTACTTTCTATATTATGAAATACATACAGTAATTTCTATATATATGAAATGATGAATAATTTTGTCTGAGTAAAAATATTTGTACATGTTGCTCAACTGCCCAGTAGAAAAACTGGCTGAGAAGGCAGCATTTGGTCTGTTTGAGAGAGCTGGCAAATTGGATTTTTTTGTCACTAATGTTCATTCACTTGTTTGCGCAGCATCTTTACTAGTTTTACATATGCACTATGTGATAGTTACCTTGCTATAATACATTCTATTTCAGGTATCCTTCGCACTAAAGTTTTCCATCCAAATATTAATAGCAATGGTAGCATCTGCCTTGACATCCTTAAGGAGCAGTGGAGCCCTGCTCTGACCATTTCTAAGGTGACTTTAATGCTCTGCTATTTCTGTTTTTTATCTGAACTGCTATTATTTATTAGATAATTGGAATATCAGATGTATGTCTGTATCTAGTCTAATTTGAAATTACAACTAGTCTGGGGTGCAAAGATCTAAACAGTCTTTCAGAAAGGCCAGGCATATCTATATAACTGAATGTCCACACGTGGTGCAGAAGTGCTTTCGCCATTTATTCCAAGTCAGATATGGTTGGTATCAACTGGACTTGATTATTCTTAGTCATATATATGGTTGGTATCAGCTGGACTTGATTGACCTGAAGGACTCAAAGGTTTATGCTGTGTTATTGGTTTTAGCTTAACAAATTTATCTGAGGCTTTACTATGTAGTACATATGGATGGAAAATTATTATACTAGGGTTTAATAGTGCGTAGTCTTGGATTATTTGAGCAAAGTACTTCTTGTGTCATACACAGTCATTGTGAAGAGGAAAGAACCTAAGACACGGTGATAGTTAATCTCCTACATTAGGATATGACTACAATTGTAGCGACCATTGTTCGTATTACGTATTTTGGAATACGTGTACATATTTTGACTCGTATTGTATGTCTTCTTGCTTGGTTTATTTGGTATTTTCATTTGCTTGGTTTTGGTTCATCTTGGTTCGGTTCGGCTTGATCTGGTTCATCTTGGTTTGGTTTTGATTGTGAACCAACACACCTACCTACCACCACTCTCACCATTTATTAACCCAACTCTCTCTCCCCATTCACTTCAGCATTAATTTCTTTTCTTCTTCCTCCATTAACTCTCCACCTACCAGGAGAGGCTTAGGCAAGTGCAGCTTGCTTCATGGAGGATCTCTGTTTTTATTGTTCCATTCTTTCCCACGAGATTCTAACACACTTTAGTACTTAGCATTTTTAGTTTCCATGGCTAAATTCATGTAGATCTAAGTTTATTTCATTTTTGGATTCCTTGGGTTTTGATCTATTTAACTTGATATTTCTAAGTTTTGATGGTTCCATGTTGTAGAGAATTTCCTTCGCCCCATTTTGACCTATGGAAGTTCAGATTCTGACCCCGGATGATGGATTTATGGAGCTTGGAAGCATGGCCTTCATGGTTTTTCTTCTCAGAAAATTGGAGAAGAAGAACAGTACTGGCCGCCTGAGCTTCTCCTGCCGCATTGGCTTCAGCCGCATGAACTACGTTTTCCCTCAGCCGCATGTTCCCGATCCGCATAAGACCCATGTCTCCGAGCCGTATAAGACTCCATTGCTTCAGCCGCATGGCGTTGCCCTTCCCTGAGCCGCATGACTCTGGATAGTGCTGCCGTATATGCCCATCTCCCTTCAGCCGCATGACCTTACGTGGGCTGAACCGTATGCGCCTTGTAAACCCGAGCCGCATGCGCCCTGATTAATCCTGCCGCATGAACTCGCAATCCCCAGCCGCTTGAGCTTACTTTTCCTTAGCCGCATAAGACCGAGTCTCTCCCGAGCCGCATATATTCCCTCCCCGACCGCATGGTACTCAGTCCATTCCAGCAGCATAAGACCCATGTCATCCCCTTGACCAGAATTTTTTTCTCTTTTATTTAACTAAGAAGAATTTCTTTTATGTCTCATTTATTGTGGTATCATTTATTTAAAATACAATGAAGGGACCAAATAGGAAATAGTGAACTTTCAGGGCCCTTAGCGCAAATGTCACTTATTCAAACTCTTTTAAAACCGAGTTCTTTTAATCCTGCTGTTTTGAATTCAAATTGAATTCGAGTTATCAATAGATAGGATCAAATCGAGATTCATCTTATCTCCTCAAACCCTTGATCGATCATAGTGCATATATGAGAGGATGGTGGCCAACCTCTCGGAAAAAAACCTAGAAACCAAATTTGCTCCCCTGCCGCAAGATCAACAAGAGAGGTGGAATCGAGGAAGAAAGATCACTGAAGGGTTGAAGAATGAAGCAAGTATCAACACAATAGGTACGGCCTTGAATTTCAGTTCCTGTTATGTAGTTCAAGTATTTGAATAAATGCTTGGGGTGTTGAATCTCTGTCACCAGTAATAGGAACCCCCTGTGTAAATCCTCTTTACAACCCAGAGCAGTTGCAACATGTAATGGTGTGAAAGAACTCGTGAAAGCATGTGTAGACAGGTTAAATCAAGACTTGAGGGTGTGTAGGAAGTCAGGACGACTGAGTATATGTGTATCAGGTACTTGGAGAGAGTACCATTGGCAGATGCATATAGACCAATAGGAGAGAGGGCTGTCCAGTCTTGATATCTGATTCAGGTTTCACTGCCCATAATGCCTAATACCATTCAGGTTCAGTTGTCTATATATATATATATATATATATATATATATATATATATATATATATATATATATATATATAATATATATATATATATATATGTGGCTGCATCCATTAAGCTAAAACCTTTAGGATCAATTTCCTTTGTCATAGAGTGTATCCCCTTTGGATCATTGCATATCTATAGCAGGGTTAGTCACCCTGTTAGGGTGTAGCATGTAGGGCATGTCATTCCTTATCCAGGTATCTGCCTTGGGCTTTGGCCTTCCAATCAGTCCACTGCCACATGAGTCCAGTTCACTACACATTTACTTAACCCATTGCATTACATGTCCTATTGATAGAGTATCAGACCCTACCTTATAACCCATAGGTACTGGCATATAGGTCATGTATCCCCAGGCCTATTTAGACACACACTGAAATCCATGGCAAGACCAACCCACAGTTGATTACCTGGGGGTCTCTCTCTATATTATCACGAAAAATTGGGAGGAATCATTACTTGCATCCAGGAGAAGCCTGTCTAGGAAGGGTACTCTGAATCCAATTGGATACTGACATGAACTCAGCTGGGTACAGGGCTATAGATGGTTCCTAGTGTCATGGACAATTCTATGGTAAACACTCTAGTATCAGCCAGTGTACAGTTCCAGGATACATCACAACTATTATCCTAGGGTGAAACACTGGTACCCACAGGAACAAATACTGGGAAGTATGGGACTATGGTTCCTTGTTGTACTGAAGACCACATCTTATTTAACCCAGGAATACCCTGAGAATTGTCAGGGATCATCTCGAAGACATAAAGTTCAGTATTGGAATGCCAGGGCATAGCTACCAATATAGGTAACATAACACATGAATACAGCTAAGTCCTTAATATTACTGAATATCATTCTTGTGAAGTATCAGTCCCCATTTAAGTATTTGGTTCCTGCATCTATGTGATCCAGTCCAGTGGGAAGGGGATTACTGGATCAAATTGTAACTGTCCAGTCTTTACTTCACATAGTATCCAATGTATATAGTTGCTCAATCGAACCCACATCATGTCCTGTAGCCTTCCCTAAGTGTTGAACCCTCATTACCTTAATAGGGTATCTGTCCTGCATTTTGTCTCAGCTATCACATGAAATAAGTCCCTACCTAATGTTGAACTACCACTACAACAAAATAGGTTAATAACGACACTTTTTACGACACTTTCTAAATAAGTGTCATTAATTTTCTATAGTGATGACACTCTTCCAAAACATGTCGTTGTAATGAAATATTTATCATAATCTACGACACCTTTTTGAAAATGTCGTAAATATAAATTCAACAACACTTTTTAGGTCCCTTAAAAATGTCGTAAACAATTATATACCAAATTAACACTTCAAATTCACATTTTTTTTCCAAAAAATATATATATATACTTTAAGTTCAGTTACCAAATGGATGTATAAGTATTTTTATTGCAATGAACTATGGCCAGGATTGCAGTTGGGGTATCATGCTGAACACTGGTACCTGACAATAGACGAACCTGTGTAGCACAGGACAGGGGACTGCTGTTATCAGTATAGGAACAATTCACTTGGTTAGTATGGAGACACCATTCCATTCATAGTTGTATCACTTCCTTGTCACATGTTCGGTGACCACCAATCATCCTGAACATATCTATAGGCATGTCACTAGACTGGTTTCACAGGATTGATTGCACAGGGCACAGGTCCTTGAGCACTGAGTAGAGGAGCTATTTTGTTAAGGTTACAAGCAATATTACATCCATAGCTCTCTTGTATGCAAAGTTGATTTCCTACATTAATTTCCTTATCGAGGGACCTCTCCTTTGGGATTCAACTGACTAAGACAAGGGGTGCCAACAGTGATGGAAATTGAAAAAAAGGATTGGTTAGGTCTGGTCATATTTGTATTTTAGGCACATTAAGTTTAAGAAAAGAAGTTCTGATAAAGCCAGCAGGATATAGGACTGTCCACTGTATCCAGCTAGTACAGGGACAATAAATGGCCTATGCCAGGGAGGACTGAAGCCTATTCAAAATGTTAAAAATCCTAGCCTTGGGCACTAACAGAGGAGACCCTCCCTAGTATTCAGGTACCAGCCCTGTGTAACTACAGATATATCAATGGATTAATGAACAACCATGTGGGTTGGGCTTAAACCATTCTGTTGAATAGGTTTTGTTAAGCCTGCTATATAGCATTAATAAGATGAGCTTCATATAGACCTATAGGCCATAAAGGTTTTGTTGAACTATATCAGACTTGAGTGGCCTAGTAAAAAGAATTAATAAAGGAGTAAAAGTGATGTTAGAATAGGATAGCTGGATAAGTATTCTACTAGTGGGTAGAAATATGTGGATGCTGTGGTGAGAACCTAGAAATTAATAACATAAAAAAAGATTGATATTGTTCTCAAACTCATTTATTAACCATTATATATGTTTCAAATAGGTTCATTGGACATTGACTAAGTGCTCTGAAACATACTGCAGCTCAGGACCACAGGCAAGTATACCTTGCCTTCCTCTATAATTTTATTTACATCATTTTCTTCCATTTTACAGTCTTTGGATTATTATGGACATGTGCTTTTGTATTATTTTCTGTGGAGCTTTCATTTCATATAGCCATGTTCATGTTGGCCTTGTGTTTTACATTTGGAGTTTCTCACCAGTACCTTGCTTGAGTCGTGTCATAGAACGAGTGCGTGTAGTGAACTGCCATAGCCTTGATTATCGTTTTGCACAACCAGAGAGTCCACACTCGGGACGAGGGTTGTTTAGTGCACTAGAGAGTCCACACATGGGACGACGGTGTTTGTCGTGTTCATTGGCACCAGAGAGTTCACACTCGGGACGAGGGTTGACCAATTACACCAGAGAGTCCACACACGGGACGAGGGTGTCTTGCCGTGAGCTAACCAGAGAGTCCACACTCGGGATGAGGGTTAGTGCTTAGTTCAAACCCGTGAGTCCACATTGGGGATGAGGCTTTGGTTCTTCATTGATCTCGTGTACGTTCATCCGACAGTTCATTTATACGTAGTTGTTCTAGTGTTCGTGTGTTGTGTTCATGTTCGTGTTCGTTCGTAGTCATTGGTCTTGTTCTTGTTCTTTCTTGTTTATTTCTTGCGCATGATAAAACTTCTAGATAGGTATGTATATTATGTATCTTGCTATGTCCTCTGAGGACCTGATGATCTCTTCAGGTTAGCCGAGTTTGAGTCAGGAGCGAGGGGGTTGAGTTAGCACCAGATCAAGGAGTTTACAGTTGGGATTGCCTTGGTTAGCAGGTTGTATTCAGTTAGTATATTTCACGTACTTTTCTCTTTCCGTCTATTGGTAATGGATTTGTGTCCCCGGACGTGACATTGATTCTTGATATTCAGTTATATTCATTATTGTTCAGTTCTTGTCTTTTTCATTGATCTTGATTGTGACATGATTATTCTGTGGATAAGATATAGATTTCCGTGATTCTAGATTGCCGTGACTTGTGAGTATAGACACGTTCTGCCGCCGACACTGCGGCGTAGGCTGGACTTGGACACGCTTTGTATCCGAAAAGCAGGTGCGGGTCATGATAAGTTTTTTTGGTGGCCCATGGAGGTCTGCGTTAATCACTTCGGTTACGTCACTGTACCGTCGTGAGCCTGCAAATAGGATTAGACACTTAGAATCTCATCCACATGTCTTGACTCCTTGTTAATCCTTAATCCTTGATTTATTGAATTTTGACTTGCATCCTGCTTAAAAATCTTTCAACGGCTAAAGTGTTTGCTCTTGTTACAGTTAAGATGAACTCTCAAGACAGGAACAACGCTGTACTGAACACTCCACCGACTACAGGAGGCTTTTTTACGTACATGACTCCGCCAACAGAAGGAGGCCAGCTCACTCATATGGGCAATCAGCCGCAACTCTCGAGCCGCAGAGACCTTCCACCACCTCCGCAGTTTCTCGCAGAATCCACCACCAGCACCCGGTCTGCCACCAGCATCTGTCCTACCACCAGGGGTTCCACGTAGTACCAGCAATGCATCCAGCATTTGCCATGTACCCACCACCGGCGATGTATCCATACCTATTCTGCCTTCGCCACCAGCACTAGACAATGTCACACTCTTGGGGATCTTCCAGCAACAAGCCAACATGTTTCGCGACACCTTGAGGGAGGCACTTCAGATTAGAGATGCTCCACGACAGCACTCTGGGACGTCCAAGCACTTCATGGACTTCCGGTCCAGGGAGTTTCATGGGACAGAGGGATTATCTACGCTGACGAGTGGTTGGAGAACGTTGAACGATATCTGAAGATAGCCCGAGTCCCAGAAGATCTGAAGATCGAGTCAGTCAGTGGACAGCTTTTCGATATCGCGCGGACATGGTACCAAGGTGAGCCCCACTTTTTGTTCCAGACGTAACTTGGGAGGAGTTCAAGCGACTGTTCAAGAGGAAATTCTATCCATACGTAGCACGAGAGGCGTTGATTAGACAATTCGAGCACCTAGAGCAGGCAACCACACCGTCGACGAGTACACATCGAGTTTTCTCGTCTCAGCGCTTCGCAAAGAACTTGGTCAGTACCCCTGAAGACAAGGTGCGACGATTCAGAAAGGGACTATCTCACGAGATTTGCCTAGCCATCGCCACCAGTCGAGCCGCCACTTACGAGGAGATTCTAGAAGTCGCCCAAGCTGTAGAGAAGAGCTGAGTCACAAGCCGAAGATGAATCGAGACGCATTCGGAGGAGGCAGCGACCAATCAACACCGACAAAATGCCCCAACATCTCCGAGAAGACCTCAGTGCAGCAACATCAGCAGCAACCACGAGCAGCCCCACAACAAGTCCAAGATGCTCCCACCTGCCAGTACTGCAAGAAGAGAGGCCACGTCCAAGAAAACTGCCGAAGATGGTTGAGGTTTTGCTATACTTGCGGATCGACCAGCATCTATCTCGAGATTGCCCGAAGAAAAATGCGACTGCTCCACCATTACCAGCCGACAGGAAGGACAAGCTTATGTCATGACCACGGTGAATGCGACAACACCACATGGAGCAGCTGGCGAGAATTTTAGTAGAATTGATAGTATTATAGATAGGCCACATTAGACCATTGAATTTCTGTCATAGCAACTTATTCTAGATTATTCATTCTAGTAGATCACAGCTCCTTAAATTTCGAGGACAAAATTTGTTTAAGGGGGGTAGAGTTGTCAACCCCTTGACCAGAAATTTTTTTCTCTTTTATTTAGCTAAGAAGAATTTATTTTATGTCTCATTTATTGTGGTAACATTTATTTAAAATACAATGAAGGGACCAAATAGGAAATAGTAAACTTTCAGGGCCCTTAGCGCAAATGTCACTTATTCAAACTCTTTTAAAACGAGTTCTTTTAATCCTGCTGTTTTGAATTCAAATTGAATTCGAGTTATCCACAGATAGGATCAAATCGAGATTCTTATCTCCTCAAACCCTTGATCGATCATAGTGCATATATATGAGAGGATGGTGGCCAACCTCTCAGAAAAAAACCTAAACCAAATTTGCTCCCCTGTCGCAAGATCAACAAGAGAGGAGGAATCGAGGAAGAAAGATCACTGAAGGGTTGAAGAAGGAAGCAAGTATCAACTCAATAGGTACGGCCTTGAATTTCAGTTCCTGTTATGTAGTTCAAGTATTTGAATAAATGCTTGGGGTGTTAAATCTCTGTCACCAGTAATAGGAACCCCCTGTGTAAATCCTCTTTACAACCCAGAGCAGTTGCAACATATAATGGTGTGAAAGAACTCGTGAAAGCATGTGTAGATAGGTTAAATCAAGACTTGAGGGTGTGTAGGTAGTCAGGACGACTGAGTATATGTGTATCAGGTACGTGGAGAGAGTACCATTGGCTGATGCATATAGACCAGTAGGAGAGAGAGCTGTCCAGTCTTGATATCTGATTCAGGTATCATGCCCATAATGCCCAATACCATTCAGGTTCAGTTGTCTATATATATAGGTGGCCTGCATCCACTTAAGCTAAAACCTTTAGGATCAATTTCCTTTGTCATAGAGTGTATCCCCTTTGGATCATCTTGCATACTCTATAGCAGGGTTAGTACCCCTGTTAGGGTGTAGCATGTAGGGTTCATTCCTTCATCCAGGTATCTGCCTTGGGCTTTGGCATTCCAATCAGTCCACTGCCACCATGAGTCCAGTTCACTACACATTTACTTAACCCATTGCATTACCTGTCCTATTTGATAGAGTATCAGACCCTACCCTTATAACCCATAGGTACTGGCATATAGGTCATGTATCCCCAGGCCTATTTTAGACACACACTGGAATCCATGGCAAGACCAACCCACAGTTGATTACCTGGGGGTCTCTCTTACATTATCACGGGAAATTGGGAGGAATCATTACTTGCATCCAGGAGAAGCCTGTCTAGGAAGGGTACTCTGAATCCAATTGGATACTGACATGAACTCAGCTGGTACAGGGCTATAGATGGTTCCTTAGTTCATGGACAATTCTATGGTAAACACTCTAGTATCAGCCAATGTACAGTTCAGGATACATCACAACTATTATCCTAGGGTGAAACACTGGTACCCACAGGAACAAATACTGGGAAGTATGGGACTATGGTTCCTTGTTGTACTGAAGACCACATCTTATTTAACCCAGGAATACCCCTGAGAATTGTCAGGGATCAGTCGAAGACATAAAGTTCAGTATTGGAATTCCAGGGCATATATACCAATATAGTAACATAACACATGCATACAGCTAAGTCCTTAATATTACTGAATATCATTCTTGTGAAGTATCAGTCCCCATTTAAGTATTTGGTCTCCTGCATCTATGTGATCCAGTCCAGTGGGAAGAGGATTACTGGATCAAATTGTAACTGTCCAGTCTTTACTTCACATAGTATCCAATGTATATAGTTGCTCAATCGAACCCACATCATGTCCTGTAGCCTTCCCTAAGTGTTGAACCCTCATTACCTTAATAGGGTATCTGTCCTGCATTTTGTCTCAGCTATCACATGAAATCGAGTCCCTACCTAATGTTGAACTACTTTAAGTTCAGTTACCAAATAGATGTATAAGTATTTGTTATTGCAATGAACTATGGCCAGGATTGCAGTTGGGGTATCATGCTGAACACGGTACCTGACAATAGACGAACCTATGTAGCACAGGGCAGGGGACTGCTGTTATCAGTATAAGAACAATTCACTTGGTTAGTATGGAGACACCATTCCATTCATAGTTGTATCCCTTCCTTGTCACATGTTCGGTGACCACCAATCATCCTGAACATATCTATAGGCATGTCACTAGCTGGTTTCATAGGATTGATTGCACAGGGCACAGTCCTTGAGCACTGAGTAGAGGAGCTATTTTGTTAAGGTTACAAGAAATATTACATCCATAGCTCTCTTGTATGTAAAGTGATTTCCTACATTAATTTCTTAACGAGATGGGACCTTCTTTGGGATTCAACTGACTAAGACAAGGGGTGCCAACAGTGATGGAAATTCGAGAAAAAGGATTGGTTCAGGATCTGGTTCATGTTTGTATTTTAGGCACATTAAGTTTAAGAAAAAAGTTCTGATAAAGCCAGCAGGATATAGGACTGTCCACTGTATCCAGCTAGTACAGGGACAATAAATGGCCTATGACAGGAGGACTTAAGCCTATTCAAAATGTTACAAATCCTGTAGCCTTGGGCACTAACAGAGGAGTCCCTGGTATTCAGGTACCGGCCCTCTGTAACTACAGATATATAATGGATTAATGAACAACCATGTGGGTTGGGCTTAAACCATTCTGTTGAATAGGTTTTGTTAAGTCTGCTATTATAGCATTAATAAGATGAGCTTCATATATAGACCTATAGGCCATAAAGGTTTTGTTGAACTATAGCAGACTTGAGTGGCCTAGTAAAAAGAATTAAAAAGGAGTAAAAGTGATTGTTAGAATAGGATAGCTGGATAAGTATTCTACTAGTGGGTAGAAAGATGTGGATGCTGTGGTGAGAACCTAGAAAATAACATAAAGAAAGATTGATATTGTTCTCAAACTCATTTATTAAGCCATTATATATGTTTCAAATAGGTTCATTGGACATTGACTAAGTGCTCTGAAACATACCGCAGCTCAGGACCACAGGCAAGTATACCTTGCCTTCCTCTACAGTTTTACTTACATGCATTTCCTTCCATTTTACAGTCTTTGGATTATTTATGGACATGTGCTTTTCGTGTTATTTTCTGTGGAGCTTTTCATTTCATAGATCCATGTTCATGTTGGCCTTGTGTTTTATTTGGAATTTCTCACCAGTACCTTGCTTGAGTCGTGTCATAGAACGAGTGCGTGTAGTAAACTGCCATAGCCTTGATTATCATTTTTCACAACCAGAGAGTCCTACTCGGGACAAGGGTTGTTTAGTGCACCAGAGAGTCCACACAGGGACGAGGGTGTTTGTCGTGTTCATTGGCACCAGAGAGTCCACACTCGGGACGGGGTTGACCAATTACACCAGAGAGTCCACACACGGGACGAGGGTGTCTTGCGTGAGCTAAGCAGAGAGTCCACTCGGGACGAGGGTTAGTGCTTAGTTCAAACCCGTGAGTCCACACTCGGGATGAGGCTTTGTTTCTTCCATTGATCTCATGTATCGTTCATCCGGCAGTTTATTTATACGTAGTTGTTCTAGTGTTCGTGTGTTCGTGTTCGTGTTCGTAGTCATTGGTCTTGTTCTTGTTCTTTCTTGTTTATTTATTGCACATGATAAAACTGCTAGATAGGTATGTATATTATGTATCTTGTTATGTCCTCTGAGGACCTAATGATCTCTTCAGGTTAGCCGAATTTGAGTCAGGAGCAGACGAGTGGGTTGAGTTAGCACCAGATCACGGAGTTTACAGTTGGGATTGCCTTGGTAGCAGGTTGTATTCAATTAGTATTTTATGTACTTTTCTTTTCGTCTATTGGTAGTGGATTTGTGTCCACCGGACATGACATTGATTCTTGATATTCATTATATTCATTATTGTTCGGTTCTTGTTTTTTTATTGATCTTTATTATGACATGATTATTCTATTGATGAGATATAGATTTTCGTGATTCTAGATTTCCGTGACTTGTGAGTATAGACAGCGTTCTACCGCGACACTGCGGCATAGGCTGGACTTGGACACGCTTCGTATCCGAAAAGCGGGTGCGGGTCGTGACAACCCCCTTCATTTCCAGCCGCATGAGCGTATGCCCCTCCACCACATAAGCTCCTGCCTCTTCAGCCGCATAAACCCAGTTCTCATCAGCCGCATGAACCCGAGCCGCATGAGCCTACTGATTTTGGCCGTATGAGCCCAATCACCCCCCCTGGCCGCATGAACTTATTCTTCCTGAGCCGTATGACTCCTCCCCCAGCCTTGCCCCTTTTACTATTTAATTGTTATATATATTATGATCCTGTGTGTAACTTGGGTCCCTTGATAGAATGATTGTATCATATAAATTTTGCTCATATTCCCTGAACACGATAGTGATCCATAGTGGTGCACTCTTGACAAGTAACATGACATGATAGTGGCCCGCCGTGGCGTACTCTTGACAAAAAAACCTGACATGATATACCTTGATATGCTGTTGCGACAGCTAGCTTGACATGACAAGAAAAATAACCTGGACACCGTGGGCGATTGCGTTTGTACAAATAAACCAGTATTGTCTTGCATCATGTTTAGGATGGGACCCTTGAGTACCACGGTCAGGGGTACCTACTAAAATTGACTAAGCTAATAATTAGAATAATTCAGTAGTCATGAAAATATCTTCCATTACAAGCAATCCCGTTATCTGGGCGCGCTTGTGGATTTGTAGCCTGCCGACGAGTATGGCACATTTCCAGCACACTGTCATGTTTTGCACCCTTCTTGAACAAATATTCGACCTGGATAACCTGGATGGTCTGCAGGGCTTGTGGCTGAGAAAAATCTCACTGCATCTTGCTAGTAACTAGACCTGTGATAACCCTAGTTAGTTAAAGTATCAAGCCATACTCATTGCTTGGCCGTGATTGATTGGATGGAGTTAGCCCAGTTAGTTTTGTCCTGATCCTGTACAAGATTGTAACATGACCTGACTACTTGTACTTTATTTTATCGATAAATGGTAAGAAACCAAGTTCGTTCAGGTGAAGGGTTATAACTCCGGTCCTTGTTTGGTTTATTGGTTGTAACTTGGTTATCTGAATAGTCCCATGGTTATCTTATCATATATCGCCATGATTTACCATATCTCTAGTTTTATTATATATCATTATGTTCTGTGTTAATTGCTGGATTTAGTTCCTAAGTGAAGCCTCCTTTGTGGTACTTGCTCTTTCTGGGATCTGACCCAGCTGGTTTTGTATGGAGATACCAGAGCAGCTCCCGAGGATTCCTATCTTCCAGCCAGATGGTGACCACCAGGCATAACCAAGGCAACGAGTGGGTTTCTTTTTGTTCTCCTACTTTATTAAAATATTCTTTGAGGCGTTTAGCCGACGGACACATGTTTAGCTCGATTGCACTTTACTTACTATCTGCCTACGGGCTGTAACATGATTGACAAATCCTAGGGTTGATCATGTATGACTGAAACTCTTGCTAGTCCTGACATTTTGTACGACTAGTTTCATGATCATCCAAATATGTAATGTATGGGACGCCTTACTATTGTATATTTGGTGCTTGACATCTTGTAACTGTTATTACTTGCTTGAGATTGAGACAATAGGCTTGTTCATGACCATAAGAGTCTGATGGCTTGTAATTAAACCCTCATGTACCTAGACAGCCATGACCGTATAGCGAGGAGGTTGCACTTCAATATACGTAGCTGGCTATGTACGCCCCCGCTCTCCAGTATTCTGGTTCTGGGGTGTTACACGGTTTAAGTGGTGGCCATGCAGGTCTTGTAAATCAAGATATGTGAGGGTTTACCGAATAGATGTCTCAATCAGTACTCGCCCTTGATCTCTGTTCGTATCCTCTGAATCCCTGAAATTCTTATCCTGATCACATGCTTGTATCTTTGATCTGTCCTGGTCCTTCCTCATTGTTTCCTATGTCGTCTTCTTCAGCGGCATTGTTCCTGGTCCTACCGATCGGTAAGGCAGAGCACCTCCGTGGACCACAGCAACTTGAAGATCAAGCCCAGCATTCAGGAGTAGCCTCCAGAGTCATACCTACTGGGGTCAAGAGCCACCAGTCCAACCAGTTCAGCCTGCAGAGCCTGATGATGGCACTTTGGTGGGTCTCATCAGGACATTGTTAGCTTCTCAGGACCGTCGGGAGATGCCTTGCACCAGGCAGTACATGATGCTCTGACCAGAGGAGGTCATCAGGGTAACACGCGACCAACAGCTTCAAGCGCTTGAACCCTCCCTTCTTCGATGGCAACGAAGATGCTATTGCTGCTGATGCATGGCTTCAGGACACAGAGGTGATTCTAGAAGCAGCCAGGACTCCAAATACGAGAAGGTAGCCGTGGTGCCTACATTTATTGGATCTGGCCCGCAGCTGGTGGACGGCGCAGGCCGTGGGATTAGTCCTATTTCATGGGCAGTATTCAGGAGAGATTCCAGACCAAGTATTTTGATGCTGTAGCTAGGTACGATCTACAGACGAGGTTCCCCAATCTGAAGCAGATGGACAGGACGGTCGATGGATATACGCCGAGTTTTTCAGGCTTAGTCGGTTTGCTCCACCTTGATAGTAACCAAGTACGATAGAGCCCAGCGGTTCCAGCAGGGGCTCCATCTAGAGATTTTATTGGCAGTAGAGCAGTTTGAGCATCAGACCTTTGATGCGGTATTGAGAGCAATACGGAGGAATGAGTATACCTCCCAAGATTGTGGACATGACAGGAGGTCGGTAGCGATCCTACGGCCAGATGAATCAGTCGTCAGCCCCAGCCCCGGCAGTTAGGGCTTTGACTATTGGAGCTCCGAGGCGGGCGGCCTCAGTGACGTCGGTTCAATATTCTGCCCCGACGTACCCTCAGCAGCAGAAGCAGAAGTCCTCTTCCGCAGTGGGATTTACATTGTGGGAAGCTAGGACATGTGGTGGCAGAATATCGCAGGGTACGAGATTGTGCCTGGCTTGTGGAGCAGCAGATCATAAGATAGGATCCTGCCCAAATAGGGGTAGTTCATCATCGTCTAACCTTACTAGTCCTTCGGTGAGAGGACCAGCACCAGTCCAGCAGCAGCAGCAGTATCAGCCTCAGAGGCCATTGCCGACGCAGGTCCAGGCATTTCAGCAGCAACACCCCTAGCAGTATGCACAAGCCCAAGCCCTGAGTCAGAACAGGCGGAGAGGTTTCCAGCAGAGGGGACCCGCACCCAGAGGACATGGTCAGGCAATGGCGATGACCGTAGAGGAAGGATTGGCACGAGGAGAGGTAGTGGCAGGTACTATTCTCGTCAACTCCTTTCCAGCTTCAGCTTTATTTGATTCTGGTGCATCGCATTCATTTATGTCTCCACGATTCGCAACACGAATAGGACTGGAGCCCGAGTCATTATAAGTAAGGCTCAATATACTTACTGGTAACGGACTTGTGGGAGTAGATAGGGTATTTTCCTCGTGTCGGATCGTAGTTAGCGGTAGAGAGTTTCCCGCTAGATTGATAGTGTTCCCGATGGTCGATTATGATGTGGTCTTAGGGATGGATTGGTTGAGAAACCAGTATGCTAGAATAGACTGTCATATTGGCAGGGTTTTTTAGCATTCCCGGCGAACCAGAGTTTTCTTTTTCTCGAGGCGAAGTTGAACCTTCTCCTCCAGTATTGCGAATGGCAGTAGCAGCAGTGCAGTTACCCCGGATAGTTGAAGAGTTTCCAGACGTTTTTTCGGAAGAGCTTCCAGGGATGCCGCCAGAGCGAGAGATCGAGTTTACTATCGACTTGATCCCGGGGACAGCCCCAGTGTCAGAGAGAGTCTACAGGATGGCGCCGTCAGAATTAGAGATATTGTATAAGATGATTGAAGAACTTAGAACCAAGAGATTCATTCGTGCTAGTGGATCTCCTTGGGGAGCCCGATGCTTCTTGTGAAAAAGAAGGATGGTACGTCCAGATTATGTGTAGATTATCGTACCTTGAACTCAGTGACAATCAAGAACAGATACCCTCTTCCGAGGATAGATGATTTGTTTGATCAACTCAAGGGGGCAGCAGTATTCTCGAAGATTGACTTACGGTCAGGATACCATCAGATCAGAGTCAGAGAGCAGGACATCCCGAAGATAGCTTTCAGATCTAGATATGGGTATTGGGAGTTCCTTGTGATGCCATTTGGAGCAACCAATGCGCCGACGGTATTCATCGACCTATGAATCGCATCTTCATGCCTTATTTGGATCAGTTCGTAATTGTGTTCTAAGATGGCATCCTGGTCTACAGTAAGAATGAAGCAGAGCATGAGCAGCATCTCCGTGTGGTTCTTCAGATTCTCGAGAGCACCAGTTGTATGCCAAGTTCAGTAAATACGAGTTCTGGCTCGATCACATTTCGTATTTGGGTCATATCATCACCAGAGGAGGAGTAGAAGTGGATCCCCAGAAGATCGTGGCTATTGAGCCATGGCCAGTACCCAGCACAGTCGCAGAGGTTTACAGTTTTCTCGGCTTGGCCGGCTACTATCGGCGATTTGTTTCAGACTTTGCTCGGATTTCAGCGCCATTGACCCAGCTGACCCGCAAGGATGTGCAGTTTGCTTGGACAGCAGAATGTCAGGATTCTTTTGCGAAGTTGAAGCGAAGCTTGATAACGGCACCCATTCTCACGCTTCCCGATAGAACCGGGGGATTCTCAGTGTATTGTGATGCTTCAGGCAGAGGTTTAGGATGTGTTCTGATGCAGCATGGAAAGGTAATAGCTTATGCGTCACGACAACATCGTGATCATGAGAGGAATTATATAACCCATGACCTGGAGCTGGCAGCAGTAGTGTTTGCACTCAAGTTGTGGAGGCACTACTTGTATGGAGATAGGGTAGAGATTTTTACCGACCACAAGAGCCTGAAGTATGTTTTCACCCAGAAGGATCTTAACATGCGTCAGAGAAGATGGCTAGAGCTACTTGTGGATTATGATGTCAACTTGCAGTATCATCCTGGGAAGGCCAACGTCGTTGCAGATGCGTTGAGTAGGAGAGCCGGAGTTTACTTTCTTAATGCAACCAGAGTTATTAGCAGATCTTCAGAAGATGGGTATAGAAGTTTTTCTCCCTTCCAGTATGGCATTGATGGCTAGCATGCAAGTTCAGTCCACTATAGTCGAGAGGATCCGTATGGCACAGTCAGCAGATTCCAAGCTTCAGGCTCAGAGCAGAGTATGAGGCAGGACGAAGGCCAGAGTTATGCATTCATGAAGATGTTACACTTCGACATGGGAAGCGTCTTTGTGTACCAGTGGAGATTAGACAGGAGATCATGGCAGAAGCTCACAGTTCTCAGTATTCCATTCATCCCGGTGGTACGAAGATGTACCATGATATCCGTCAGCACTTTTGGTGGAATGGCATGAAGAGGGAGATAGTCTGGTTTGTCTCTCGGTGTTTGTTTGCCAATAAGTTAAGGCTAAACATCAGAGGCCAGCTGGACTTCTTCAGCCCTTGCCAATGCCAGAATGAAGTGGGAGCATATAACCATGGATTTCGTGAGTGATTACCCAGGTCCCCGGCCGGTAGAGATGCTATTTGGGTCATTATAGACAGCTCACGAAGGTGGCTCACTTTCTTCCGTTCAGAGTTGGTCAGTCGACGGCTCAGCTAGCGGAGATGTACCTCAGGCAGATCGTCAGATTCTACGGTATACCAGTCAGTATCACCTCGACAGAGATTCAAAATTTATGTCGCACTTTTGGCGTAGCTTACAAGAGAGTTTGGGAACTCACCTCCAGTTCAGCTCAGCTTATCATCCACAGACAGATGGTCAGTCAGAGCGTACCATACAAACCTTGGAAGATATATTGAGATCATGCACACTCGACTTCGGTGGTTCGTGGGAAGATCACCTGCACCTGGTGGAGTTCTCGTACAACAACAGTTTCCAGGCTAGTATCCAGATGGCACCGTTCGAGGCACTATATGGTAGGAAGTGCAGATTCTCGCTAGCATGGATATATTGGAGAGAGGCAGATGCTCGGTCTGGAAATGATTGTTCAGACAGTTGAAGTGGTCAGAAGAGTCAGAGGCCATTTCGAGTTGTCCAAGATCGCCAGCGTCATTGGACCGATTCTCATCGTGCCCTCTTGAGTTTTTGTGACGACCACGTATTCCTGAGGATTTTACCTAACCGTGCGTCATTCATTTTGGCATACAGGAAAAGCTTAGTCCTAGGTATATAGGACCGTTCGACATTCTTGAGCGAGTAGGTGATGTATCCTATCGTCTCGCTCTTCCGTCGTCGCTACGTGAGGTACATGACGTGTTCCATGTATCCCAACTACGACGGTATATCTCGGACCCGAGCCACATCCTGGATCATTCGAAATTGGTTGTTGTGCCAACCTTTCGTATGAGGAAAGGCCCGTGTCTATCTTGGACCGGAGAGAAGATACTCAAGAACAAGACTATCAAGTTAGTCCGAGTTGCTTGGGATCATCACTCTTTGGGTGAGTCAACGTGGGAGCGTGAGGATGATATCCGATCGCGATATCCCGACCTGTTTACTCGTAAGGTATAATGTCCTTCTTATGCCTTATGCTCTAAGTTCCTTGCTTGAATGAATGATTGCTTAATTGATTGCCTTGTTATAACTTGTCTGTGATTTATAGCTTGTCCTTATCTCTCTAGCATCTTAATTAAATTCCGAGGACAAATTTTTTTAAGGGGTAGAGTTATAGCGACCATTGTTCGTATTACGTATTTTGGAATACGTGTACATATTTTGACTCGTATTGCATGTCTCCTTGCTTGGTTTATTTGGTATTTTCATTTGCTTGTTATGGTTCATCTTGTTCGGTTCGGCTTGATCTGGTTCAGCTTGGTTCGGTTTTGATTGTGAACCAACACACCTACCTACCACCACTCTCACCATTTATTAACCCAACTCTCTCTCTCTCTCCCCATTCATTCAGCATTAATTTCTTTTCTTCTTCCTCCATTAACTCCACCTACCAGGAGAGGCTTAGGCAAGTGCAGCTTGCTTCATGGAGGATCTCTATTTTTATTGTTCCATTCTCTTCCCACGAGATTCTAACACACTTTAATACTTAGCATTTTTAGTTTCCATGGCTAAATTCATGTAGATCTAAGTTTATTTCATTTTTTGGATTCATTGGATTTCGATCTATTTAAAATTGATATTTCCAAGTTTTGATGGTTCTATGTTGTAGAAAATTTCCTTCCGCCCCATTTTGACCTATGGAAGTTCAGATTCTGACCCCGGATGATGGATTTATGGAGCTTGGAAGCATGGCCTTCATGGTTCTTCTTCTCGGAAAATTGGAGAAGAAGAACAGTGCTGGCCGCCTGAGCTTCTCCTGCCGCATTGGCTTCAGCCGCATGAACTATGTTTTTCCTCAGCCGCATGTTCCCGATCCGCATAAGACCCATGTCTCTGAGCCGCATAAGACTCCATTGCTTCAGCCGCATGGCGCTGCCCTTCCCTGAGCCGTATGACTCTGGATAGTGCTGTCGCATATGCCCATCTCCCTTCAGCCGCATGACCTTACGTGGGCTGAACCGTATGCGCCTTGTAAACCTGAGCCGCATGCGTCCTGATTAATCCAGCCGCATGAACTCGCAATCCTCCAGCCGCTTGAGCTTACTTTTCCTTAGCCGCATAAGACCGAGTCTCTCCCGAGCCGCATAGACTTCCCTCCCCGACCACATGGGACTCAGTCCATTCCAGCCGCATAAGACCCCCTTCATTCCCCGCCGCATGAGGCATGCCCCTCCTACCGCATAAGCTCATGCCCCCTCTTCAGCCGCATAAACCCGGTTCTCGTCAGCCGCATGAACCCGAGCCGCATGAGCCTACTGATTTTGGCCGCATTAGCCCAATCACCCCCTGGCCGCATGAACTTATTCTCCCTGAGCCGTATGACTCCTCCTCCAGCATTGCCCCTTTTACTATTTAATTATTATATGTATTATGATCCTCTGCGTAACTTGGGTCCCTTGATAGAATGATTGTATCATGTAAATTTTGCTCATGTTTCCTGAACACGATAATGACCCGTAGTGGTACACTCTTGACAAGTAACATGACATGATAGTAGCCCGCCATGGTGCACTCTTGACAAGAAAACCTGACATGATATACTTGATATGCTGTTGCGACAGTTAGCTTGACATGACAAGAAAGAATAACCTGGACACCGTGGACGATTGCGTTTGTATAAATAAACCAATATTGTCTTACATCATGTTTAGGATGGGACCCTTGAGTACCACGGTCAGTGGTACCTACTAAAATTGACTAAGGCTAATAACTAGAATAATCCAGTAGTCATGAAGAGATCTTCCAGCTACAGACAATCCCGTTATCTGGGCGCGCTTGTGGATTTGTAGCCTGCCGATGAGTAGGGCACATTTCCAGTACACTATCATGTGTTGCACCCTTCTTGAACAAATATTCGACCTGGATAACCTGGATGGTCTGCAGGGCTTGTGGCTGATGGAAAAATCTCACTGCATCTTGCTAGTAACTAGGCCTGTGATAACTCTAGGTAGTTAAAGTATCAAGCCGTACTCATTGCTTGGCCGTGATTGATTGGACGGAGTTAGCCCAGTTAGTCTTGTCCTGATCCTGTACAAGATTGTAACATGACCTGACTACTTGTACTTTATTTTATCGATAAATGGTAAGAAACCAAGTTCCGTTCAGGTGAAGGGTTACAACCCCGGTCCTTGTTTGGTTTAAGGGTTGTAACTTGGTTATCTGAATAGTCCTATGGTTACCTTATCTATATCGCCATGATTTACCATATCTCCAGTTTTTATTATATTATAGTTATGTTCTGTGTTAATTGCTGGATTTAGTTCTTAAGAGAAGCTTCCTTTGTGGCACTTGCTCTTTCTGGGATATGACCCAGCTGGTTTTGTATGGCCAGATACCGGAGCAGCTCCCGAGGATCTCCCTATCTTCCAGCCAGTTGGTGACCACCAGACGTAACCAAGGCAACGAGTGGGTTTCTTTTGTTCTCCCACTTTATTGTAAAATATTCTTTTGAGGCGTTTAGCCGACGAGCACATGTTTAGCTCGATTGCACTTTACTTACTGTCTTCCTACGGGCTGTAACATGATTGACAAATCCTAGGGTTGATCATGTATGACTGAAACTCTTGCTAGTCCTGACATTTTGTACGACTAGCTTCATGATCATCCAAATATGTAATGTAGGGACGCCTTACTATTGTATATTTGGTGCTCTGACATCTTGTAACTGTTATTACTTGCTTGAGATTGAGACAATAGGCTTGTTCATGACCATAAGAGACTGAGGCTTGTAGTTAAACCCTCATGTATCTAGACAGCCGTGACCTTATAGCGAGTGGATTGCACTTCAATATACGTAGCTGGCTATGTACGCCCCCGCTCTCCAGTATTCTGGTTCTGGGGCGTTACAACAATTGTGTCCGTGTGTTACACGGAGAACACAGTAATCTTACCTACTTAAAAATAAACCTTTGCCGATTACCTTAGTTTTCCTTGGATGCTCTTGTTGACGTTTGTGTGTAAATTTTATAGGATCTTATGCTGGAATTTTGGGAACCAGAGCGTTACTAGTTTGTTACATCTCACTGTACTTTATGCAAATTCTGATGCGCTGCATTATTTCTGATACATACAACCAAATTGCGTGCAGGTGCTGTTGTCAATTTGCTCTCTTCTTACAGACCCGAACCCTGATGACCCACTGGTACTAGAGATTGCCTACATGTACAAGACTGACAGAGTCAAGTATGAATCTACTGCTCGTTTCTGGACGCAGAAGTATGCATACAATTTGGTTGCTTCTCTTTTCTCAGGATTTCCCTGGTTTTCGGCTGTCGTTGATCTTTCATGATTATTGGTTATGTGGCCAAGTTTTGATGTAGACAATTTTGGTAGCTGTAAATATATATATGTATTTGGATATTCTATTTGAGAATGTAATGAAGATGTTGATATGTACTCTATTTTGAGAAATGTAATAAAGATGGTGATATAATGTTAATTTGATTTTTAGGCCTGACAATTATATTGACAGATTTGGATATGCTAATTTGAATTGTATAAAGTGTTATAAATGTGCTGCATTGAGCCTATACATATTATCTATTCATAACGTTTTACAAAAGTCCCGAATTGTGCACTATATATTAAATATTCATAACGCTTTTATAGAAACTATTCATGAGTTTTTTTATAACGGTTTTAAAAAACATTTATAACACCCGTTTTCATAACGGTTGCTTTGAAAAAAAGCGTCATGGTTTGTCATTAATGACGCTTTTTAGCCGTCATTAAAAGGGTTTTTTGTTGTAGTGGGCCCCTCCTGAACTTGGGCCTTCTCTCCTCATCCTGAACCATCCCTAGGGTAAATCGGCTCAGGTGAAAGAACTCCGCCGCATACTCGTCCACTGACGAGTTCTCCTGGACCAGCCCTGCAAACTGGCCCTCCAACGCGCTGAAAGCTATATCAGGATAGAACTTCTCCTTGAAAGCCTCCAAAAGTTCTCCCAAGTCAGCCCTCTAACAGATGCACGAGGGTCTGTGCGGTACCAGGTCAACACAATGTCGAAGAACTGGCTCGCCGCTGCTGATACCCACAGCCTCTTCGGGATCTCTGCCAGCACCAGGCTCCTCTCCACGTCCTATAGCCAATCATCGGCATAAAGGATGCCCTCAGTTCCCTTGAACTCTCGAGGGGATCATCTTTCTGAAGTCCAGTACTGTACCAGGCCTCGACTGCTGCTAATACGACACCTCGACCGGAGCACCCTGAACCGGAGCCACATCCACCTTCTCGACTGCCACCAGTGCCAACTGATGAGCATTCTCCACGCTCTGCCTCAAAGCCTCTGTCTGACGTGCGACGCCTCAGCCTGCTCGCTATGCCTCCATCATGCTGGAGAAGCGCGAACATCTGTGTAGCGTCTATCGGCTGTGCAGGTGGAGGCGAAAGAGTCTCTGGCACGACGACACTAGTCCCTGAACCTGCTGCGTAGGACCTCCAGGTGCTGCTGCCTCTGCCACCTGGAAGGAAGAAACAGTAGGGGCAGCCTCCTGGACTGGCACACTCGAATACGGAGGAATAGGTCGTGACGGATCGGACCTCTCCGGCACTGCACCGGATCCAGCGGCCTGAGCTCGAGTCATTGTCATCCTGGAGACAGATTCGAGCAAAAGATCAATATGGCACAAGGTAATATATTATCAAAGAAGAACAACTAAATTGAAATACAAGAAGAGTTGTCATGATAATCAAAAGATCGAATTTTTTTCTAAAATGTGACTGGGTAACTCCTATGATAATCTAAAACCTATATCCTAACTGCAGGCTCGTAATTAATACTCTAAGTCGAGTATCATTACGAGATCGCACTAGTTGCGACACTGACCTGCATGGGCCACCACAAAAACGTGTCACGACCCGCACCCTGATTAGGGGTACGAGCACGTGGGTACGTCCAGCCTACGCTGCAGTGTCGGCGGTAGAACGCTGTATAGGTCGTCTATAAAATCTAACATCAACAATATATATATGTACCCGTCATCTCCGCACGGATATAGATATATAATATATATTATATATATATATATATATAGATATATTAGATATATATATATATATATTTGTATATATATATATATATATATATATATATATATATATATACAAAATATATATATATATATAGATATATATATATATAATATATATATATATATTATATATATTATATATTATAAAAACTCAATCACATGAATCTAAGGAAGATACGCACGAAAAGATAAGATATGATGAAAATAGGAAAGCTGAAAATAGATGCAAGTCACAACGTCCAACCAGAGATAGAGATATCAAATGTACATATCCCAAAATAATAATATACTACAAGCGAAATGATAAGATGGACGCAGTCCAGTCAAACTACTAATCTATATACCTGGTGGTGCGTCCTCTAAAGGCACCGACTCCACTAAATCCAAGTGGTAAACTGCGTCTACGCCAAACCCGTAGAAGGTCGGGCAGTATGTATTGAATCCTCTGAAAAACACAATGAAGTTATCCTGTCTGGATATGAGCAAGTACAAACGCTAACAACAGTTCCATGTAAATTGACAAATTCTATAAGAGACAGTTATAATAAAATACAAGATAAAATATCAAGACTGGAATATAAACATAATATGTAAATCTGGATATCATGTCAGGGTATGAAATATTGGATATGTAGAGCAGTACAATAATAATCGAATATAATGTAAACATAAATGGTGCCTTAAGATATTAGAGCGTTATGTAATCGGCTTGGGACACATGATCAGGCTCTTCCATTTGACCGCTATGAGTCAGGAAATACAAGAAAACAAGAATCAGACCGCCCACAATGGAGAGCTATGAGGCAAGTAGTAACACAGGTCAGGTTTTACCCTACGTGAGGCGAGGATAAAGCTATGATGCAAGTAGTAACTCCCCATCTCGAGTAGTATAATGGAAACCATGACATGTCATGACACGGGATTAAAGAGTAGGGGGCAGCCCAATCCCAAATCGGTGTCTATACAAGTACAGGAAACAAGATCGAACAATGTACTCATATACAGGTAAACCAGGAATAACCTCTCATGACGAGATCCAACGTATATTAGTCCGTGTACCATCGTTTCGAAAATCAGTAAGATACTACAACTAAATCGGATATAGCAGATCAGATATCAAGATAAAAAACTATCAGAGAATGTACTCGTCTGCGGTCCTGAGCAGCCAATAGGAATCGAGGCTCAAAGGATAGTCACAGACCTAAATATGAGATATACAAGAGTTATTTAGGGTTTAATAGTATTTGGCATAATTTCTAGTGCATGATATGAAAATCTAGGTCAAGCTCAGTCAAACTAAGTCAAACTAGGTCCACAAAGTCAATCTAGGTCAATGTTGACTTACAGTTGACTTTTGGTCAATTGTTCAACTCCTAGTCCAATCTAGGTCATCTAGGCTAATGGTTGACTCACAGTTGACTTTTAGTCAACTGGTCAACTCTGGTCAAGTTTAGTCAATGCTAGGTCCAATGTGACTTTTAGTTGACTTTGAGTCAAAATAGTCAAGTCAAACGAGGTCAACTCTAGCCTAGGTATCATATTCATACCATTATCTACCAAGTACCACATATCTTGGCACTATTGGTATCCCGAACCAATATATGGTTTAGCACAATTACCTTAGCCTAAGGTAAATCCTTACCTTAGCTAGGTAAACCCTTACCTAGGCATCCAACAACCATTCTAGACTAATAGCTAACTCATACTAGTTATCTATCCTATAACAAGGTAAACTAATACCTTACCCTATCATGGTATCCCAATACCTTACCCTATGACAAGGTAATCCTCTACCTTGCCTATACCAAGGTAAATCACATTTACCTTAAGATACTAGCTAGTATCCTAAGATACGCATTGGTATATTAAGATACGACTCTTGGTATCCTAAGATACCAAGACACTAACTTATCTAACCATTACCTACGTACCCTTAGACTCTAAGTTTATCCAATACCTTGAGGGTATCCAATATCTTACCCTATACTAAGGTAAACCTCATTACCTTGTAGGTAAAAGGTAAAATAGGGATATCCTAAGGTACTAACATTGGCATCTAAGATACCAAGATACTAACTCAAAACTAACCAATCTAACATACATTAACAAATTCTAACATCTAAATTACATATCTAACTACAACACTATCTAACATAACTAACACACACATACACACAACTACATAAATAAACACCCACACACACACTATATATATACATACTCACTCACACTAATATATATACATATATATATATATATATATATATATATATATATATATATATTATATATATATATATATATAGAATATATATATATATATTTTTATTATATATATATTATATAATATTATATATTATATTATATATATATATCCATAAAAATATCTATAATATATATATATAATATAATATATATTATATATATAAAATAATATATATATATTTTGGAGTGTATATATATATATATATATTATATATATATATATATATATATATAATATATATATATACATCAATATATATATATATATATAATATATATATATATATATATATATTATATTATAAATATAATAATATATATATATTATATATATATATATATATATATATATATATATATATATCATCCAATATATATATATATATCTATATAATATATATATAATATATATATAATATATATGGTACACTCCAATTATATATATATATAATATTATATATTATAGTGTATATATATATATATATATATATATATATATATATATATATATATATATACACTCCAAAATATCCCGAAACCTATCCAAATACCCAACCCTCACAATTCTACCCTATGGCCTAGACACGTACACCACACAAGCAATCCAACTCGCACACGCGAGTGAAAACGAGAAATGCCGAATGGCTAAATGGTCATTTTGGCGGCTCCGGGGTGTTCGATTTGCGATACCGTGCGATACGGGCACCAAATCTATCCGGATTCGATCCAAATTCTATCCACGAGTCCTAAATAATCATTAGAACCTATTTTAAGTGCTAACTTGTCGATTCTAATGTCAGTGCAAAAAGTCACCCGTGTGTTAGAATCCGAAAATTTTGAATAAGCCTAATTTCATGATTTCTCGTGAAACAACCCCACGTATCCAAATATGGACTCGTACCTAGCCTCATTTCACCCAAACTAACCTAATTAGGTCTAGATAGGCTAGGACAACACCCAAACATGTCAATTTAGGATTTTTTCTAAATTTGGCACTAAACCTAAGTCAAAAGTCCCAAATTGAGTCAAATGGGTTCTAAATCTCTCCTAATGGATTATCCTACACCTCGAGAATCCTCTAATATGCAAATGACAATAATTAGAAGTAATTACAAAGGTTAAAGTGAGGGTTTACCTCTTGGGAGTTGGAATCCCAAGAAAAAGTTCTAAAATTACTTCTTTTTAGGTCAAAGCACAAGGTCTATGCATCCACTACCACCAAGCTAGGTCTACCTAGATCAAAACCAAAAATGAGAGATAAACAAGGTTAGCACCAAGATTAGAGAGAGATATAGAGAAATGGAAGAGATTTGACTTACTTGGAGCTTGAAATCAAAGAGGAAAAAGAAGGTTTTTGTGAAATCAGAGAAAAGAAAGAGAGAGTGTATTTTTTTGCAATAAGAAGAATTGGGGGGGTTACAATTCTGGCCAGCCACTTCAAGGGGGGTTTTGGGACATTTGGCACATTACAAAAATGCCCTCCAAGTCAAAGAATAAAATAGTTTTGAGTTGGGGTCAAAAGGGTAACTGAAAAACTCCTAATTCCAAGTTCTAAATCTAATTCTAAACTTTAATCTCACTAAAATCGAATAGCATTAGTCAAAAATAATATCTGGGTTTGGTCATGACAAGTTGGTCGAGTCCAATGGGTCTAAAACTGATCCGGACCACTTACCAGTCGAAATGAGACAAAACTCAAACCCGATCAAATAAAATCCCAAAACACCATATTAATTAATAAATAATCACAAAATATTATTAAAAATGATAAATTTGACCTCAATTTTGAAAACTTGAGGTGACAGAGGCAGAGGTAGAAACTTGATGTGTCGGACTAGAATTTCACCCACCCAAATTTTAACATGGTATTAAAGAGTCAGAGGCAGAAACATGTGTTGGAATAGACTTTAACCCACCCCAAATTTTTTTTCTCTCCACGAGTCAGCACACATCTAGTCCATCCAGGGCCGGCCCAGCTGATTAGGTTGTCCTAGTCGAAGCTAAATTTGGTTGCCCCTTACATCTTGATTTCAGAAGAAAAAAATTAAAAAAATACAACAAGCTGAAAGCTATAATTTTCATAAACGCTAAGAAGCTAGTTGTTTCCAGTTCTGACGGCAGTATGGAGCTCGAATTTGAGTTGCTTTCCTGATTCCTGAGCGACTCGAGGCTTGTCTAGTGGAATATCAAAATATGGACATTTGGGGATTGCTAGTTAAACTAACAATGTAGACTAGTTGGGATGGACCGCAAATGCTTGGCGGAGAGCTGGAGAATGAGGGGCCTATGTCACGACCCACACCCTAGAGTAAGGGCACGAGAAGTGGGTACGTCCAGCCTACGTCGCAGTGTCGGCGGTAGAACGTTGTCCTAGGTTACTATCCAATCAACAACTCACGCAATTATATAATGTACTTGTCAATATCTCAACTCCGAACGGAGGACAAGTATAGATATAATGAAATCTCAATCACAGTCTAAGCACGATAAGATAACACAGAAGTTTATAACTAAAAACTAAATAACAACATTTATAAACTACTAAATAATAATATCTCAAACAAACTCAAATACAAACTCGTATCACAAGTTATTACAATTCAAGTTCTAAAATATGAAAAACTAAACCAAGTCTACTAGCTAGTCTCCCGATCACTCCTGAGTGTCGGGACCATAGGTAGCTAAGCCATCTCCTGCACCAAGGCAAGTAGGGCAAATGTCCTCAGGGCAAGCATCTGTAATATTTCAACAGGTCCAGTCAGGACAGGAACGAGCACAATCTCATCTAAAACCCAAGTAAATGACAGAGAACTATAAAGCAGTTATAGACAGTTGTATTGATGAATATGGCAGTTTGTACGAGTAATGATGTAGAGAGCAGTTAAGGTACAAGGAAAGTAAGGTAACTAAACAAGAAGAGAAACATAGCAAAGAAGACTATAAAATAAGATCTAGCTATACTAGAGTAACATAATGAGTTCAGATGGTACAATATAAGTCGAGTGTAATCCCAAGTGAGTCTAATATAAGATGAGTCGAATGTGATTCTAATCATTGTTCTAATAAGGTGAATCGAATAAGGTGATACGAATAAGTGATACGAATAGTGATTCACATGATGTTCTAATAATGATTCGAATAAATTCTCCAAGTGTGTTTTAAAATACTTAGTTAGACATGTAAACGGCTAAGGGTAAATACGGTACATCACACCTGGTCGGGTGTGGAATGGCTATCGTTCGAATATTATTCACAGGGGGTGGTTCGAATAGTGGAAATGTTCACATGTTTAATCAAGTATTTCCCGCCCATCTAATACAAATGAATCCATAATCCAACACATAAGATGAATAAAAGTCCAACCAGCAAATGAAGATACGAATAGGTGGTTCGAATAGTGATTCGTATGGTGATTCGAATAATAGAGGTAAGACGAGTAAGTATGTGTGTCGTATATGGATTCAGAAATAAAAATACGTGTTGTAACAGAAAATCACATACAGCTAACTAGAACTGAAGTACAGTAATTGACAAGTAATAAGAGAACTATCAGAGAATGTACTCGCCTGATACTCTGAAAAGAGTAATGTAATATCAGATGTCTGCACCGGAGTCACAATGTCCTAAATAGAGCAGTATGGGTTATAATGTGTTTAAAACAAGGTAAATGAAATCTATGATGCAATCTACATATGGGTCAATCTAGGTCAAAGTCAACTCTAAGTCAAACATGGTCAACTGTCTAGGTCAAACTAGGTCCAAGTCAAACTTGGTCAACTCTGGGTCAACCCAAGACAACTACACCAGTCAACTAGGTCAATTAGTCACATCTAGACTCAATGTTGACTTTTGGTCAACTCCAGCCAACTACATAGTCAAACAAGTCACTAAGCCTAGCCAAGCCTAGTCTAGCACTCACACACAATCACAAAGCTAACACAAGCTACCATAGACTATGTACCTAGGTTATAGGCCATAGGCCATATCACATATAGGCCAAAACACTATATATCTATATACACAAATAATATGTATACCAAAAGTATTATCTATTTCACATTATATATTTCACATATAGGTATCACTCTAACATTCCATGCTATATAAATATGTAGGAAATTCACTACGTCAAAAATATTAATTTTTGACCCTTTATGTCCGCTAATATTGACGGACCAGGAAAGTAGTTATATTGTATACAGACTAAAACAGTCGTTTTATTAAAAACTACCCAAATATTATAAAAGAGGATTTGATGGGGCTTTTCCCAAAAAAATTTCCCGCTGAGACTTTGGAGCCTAAAGTAATACATTTTCATCTCCCTCTTATTCTTTTCCTTTTCCCCTTTTGTTGAGATGAAGCAGCCGACCCTAGCTAATTCTGCGATGAAGCAGCCGACCCTAAGCTATGCTGCGATGAAGAAGCCCTAGGTAAGTTCATCAACAAAAATTTTCTTCTAGCAAATTTTATCTCTTTCCTCAACGAAATTTCATCTCTTTTTCCTAAAAATATTATCTCAGTTGAGTTCTAATTACTTCCTCTTTTCCCTAGAAAAATTAGTCCACATATATCATCCCTTATTTGTAGTTCATCGAAGAAAAAAGGGATTTTGCTGTTTCAGAACGAAAAAAGGGGTTTTGCAAGTTGTTCTTCTCTACGCACCCCTTCATCTCTCTGCACTGGTATATTTCCTTCTATTTTTTTGTGCTCTACATGTTCAATTAATATTATGTTTCTTCTATTTTGTTTCTTAGAGAAGGCAATGAAGAACTAATTAGGTTCCATGGGCTGAGACCTCCCGACCTTGTTCTAGTAGGAAAATTAGCTAGCAAAATTTTTTTATTTTTATTTCTTCAGAATCTCTCATGAGGATGTTGGCAAACTCTTGCTTGAATGTGTAGTAGTAGAGATGTGTGTTCATCGTTCATACTGATAAGTAGGTCTCATGGATTAAAAGAGAAGGTAAGTCTAATCACTTGATAATATGACAAGCCTAAGATTTTGTAGTTCAGTTCATTTGGTCAAACCATCCAACAAAGTCATCAAACTTGAGATGTGTTTGTTGATATGCTGACATGATAGAGTTCAACGTTTCTAGAGTATTTTTTTTCTTTTTCTTGTAGTGTATTTGATATAAAGACTGAATGAAATAGTCCATACCTTAATTTAATTCTGAACGCTAATTTATATCACAAAATTGCTGGAGCTTTGGAAGCTTAGTTGAAATCGGTAGGTCCAGAGTTCGAATTATCTAACTACTCAACCTTGAAGCAATTATTTTACATCGACAACATTTATACACTACAACACCCCACCACACACACACATATGCGCGCACACACACACACAACTCACATGACCAATATGGGCTCTCTTATGAACTTTATTACATTATCAGTATCTCACCCTTCCTTTGAGTATCGGTTGTATCGTTAGTATCGACTATTTAGTATTGTATCAGAAAGCAAACAATTATTAAAATTTTAGAAAAATACTTTATACATTTAGGCATAATTTTAAGGATGCCTTATGGCTAGTTATAGCATAAGTTTACTTCAGGAATTGTGTTTTAATGGAAAGAAAAGAGTGAAATATTTGAAATTAGTTTGTTGGCTCTAGGTTCTGTAATCTTAAATTAATTTGTTTCGAACTAGGGAATGCAAGTACTGTGTATTCGATATATCAATGACGGTTCTTACTATTATAGTATTTTTCACTTTATATAGGTCTATATTGGTGTTATAAATGCATCTGTGTGTTACAAATACACAGTAGAGGTATAACAAATCTATTTCATTGACAGAGGCATGGTAGATCTGTTTCCTAACACTGCCATTTTTTGGAGCTCTAGATTGTATAATTTATCAAATTATGAAGCGTTGATTGGATACTATTTTCATTTCTCAGAGCTGATGGGCTTTATTTATGCTAAAATCTGAAACAATAATATAAGTAAGTAGACATTAGACATTATAGCTCAGAGATCTGATAATAAGGTGTTTAATCTTCTTAGGCGGAACAATCTGGAATTAAGATGTATAAAAAAACTTTGGTTTGTATGTATATTTTTGTGTTCACATATAAAAAATCTTTGGGCTTGTACTAGTATTTTCTTCGTTTAGGTTGTCTTGCATATATGTACCGGTATTTTCTCTGCTTAGATTGTGTTGCATTTATCTACATCTATGGTAATGAGATGACTGAATTACAGATTTTGGCACTTGATAAGCATTTCTTGATCCTTGTCATACTGCTGAATCCACCTAGACTGAAAAGAAAGAGGGTATCATACCACTAACATCCTCATCCATTTTTGTTAGTTTGTTTCTTAATTCATGTTTAATTGTTATTTGGTTTACTGATGATATGTTATATTTTATTAGATGTCTTCTATAAGTAAGGAATGGATGGATGCGCCTCCATTGTCAGATGTTTACCTAGAAGGTGTTGCATCATTCATTCAGTTCACAAAGGACAAATTAGGTGGAAATGGTTGGTATTGTTGTCCATGTGACAAATGTTGCAATTATAATTCATGCAAAAAAAAACTAAGTGAAATAGCAGAGCATTTGGTTTGTAATGGAGTGGACAAGTCATATCGAACTTGGGTTGAACATGGAGAACTACCTCGCAGAACGGTTGCCAATGCTCAGGCTCCTAGTTTGTCAAGTATTGATTATACTGAAAATGTCTTCCCAAGAATGGAAGACCTGTTCAATGATACATTTAGACGTGTTGATCCTATTGACCTTGATCAACAAAATGCTACTCATGTTCAAGATGATCCCCTGGTGGATATTGAATACAAAAAGAAGCTGGAAGATGCGATGCAGCCCCTATATCCCTGTTGTGATGATCAACATACAAAACTCTCAGCTATAGTAGAGTTGTTGAGCATGAAAGCTAGATATCAATGCTCTGAGGCTTTTTTCACAGAATTGTTGCAATTTTTAAAAAAAGTTTTGCCAGATGGGAACACTATACCAGAAAACTTTCAAAAAGCTAAGGATGTGGTCAAGTCTTTTCGCATGAAGTATCAGGTTATCCATGCTTGCCCTAATGATTGTATACTTTATTAGAGAAAAAATGCAGATAAGGATAATTGTCCCAAGTGTGGTGAAAGTAGATGGAAACTGAAAGAAAATTCAAAACCAGGAGGTAAGAAGTTGCCGAAGAAGAAGCTAAGATACTTTCCAATTACTGAAAGGTTGCAACGCTTGTATAGTGTACCATGGATAGCTGAAAAAATGACATGGCATGATCATGTAGAATATAGTAGTACACATATGCGACATCCAGTAGATTCTCCTTGTTGGAAGAAGATAAATAGGATATGGTCCGAGTTTGCTGCTGAGAAACGAAATGTTCGACTAGGTCTTGCAACTGATGGTTTCAATCCTTTTGGGATGCATAATTCGTACAGTTGCTGGCCTGTTATGATTGTTTCATATAATCTTCCTCCATCTTTATGCATGGCAAAGGATTTTACCATGTTAACCATGTTGATTCCTGGTCCAACTGGTCCAGGACATAACATTGATGTCTATTTGCAACCATTGGTTGAGGAGCTGAAAGAATTATGGTTTGTAGGAAGCACTACATATGATTCTCACATGAAGACCAGCTTTACCTTGAAAGCAATGCTGATGTGGTGTATACATGATTTTCCAGCTTATGCGCATCTTTCAGGTTGTAGGACTTCAGGACAATTTGGTTGTCCTGTATGTGGTGAAAAAATAGATGCGAAGTGGCTAAAGCATGGAAAAAAATTTGCTTACATGGGTCATAGAAGATTCATAAGAGATGCCGAGCATCCTTTTAGAAAGCAAAAGTCCAAATTTAATGGATATGAAGAAGATAGGAGGCCTCCAATACGTTTGACTGGTGCAGAATTATTTAGTAAAATGGAAGCTATACAAACAGAATTTGGAAAGTTACCAGGTAATAAGAGGAAGCGGCCCACTGATACAAATGTTCCATGGTCAAAGAAATCGATTCTATTTGATTTTCCATATTGGAAGGTAATACAATTGGGTTGTTAATTCGGTTTATCTTTGTTTTTATGCTATGTTTAAGTATTGTTATTAATTAACATATTCATTGTCACAGGAATTGCACCTTCGGCATAATTTGGATGTAATGCATGTAGAAAAAAATGTGGCTGAAAACTTGTTTGCGACAATAATGGATACTAAGGGTAAGTCTAAGGACGGAGTTGATGTTCGTAAAGATCTAGAGGAATGGAAGATACGAAAGAAATTATGGATAGTGGAAGAAGATGGAAAAAAAATTATCCCGAAGGCTCCTTTTACATTATCTCGGTCTGAGAGAGAAATAATTTGCAAAACCTTGAGCAAGTTAAAAGTTCCTATTGGGTACAGCGGAAATTGGAAAAATAAGGTGGATTTGCAAGATTTTCAATTCAAATGCTTGAAGTTACATGATTATCACATTCTCATGAAAGGATTACTACCAATATTTCTAATGCATGCTTACAAAAAAGAAAAACCTTTGCGTGCTGCAATTCGACAACTATCAATTTTTTTCAAAGTCCTATGCTCCAAGGTTGTTGATCGGTCAGAGCTTTCTAACATATACCAACGACTTGTGGAGGCATTATGCGTGTTTGAAATGTATTTTTCGCCATCTTTTTTTGTTTCAATGACACATGTTGTGATTCACTTGGCAGAGGAGGCTCTAGTCTGCGAACCTGTTAGATATAGGTGGATGTATCCTTTTGAAAGGTAAAATCCAAGAATCTAGTAGTTTATGTTTTATTCACTTGAGTTATTTAATAAATCTGATTTGTGCTACATGTGTAGGAAGATGAAAACATACAAACGATATGGTCGGAACAAAACCTTTATAGAGGGCTCTATTGCTGAGCAATATATATTAGAAGAAGCAATGAAATATTGCTGTTTTTTATAAATAAATTCCTTTATTTATTGTGTATCTGGAAAAATTACAACTATGGGAATCTGATCTAGAAGACGATCACTTTATCCCTTGGACTATGCGAAGAAGAAAAGCTCTCAAAATTTTGACAGTAGATAACTATGTATTTGTCCAATGAATGAGAAAAAGAACTCTATTTATAGAGTCAAAAATAATAACTGAAAAGATAACTGTCTTCACAGCCTGTGCTTAGTTGAAAATCACGCAGGATTTTAACATACGCAAGGTTGTGAGCAGTTACTGGACGTGGCCTGTAACTGTTGGACACATGGTAATCATGCATGAGTCGTGTGCAAGTTACAGGACACGCAGGCGAGAGATCAGTGGCATGGCTGCCACATACTCCAATTTGATGAAATCCATGCAGACTTGTTGAAGACGAAATCCACGCAGACTCGGGGTAGAAAGTTTCAAAATCCACGCAAACTTGGGGCAAGAAGCTTCAAAATCCACGCAGACTTGGTGAAGACGAAATCCACGCAGACTCGGGGTAAAAAGCTTCAAAATCCACGCAAACTTGGGGCAAGAAGCTTCAGAAGCCACGCAGACTTGATGAAGAAAACTTCAGAATCCACGCAGACTTGAGGAAGAAAACTTCAGAATCTACGCAGATTTGAGTGAAAACTCAAAATACACGCAGACTTGGGATAGAACTGCCAGCTGTCTTGATTCAGCGTGCCTCGACTGACACAAAATCTCTGGCAGTGATTGCTTTTGTCAGTCACATTAAATGACAAGAAGCTCTTTTGGTACGCCAACTTGACGAAGGTTGAGTCTTACTGAAGAAGATTTCGAAAATCACACAATAGACGGCTGTGATCTCTCGAATTCTGTGCATACGTGGCATACGAAGAGACATCCTTCGACTGTTGTACTGTCAGTCATAATTACTCTCTGACAAATGATGAGCTGTCTCCCCAGCATGATTTGTAAATATTGTCCTGATCAACTGAGCGTGACTTTTGACTCTGTCCTGATCAACTCAGCGTGACTGTCATTTTTAAAGGCCTACAAGACCCCCTTCAAAGTTTTCGAAAAATTGAAAAGACTTCAAAATTTTCGAAATACTTTGAAAATAAGATGATAAAATGAAATCAGTCACGCTGAGATGACTTCAAATTTTTTGGAAGTCGGAAAGACTTCGAAGTTCTTTGAGAATATCCAAATGAACTTATTAAATGTCATGATGACTCTTCATTTTTCGAGACTGGTTACATCCAGTTTATGGTGGAATATGAACCGCCGGCGAGCTCTGTTATATAAACAGGGAGAGGATTCATTTAATCTTCATCTTACGTCAACATGACACCAAAAGAGAAAGCTGAGGAAGAAGCACGCAAGTTGGGCTTTTGTTCCCATGGTGACCCCACTTTTGGGGGTGAAGAGCCAGAGCCCCTTGTCTTCGAACTCAAAGATGATCCCTTGCAACTAGCCAAGAATTTCTTGAGCTATTTTGGCTTAGATGGTTCGTTCTCTTCTGATGGGCACAGCCTCATAGAGCAGCGTGAAATGTTGAAGGCTCTGTTACACCGTATGGGGGTCAAAAGCGTAGAAGAACTAGGCATTAAGCTCAGTCGCTTTGGAAAATAGAGCGTGTCTTTTGAACAGCGAACATCAAGGCTAGATATTCTTTTTCGACCGGTGAATATCGAGGTTCAGCTCCGGTCATAGTACGACTGAGATAGTAGATGGCTTGTTCATGACCATTTTGATTCTTTTGAGCGAGTAATGCACCCAATGAATGACTCATTGCTCGAGTATATAGAAGAAATGGAATTCCTGAAACGGGAGGTACCAATACTGGAGGGCTCATCAGATATTGTTTTATATCATCGAATGCTTTCTGACATTCATCATTCCAGACAAAAGAAACACCTTTCTTCATAAGTTTGTTGAATAGTCTGCAGCGTCCTGATAAATTAGAGATGAATCTCCTGATATAAGCGATCCTTCCTTGAAATCCTTGTAGCTCTTTTAAGGTGCATGGAGGACGCATCTCTTGGATGGCTTTGATCTTCTCGGGATCCACGTGTATACCTTTAGAGGTAATGACGAAGCCGAAAAATTTACCACTAGAGACGCCTAAGAAGGACTTAGTAGGGTTCATCTTTAATTGATGCTTACGCATTAGATCAAATATAGTCTTCAAATCTTGGATATGATCCTCCTTTTGTCGACTTTTGACTGCAATATCATCAACATAGCATTCGACTGTTTTCCGCAAATGTTCACGGAATATAGTGCTCATAGCTCATTGATAAGTTGCTCCTGCATTCTTGAGACCGAATGGCATAACTGTATAACAGTATGTACCGATCGGCGTTCTGAAAGAAGTGTGCTTCTCGTCATCTGGAAACATTTTAATCTGATTGTATCCAGAATACCCGTCCATGAATGACATTCGTTCAAATCCACAGGTATTATCAATCATGACATCAGTAATTGGTAGAGGGAATTCGTCTTTAGGGCATGCCGCATTGAGATCGCGGAAGTCTATGCATACTCTGACCTTGCTAGTCTTTTTAAGGACAGAAACTATGTTAGCCACCCAATCGGGATGTTGTTCCTCTCTAATAAACCCGGAGGTTATGAGTTTATTGACTTCAACTTCAATTGCATCCATAATGTCTGGACGAAATCGTTGCTGTTGTTGTTTGACCGGTTTAGCATTCGGCAAGATATTGAGCTTGTGAGTTGCAATTTGTGGATCAAGTCCTGGCATATCTTCATAACTCCAAGCGAAGACATCGATGTAGTCACGAATGAGTTTGATCATGTCTTGCTTATCAGGTTCAGAAAGACTTTCACTGATGAATATTGGTTTGGGAGATCCCTCTTCACCAACATCTATTTGAACAAGTTTGTCTTCAGTCGGAGGTTCTTTTTGCTCGAAACGGAACTCCCATTGATTATCTAATCTTTGGGCCCATTGTTCCGATTCAGGTGAGATTTCAAACTCTTCTTCGTCTTCATCACTTTCTTCAGAATGGTCAATGAAAACCATGTTGGAAGACAGAAGGTTGCAGTAGAAGTCACCGATACTCGTATCGGAATCCCAAGAAGTGGTACTAGAAGAATCAGATCTCTTATCTTCGTCAGTCTCGGGATCTTCATGGATAATATTGATAAAAGGAGTAGGGGCTATATAGTCCAGTCTGTATTTCGTCTTTCCATATTTCAGAGGAGGAATACGAACAGGCATTTTTCTTCCCTTTCCACTATTGAGGCCAGTCCTGAAGTCATAGCCCATATTTTTGATGATGTCTTTAGATTGCTGACTATAACGACGTAGTTGTAATCTTCCAGTATCATCATTTTTGTCTTCATCTTCTAAATCAGAAGGACTTTGGGGCCCTTTATAGAAGAATATTGGAATGTCTCCTGGCTTTCTGCTGGGAACTAGAAAGTATGAAGATTGTACAGGTTCTAGGGATACATCTGTATGAACAGTCTGTACAACCTTGATGGTTATTGCGTTCAAGTCATCTAGCAAATGTAAATAACTATGAACATAATTACACACATCAGCATACTGCAAAGATGGAGACTTTTTATTAAATGTAAAAGCAGCAGTATTTACATTGGGAGAAGGCTGAGCCTTAGAGATTTTAGCCAAGTCAATGACTAAAGGGGGAGAAGAAGAACGAGAAGAAGCGTTGTTTCGATTAAGATCGATAACAAATGGCTCAGAAGAGGTGAGCTCCCTTGAAGTTTGAGATGGAAGAATAATCCGCCCTCCAACTGGAATTAGCAGAGTATCATGTTTCATATGTGGAGATGCAGGAATTATAGTACGCCCACTGACAGGAATAATCATTGTGTCTTGAGCAAACGACTGAGGTAACGGAGAAATCCGTCCACTCACCGGAATGATGAAAGAACCTTCTTCAGAGAGTTTGGGAGATTGTTGCTGAATAGTTCGACCTTTAACAGGAATTATTAAGGTCTCACTTTGTGAATCCTCTTTCTCCATAGCTTGTATAACCCTTGTATACTCTTCTTTGTACATTCGGGAATCATTGAAATAAGCTTCAACCCCATGGAAGGGATTTATATCAGCAACTTCTTTTTGTACTCTTCCATTGCTATCAATGTATTTAAAACACTGATGAAGAGTAGAAGGCACCACATTATTTTCATGAAGAAAGGGCCTCCCCAGAAGAAGATTATAGGATCCCACGATCTCGATCACATAGAAAGTGACTTTGGATCTGAAATCGCCTATCTAAAGCTTCAGATGAATCTTTCCCAAAGGCTCGCTTCGGCTTTGATTGAATTCCAGGATAGTAGTAACCGTCTTAGAGAGCTTGTGAAGAGGGGTTTTTAGTTCATCCAACAGACTCTTTGGCATTATGCTTATAGCAGACCCTGGATCAATGAGGATACGATCTATCTTCATTGTATCGATATAACCGATGTAGTAGAGAGGTCGATCATGTCGATTATCCTCCAATAGCATGTCGTCTTGTGTAAAGGTGATATTTGGGATAATCTCCAATACACTGTTGCAATGTAAGCAAGTGGCAGGTTCTGCATCTGGCTTTTTCAATTGTGCAAGACAAGAGTCAGCTTGTAGAAGTGCTTCACTTAATGTCTCCCGAGTCTCTTTGGAAAGACGTAGAAGTTCTAAGAGGGACATTCTAGCTGGAGTATTAGCAAGCTGAGCTAAAATGTCGAAATTATAAGGCTTCTGAAGTCCAAGAGGAGAGGACTTCTTGATTGGCTTATCAAACCGAGCCTGTTGTTTGCCTTTCTCCAGAGCTGTAGGCTTGGGAGGAACAGGTTCAGTGGATGATTCTTCTTCAGGAGGAACATTAGAAGCATCTTTATCAGCTGGAGGGATATCAAGAGGATCCTCAGGATTCTTGGAATAATCCTTTAGATAAGGTTTCCCCGTTCGAGTAGCACTAACAAGTGCTTCTTCTTTCTCTTTTGGCTCTGTGTCAGGAATAGATCCAAGAGAAGTCATATGACATGACTTAATCTTTCCAGCCTTCTTGGACTTTCGAGAAGTAGTCTTTTGAGGAGAAGGCGATTCAAAATCTGCCACTAGATCAGGATGGATCCACATGATTTCTTCAGTTTCCAAAGTGATTGGCACTAATCCTTCAGACTGTGGAGGAGGAAGATTCACTATGTCAAGAGTTGCCTTGGGAATAGGAACGATCCCACTTTCAAGGAGTTGAGGAGGGAAATCTCCAAATTGCATAGAGACGACGTTGGAGGTGACGGTCTTCTCTTTTGGAGTAAGAGAGATAGCTCCAGATTTAATCATTTCTTGGATCTTTCCTTTCAGTACATAACATGTACGAATTATATGACCCAGCATTCTGTGATATGGGCAGTATTTGGGATGATCTGTTTTACCAGCTTCATCAGGTTTCTTGATCTCAGGTAATTGTATCTTATTACCTTTCAGCAGACATTCAAAGATATCAAGGACATCGTCGTCATCGAAAGAGTATTCTTCTTTGGGGCGAGGTGTTCTTGGTTGTTGAGTTGTAGGAGAAGTTTGAACAGTTGATGTATCTTTGCTCTGAAGATTAACTTCAAGAGTTTCTTTTTCCTTGCGAGCATTGTTTTTATTGTTAGTACCTTGACCTGTTTCTTTAGGAGTCATCTGCACTCCTAAACCTTTGAAGGTTTCAGCACTAATTTCTGCGGCCTTGGCACTAACTATGAAAGAAGGCCAGTCTTGGAATTGAGTGGATCCTGTCAACATGCTGATGATTGGCAACAAGTTTGATTTGCATGTGTCGATGGTGACAGCATCAGAAGTTCCAAGAGGCATCTTCAGAGCTTCTCTTCGAAACCGTTCAATGTACTCTTCTGTAGTTTCATTATTTTTCTGCTTGATTCTAATAAGAGCAGACATAGTCATGTCATTGAGCCCTTCATAGAACCGTTCAAGAAACATCTGTTTGAAACCGGAAAATGAGGTAATGCTCCCATCTGGGAGACTTCTATACCATTCATAAGCCGTTCCCTTGAGACATCCAACAAACACCCGAGTAAGGAGGGCGTCGCTTGGTTGCAGCTGATCAGTCATCACTTCAAAGTGATTAATGAACTGACTTGGAGAAGTGGTTCCATCATAGAATGAGATAGTGGGAGGCTTGTATTTAGGAGGATACGATACTTGCTTCCATTCTATCGGATAAGGTTGTTTGATGCCTAACCTTTGTAAACCATCTTTCTGTTTGAATGCCTCGAATTGAGTTTTGAGATTCCTCAATTCTTCATTAACAACTCCAGAAGATTGTGGAGTTGTAACTTGTAGAGAATAGTTGGGAGGAGGAACAGCATTGTAAGCACTACCCCCAGCTCCAGAGAGACTAGGGTTTGGTTGAGCTGGTCCAGGAGTATTGGATTGTACTGCTGGAGGAACTTGTACTGGACTCATATCAGTGTCAGTTGGTATGGCATCTGGTACAGTCTGTCAATTTTGCATCTGTGTTACCATGAGTTCATACATCGACTTCATAGTATCAGTCATAGACTTCATTTATTGTTCCAAAGAAGCAATTCTTTGATCTTGAGGAGTCAAGGAAGAAGAAGGTTCATCAGTATTCCCATCAACCATATAAGTCGTGACTGTACGAGGAATTATTGATGAACTGGTAGATGTTGTTTGTTCTGAATCATTGCTTTGTGCATCAAAGTCAATTATAGGAGAACTACCCCCAGTAGGAAGAGGTGGGAAGTTAGATTCTCCAAGGAATTCAGAATCATCTTCAGAGATCAAATTTCTTTGACTAGAGGCCAGGACTCTTGCTCTGGTATTTCTATATACTCCATCTGGACTATCAACTCTACCCCCAGCATCCCGAGAGGTCATATTGACAGAAGCAAACAAAGGCTCATCTTCATCAGGCATAGGTTCATACTGAATCCGATTGAAGACAGATTGTCGTTTTGTTTGACATCTGCATTGAATTATGACTCTTGGATAGAAGTCACATTCAGCATGGTCCTTTGACACAGAATCACTTCTTCTCTTCTGTTGAAGATATTCTCGTAAATCTGTTTGTGAAGATTGAGGAGTATATTTCCTGTTCTTGGGTCTTGATGGCTCTTGATTATATAGAGAATGATTAATATGAGCCACATAGTTTCTTGCATACTCTGCATCTGGATCTCTTATCCTTGTTTCCAACTGGTATGGTTTCTTAACACCAGAAGTGTTAATTTTTGTTCTTAGATCAGTTGGAGGTAACACATTGGTTTTGGAAACATGGAGTTTTCCTTCCATTGATCTGGATATTTGCAGAGAAGGAAGAGTTGAACCACCCCCTTGATTAGGAGTTGGTAACAGACCTTTTCTAGACAAATTCTGTGCCCAATTCGAAGAAGTCATAGAAGAAAACATTAAGGAATGTTTCTTCTTAGACTCATTCAAGTTTTGAGACATAGAATGTCCAGAAGGAAGAGTAGTCAAAAGACCATCTCCTTTTCTTTGACTAACAAAATTGTCAGTCAAAGCTGTTCCTGAAGTAAAAACTACAGGAGCAGAAGAAACAACTGAAGAGTTATTTCTTTTCGAAGGGACTTTGTGTGGAAGACCACCCCCAGTTCTGGTAGAACTTGGCAAAGAAGAAGAGATAGCTAAAGAGCTATTCTTCTTAGATGAAATACACGCTGAAACAGGCTTGGTTAAAGAACCAGTGCTGTTGGCGTGACTTTTGACTTTGGAAATACACGCTGGAACAGATTTGGCTAAGGAGCCAGTATTGTTAGCGTGATTGTTGATTTTAGAATTACACACTGGAACAGACTTGGCTAAGGAACCAGTGCTGTCAGCGTGACTTTTGAGGTTGAAATTGCACGCTGGAACAGATTTGGCTAAGGAGCCAGTACTGTCAGCGTGACTTTCAACTTTGGAGACACACACTGGAACAGATTTGGCTAAGGAGCCAGTACTGTTAGCGTGATCTTTGATTGCTGCCATCTTCGAGCGCACAAGAGTGTGCGTGCTTGCAGTAGAGTTCTTGCCAGTGTTAGGAGCAGACACTATGGCAGAGACTTCACCATTGGCTGCCAACTGATTCTTAGGGACATAGACAGAGTGTCCCTTCGACTTGGCAGTGATGATGGAGGCTGTAGTGGGCTTACCACTTTTAGCCTGCTGCATTTCTTCATAGGCGAGTTGATCGAATTGGATCGTCATCACCTTCTTCGTCGAGCCGATTGACGAAGTATCGCATTGAGTTGTTGCCATCTCAGAAGAGGAGATGGTTTTCCCCAGCAGAGTCGCCAATTTGTTTTCCATAAATAAATTCCTTTATTTATTGTGTATCTGGGAAAATTACAACTGTGGGAATCTGATCTAGAAGACGATCACTTTATCCCTTGGACTATGCGAAGAAGAAAAGCTCTCAAAATTTTGACAGTAGATAACTATGTATCTGTCCAATGAATGAGAAAAAGAACTCTATTTATAGAGTCAAAAATAATAACTAAAAAGATAACTGTCTTCACAGCCTGTGCTTAGTTGAAAATCACGCAGGATTTAACATACGCAAGGTTGTGAGCAGTTACTGGACGTGGCCTGTAACTGTTGGACACATGGCAATCATGCATTAGTCGTGTGCAAGTTACAGGACACGCAGGCGAGAGATCAGTGGCATGGCTGCCACGTACTCCAATTTGATGAAATCCACGCAGACTTGTTGAAGACGAAATCCACGCAGACTCGGGGTAGAAAGCTTCAAAATCCACGCAAACTTGGGACAAGAAGCTTCAAAATCCACGCAGACTTGGTGAAGACGAAATCCACGCAGACTCGGGGTAGAAAGCTTCAAAATCCATGGAAACTTGGGGCAAGAAGCTTCAGAATCCACGCAGACTTGATGAAGAAAACTTCAGAATCCACGCAGACTTGAGGAAGAAAACTTCAGAATCCACGCAGATTTGAGTAAAAACTCAAAATACACGCAGACTTGGGATAGAACTGCCAGCTGTCTTGATTCAGCGTGCCTCGACTGACATAAAATCTCTGGCAGTGATTGCTTTTGTCAGTCACATTAAATGACAAGAAGCTCTTTTGGTACGCCAACTTGACGAAGGTTGAGTCTTGCTGAAGAAGATTTCGAAAATCACACAATAGACGGCTGTGATCTCTCGAATTCTGTGCATACGTGGCATACGAAGAGACATCCTTCGACTGTTGTGCTGTCAGTCATAATTACTCTCTGACAAATGATGAGCTGTCTCCCCAGCGTGATTTGTAAATATTGTCCTGATCAACTGAGCGTGACTTTTGACTCTGTCCTGATCAACTCAGCGTGACTGTCATTTTTAAAGGCCTACAATTACATGGATTACATTCCTAATGGTAAAGATAAAAGTTATAAACGAGGAGGAAAAAGATCCATCGATGATATTGATGAAGAAGGTCCATATCCCGTCAATTCACTTGGCAAGGCTTATCGTTTGACTAGTTTGCAGTACGAACAAGTGCGTAAATGGGTTTTGTCGCATTCTCCTGAAAATGATAAATGGGAGGAGTAAGTAACACTTCAATGCAATTATGTGTATGAATTATGATATATTTATTACATAAATGTATAATTTAAAGACTTACTGTATATGTATTCACAGGAAATATCAAACGTACGTAAAGGATAATCGACCTAGTGGAAAACATCAAAGAGTAAGGCAGCAAACAAAGAAGATCATGGACTATATTCCTTGGTTAAGAGGACAACTTGAGAAGGAGGAAATGACTCATTTTAAGAGGCTTGCAAATGGTCCAAATTTTGAGGCCGTAACGTATAATGCGTATGCGGTAAATGGATATGTTTTTTATACAGCTGATTCAGAATTGAACTTGACCACACAAAATAGTGGGGTTTCCATGAAAGCTGAAACAAGTTGCAGATCCAAATCTACTTCTTCCAATTTTAAGGATGATGAAGTGACTTATTATGGCATTGTCAAACAAATACTTGAACTGGATTACTATGACTTCAACCGAACAGTCTTCTATTGTGATTGGGTGCGTGTAGAAGACAAAGTAAATGGATGTGTGGTGGATCCAGAAACAAATTTGGTTTTTGTCAATTTTGGGAGGTTCATGACAAATACAAGTGAAGCAGATGAGCCGTTCATTCATGCTTCTCAAGCATCTCAAGTCTTCTATTGCAAAGATGAAACAAAGGATAATTGGCATATTGTTTTAGAATCTCCTAAAAGATTAAGCCACGAAGTCGACGCTTACGAAGATCCATTTGTTTTTATTGAAGTAGCTGGAGAAGCTTCAATATTAGCATTTGCACTTGCTGATAATTTAGAATATGATGAAGATGATTGATCAAACATATACACGCTCAGTTTTCTTTGCTTCTATTTTTTGCTTATGTTCTTTACATCCCATCAAACCAAGAAAAAAGTTGTTCTTACCAACTATCAATCAATCTATTTTGTGGATGTTTTAATTTCTTTAATCATGTGCCTGTTCTGCCCAATTTATGTTTTAATTTCTTTAATCATGTGCCTGTGCTGCCCAATTTCTTTAATTTCTTTAATCATGTGCCTGTGCAGCTATATTCGAACTTTCGAAATTATTGAATGATAAAGGAGGCCAATATTTTGTTATGGACTAACATAATCTATTTTTAGATGTTTTAACAACATATGAGTCAACATTTATACCATGAACTGAACGAGCTCCTTTTTATCAATGTTTTATAGTGTAATGTTGCTGGGAACACATAAGATGCTCTTCATTTCTACAGTTTTTAACAAAAAGTTTAGCTTTCTTTTACTTGTAATCTGACAATATATGACGAGGCATTTAGTACCCCTCGTCTTTTGTAAAATGAAAAGAAAGGACTGCATAAACTGAATGAAAAGGCCAATCTGGAACCATCAATATCTTATATTCCTAACCAATTAGCTTTTCAAAGTCTTCCTCTCACCTCCATCATCTGCCATGTATGTGTCCTCAGACATGATGATTTCCATGTCTCTGGTATCCCTCTTCAACACATTTCCTAACCTGGCAATTGCCTCAGTCTTTTGTTGTAACACCTACAGGAACAATGCATACAGGTGGTAAGAGTCACTGTATTATATGGGTTCAAACGAATGCAATGGCTAGTTTTTCTTTACTTCTTGCATCTTGGCAAGACTCTGTTCATGTATTCTGGCTAAGGCAGGAAGATAGGCTGAACCAACACCACCATTAGCATGAACCCGAGTCACGGCAAGCAGGTTATGGACCTTCTTTGGCAACTATGCTCCAGGTCCTTTCAGCTGAATATCATTTAAGCTTTACTTTCATTATAACAGAGAGAAGATAGTATAAAGCCATAGGAAAGAACTTACCTGTCTTGCCATACCAGCCAACTTATCACCCAACTCAACTTCAGGTTTCGTCAAAGGCATCCTATGTTCAAAAGCTCAGCTTGTTAAACTAATTGAGCTCATTTTCATGTTCAAGTTCGGTTCGTTAATGGAACCGAGTCGAGCAGAGCTTGTGAGATTCTTTGTTCATTGACAGCCCTACTTGTAGAACAATTTAAAGTAAAATTTGCACATTTATGAGAATTAATTTTGATACAGTAAGAATCGGGTTGTTCAATTCAATTTGACTTTTTGTTTAAACTAAATTATTATTCTCATATTCCAACTGTGTGTGTGCCAAAATTTAGTGGATGATTATCTTTCAATTCCTACTTCATTCAGGTATCGCACAGTTCTCGTTCCCGGTATTCCTTTTAATTTGATTCTTATCCTCTAACAGCAGAAATTATTCATTACTATTCTTCTGAAAACTACTGTAATTGCTATAGTGCTGGTAAAGAACATATTCTCCATTTGCAAATTTATACCCTTATATAATATTCTCGACAAACAGTTTATCTTTTCACATGTAGTTCATGTAATAAATATAGAGAAGTTATCTTTTCACATCATTCTCATATTTAAGTTCTTGTCTGAACCAGGAAGAGGTAGATGCAGCTTTAAAGCAACTTAGGAAGAGCCTGGTTTTCAAAGCAAATCCTATTCCAAGCTTTTACCAAGAGGGTCCTCCTCCGAAGATTGAACTTAAAAAGGTATTTTATTGTATCGATTATTATCCAACATAAAAGAATATAAAAGTTCACGCTAAATACAGCTAGCCTATTAGCATGTACAGAATATGAACATTGACATAGCAAAAGTTTAAAAGAGTATTTGTTTGCCTAGAAATGTCTTTTAAGCATAGCAATAACGACATTTGGTCTAACTGCCTGGAAATTGCCCACACGAGTACGATATATCTAATTTAGTGTGCATGGTCTATTATTATAAGCTTTGCACATTTTAAAGTAAGCATCCCTTGAGAGATGTAAAATTTCACAAGTTATTTGAGCAGTAGGGCACATGAACCTTGTGAATCGGTGTTGATAAATTGCTTGTGAGAATCCAAACCTAGTCCGGTAACTCGGTAGTTTATTCAAAGTATAGAGTGTCTAGCTCGACTTCATGATAAAATGAAATGAAGAAAACCATGTCCCCAACCTGCTATTTAAGGGTTAGTAATCTCTGACATTAACAAATACATCTCTTAGTTTAGATTAAAAAATCAGAAAAACTTCAAGAATGACAGTCAACCACATGAGTTCGATACTTAGATCAAATTCCCTCTCCATAGTATATTGCTGCTGTTGTGAGACACCATCGACGCCCATGCCTGATCTGCAATCCAGCACAAGAACGGACTTGCAGATTTTCCCTGCATCTTGGGAAAGTTCCCATGCTTACCTTCTCCTAGTTCGTCTTCAGACACTACCCAATCCCTGGTAACCAGTCTTTGAACTGCTGGTCGAATTCATCTCCAATTTCCACATTTCCTATAAATCTTCCAATAACTATCTTCTCCAAATGTGTAATGTCCTCTTTGTTGGTGCTTTCTTTACCTGTTAAAGAGGGTAAATACGACAGGAGTTATAAGTAAGTTTTCAGTTCAATACTTTTTGCCACATTATGTTTAATAATTTATATTTTGTTTATAAATTATTTTGTACCTATAAATTATATACAAGTCTCATTATATTCAAGTTAAATGTATTTCTGCTCCCTATGGGAAAAGTTTGTATGTCAACCACAGGTTCAAGAGATAAGATACTCCAGGATATCATCACTTGGATCAATTCACTCCTGTTCGAATTTATATATGTTTCTGTGTTTCAAAAACCATGAGTAAAGTCTATCCCCATCCACAGATACAAATCTGCTTTGCTATGTTACTTTGGATGTTTATCTTGTATATTAAGTTACCACAAATCTGATACTTACCTTATTGTTTGTTGTTTAAGTTTTATTATGTCAGGAGATGGAACCCAATCTAGTAGAGATGTATTTTATAGTGAGCATGAAGCTAATGGGGATGAATCTAACAATGAGGATCCTTCTAGTGGTTATCAAGGAAGCACTTCTAATCAAATCGGTGATTATTGCATACCTTTATCTAATAATATTTCAATATCTTTATCTAATAGTTCCTCTATAATATGTTTTACAATATGTTCTAATATTTGAATAATTTCTTAGGTGCCCCAAAAGTTATCATTTTTGACGAATATGGACGACCTGTTGATATTGAATCAGAAAAATTTGCAACTACTGTTGGAAAAATAACAAAGACACATTGTCCACCTGCAATTGATTCTTGGAAAAAGGTTCCCCAAAGCATGAAAGAAGACATATGGAGAGGTGTTAATGTGAGTAAATGTGAATTATAAAATTTTCTTAAATCTTCATGTATGTGTAACATATGAAAAAATTTGTCTTTGCAGAGTAGATATATTGTTCCCGAAATTTACAAGGCTAAAGTTTTGCAAAAAGCTAATATTTCTTGAAAAAATTGGAAGTCTAATCTCCGAAAAAGGTGTAATATGTATCCAACTGTTGCTGAGCGAAAAAGAAATAGGCCTATTAACATAGTAAAGAAAGAAGATTGGGAAGACTTTGTTGATTTCTGCTCTACTCCTGAAGATAATATTCGTCGTGAAGTTGGTAAGGAAGCGAGGAAAAAAGTTAAGGTGCTACATACAACTGGTAGGACTGGATGCGCGAGGGTAGCACATAATCTGGTAACTTAATATACATAACTATATTTCTTTATTTTCTTTTTTGCGTTTTTCTGTTCTTACATTTTGTTGCAATATGATATTTTGTCTCTCTTTTGATGGAGAAAAAGGAGAGTCCTACTGGCGAGGTCAATAGAAGCATGTTATACGTGACCACACATACGCCTAAGAATATTAATTCCTCTACCAGCTCGAACGATTACATTGTAAGAATAATTCTCTTTCAATTGTAATAATAATTTGTTGATTTTGAGTTTCATTAATCATATATATATTTTTTTCATTAATCATATATATATATATATATATATATATATATATATATATATATATATATATGCACCGTTTTTATATCTTGTAGGAAAAAATTAGAAAGCTTGTAGAAGATGATCCGTACTTGGGACAAAATAATTTGGACAATGACCCTGTTGCAATGGTTTGTGAGATAATCCCCTTGCTATTTATTTCTTGTAGAAAAAAATTCGAAAGCTTGTAGAAGATAATCCCCTTGCTATTTATGTTGTTTAGGTACTCGGACGTGATAGAAAGGGTTATGTTCGTGGCATGGGTGGAGGTGTTTCAAAGACAGAGATTCGTGCTTCAGTGGCAAGTAGAGAGGTTGCTCGTCAATTGAAGAATAAAAATGAAGCTATGGAGACGGATTTAATTACACTTAAAGAAGAAATGGCTACAATCAAAGAAATGATAAAAAACAACCATCCAAAAACAAGACAAAAGTCATCATCATCACTTCATGGTTCTTCTGAGGTATAAATACTGATCTAAACTTTTGCTTCACACTTATTTGAGTGATACACTAATACTATAGTTCTACCCTTGTTATCTACGTTTTTGGATACTATCTTGTGGTCATACTTGCCTCCAATTCATTTTGTTAAAAACTGAGAATCAAGGATCTTCAATCCCATTCTGTTATTACATTGCATAGATTTGTTTTCATAAGTTGATCAGGAAACTTCATGGCTAGTTCTACCACCTTAGCCATCTCGGGTGCTGGCTCAGTACTAGTCTTTGCAAGCAAAGGATACTCATCTTCATCAATCGAACACCTCTGGAATATCAGAACAAATAGTTTGAAATTGTTAGGATCCATAATATGATGGTTATGAATTCCTTGAAATTCCTTGAAACCTGGGCTCTTCTCACTGGTTCATCAGTTGATCATCCTCATTCAGTTATGTAGACTGAACTCCACATTGGTCAAAAGGCCTAAGGCCTAAAACCTACCACATAATCACATAACAGTCTAAGACTGATATCAAATTCAGTCCCTCGGACTGACACAAGGTTAGTTCAGTCTAATGGACTGAACCTACACTTTGTATCAGTCCTTATGGACTGATACACTAAGCCTAACTTGCTTGCATTCAGTCCTAAACCCTCTCCTTGCCACTCTGTTAAAGCCCTGCTTCCTGACCTTCTTTTAGGATAGCCACCCACATGTATCAGTGATACATTCCCCCCCTTCAATCAAGGGCTGATACCCTACTTCCATATCAGTTTTTGAATTGATTCTCCATTAGCAGTAAACCGATACTCTCAATCAATTCCTTTATCTGACAGAGCCTCCAAATCATTCCCTTCATTCAATTTGCAACTAATACTGCCAAAGCATCCCTTAACACTCAGTCTCAGGACTGAACCCAAGTTCAGTCCTCATATGGACTGATACACTCCACCCTTCCTGTCCCAATGAGACCCACATCCACATACACATATCTCTATATGCACAACATGCCCTTGTTAGTTGCAATAAAATTGAGATATGTTGTTAAAGGTTTATTTGGCTGAATTATTGACAACCCTTCCCTGTCGATGGTCTACTCCGTTGCACGACCAACTTTATCTCCTACTTCACCCCTACCTTCTGGGCCAACCCTTTCCTGTCGATCGTCTTTGAAGGGAGGAAGGCCTGCTACTTCAACACATGCAAAAATTAATTTATAACTACTTCACCCACTGAACATAGTTTATTTCCTTGCAATACTGCTAACTCAAAATATGCAGCCAACCTGTTCGTTTAAATGCTTCTGACAAAGTTATAGTTCATTGTAAGTTATCTTTTTAAACATCCATCTTCTTATTTTGGCAACGATATATATTCAATATAGGTATACTAAATTAAGTTATGATTGGTCGACAAAGACAAAAATTATTTTGGCAACGATATATATTCAAAAATGTCTTCTTCACCTTTGAATGCAATTCCTTATTCTTGATATATGTGTTTGCTCTCATTACAATATGATAATGAAAATAAAAGGTTTATAGGGAGAGAGAAGCTGAATGTGGATTAGAATAAGTGCACTGATTGTCTGTAGGCCTCCGAAAATGTTTGCATATATACTATATCAAAGGTACTTAGCTAAATCAAGGTTGTCTATTAGGAATGAATCAAGCACCAAACTATCTGTTCTTGGGCTCCATGTTTGTCATTCACAGGTCAAGGCTGGCTGTAGTGCTTGCTAAGTTGGATTCATCTATGAATTTAGCTAGTATATATATATATAAATATATATATATATATATATATAAATATATATATATATAAATATATATATATATATATATATATAAATATATATATATATATATATATATATATATAATGTCCACTGTATGGCCATATAGCCTGCAGGTGTGATGCTATATATTCATATTTCACATTCAACATAGATTACAAATACCTGTATTTGGATGAAGCTGCAGGAGTGAACCAAAACAAAGGGTTGATGTAGGCCTAAGTTGCAGGAGTGAACCAAAACAAATACCTGTATTTGGATAAGGATGCTTATAATAAAACACTGTATCAGAACAAATATAGCTTATAATAATACACAATATAATGTCCACTGTATGGCCATATAGCCTGCAGGAGTGATGCTATATATTCATATTTCACATTCAACATAGATTACAAATACCTGTATTTGGATGAAGCTGCAGGAGTGAACCAAAACAAAGGGTTGATGTAGGCCTAAGTTGACTGTTTATCATGAAATGTTTGTCATATTCTCGTTTTTCATAGCTGAATTGTTTGGAGAAAAAGTTTTGGATAAGGATGAATAAATGGATAGTACAATATCAAAGTTGATCAAATCTATGAGGTGAATCATATATACAAAAACAGAGACTAAATTTGATTCAGGCTGGTCTCGGTTTCTAGATTTACTATCAAGGGATAGTATGTTTATACGTGTTAAATTTATTTAGTAGGCCCCAAAAAATTGTTTATTGTCATGCTTTCCGTGTTCATTTTGATTGAGGCTGTAATTTTCAGGTCTCCCACCACCACGAGAAAAGAAAGGTCAGGTTGTGAACTTTGACATATGCTTTCCGTGTTCATAATTACAAACTTTGCTTCTGTTTACACATGGTGTTTTTATCTTCTGATCTATGCTACGCTTACTATTTGAGATGAAGGAATAAAGAATTGCATCTTTCTATATAAATTCCAGTAGTTAATATTGTATATTTGTGTTTCAATGGTTGTAGGTACCGGAACAATCTGACTTGCCAAAGACATGTTTTCTAAAGGACTTCAAAAGAAAACACATTGCTTTTGGACACTTAAATTCTGATGCACCGCCAAAGGAAGATGTTTATAGTATTATCCTCGATGAAATATTTGACCGCAGTGCATATTTGTTTGAAGGGGATGGAAAGTTTGAAGACATTATGCTTGGTGATATGATCAATTGGCCAAAAGAGTCCGTTCAATTTATTAGGATTTGAATATTAGCATTTAGTTTTTTTTGTAGTGAACTTCGTATGTATTCTGAAATACTACTCCTTTTTCAGTTTGGATGTTATGTGTGAGAACAATTGCAAGTATTTGGATGCTACAAAAACAATTTCTACTTAGTGATATTCAATATCAATTGAGACTTTGAATCAATTGTCAGTTATGTTCATAAGTTATGTTCATTTTGATTGAATGTGTTCATTTTCAATTGTGATTCGTGAATGATTTGTGTTATATCATTTTGAATCGAGTCTTTTGATTTATTTTCAGATTCAATATTTGTGTACTGGTTTACAACAAAAATAGGTTTAATTAATTAAAAATAATTTTAGTGAATATTCTGTAGAATTTCGACGGATATCACATGTCAAAAATAGACAGGTATGTCGAATTGTGTTAAGCGGGATAATTGACAGATGAATTCCGCCGTTTATTATATGACAGACGAAATCCGTCGTTTTCTCCACCTACGTATCGACGGTAGAAAACCGTCATTTATAATAAACTACATTTTATTTTTGACGGACCACGTGACGGTCCAAAACCGTCAATAAACACATTTTTCGACGGTTTTAGTCTGTCAAAAAACGTAAATTCTGACGTAGTGAAAACTAGATATATGTAAACATACATATACAAATATATATTGAAAAGAGAAAAGGAAATTTGAGAAGTGAATGTGTATCTTCCGTGTATAGAAATAAAATCTCAGGTTTCCTAGTTCATCTCATTTCACATGATTATTCATTTCAAAACTAAGTAAACTACTAAACATTGAATCAAACCACATTTAGTTACATGAACATTTAGAATCTCAGTTAACATCTTAGTTGATAATTCAAGTTAAAATTTAACTAATATCAAGTTTAAACATCTCATGACTCAGTTAAAAGGGAAAGGGAAACCAATTATTCAAACCTACACTAAATCTCAGGTTCATGAACTCAGTTCTTGAGTTCAACATCTCAGTTTTTCAGAGATTGAATTCCAGTATTTAACAATGAATTACATTTCAGTTTTAACATTGATTCAGTCAATTTCAAAGGAAAGGAAATCAAATAGTGCATTCTCAGATTCTTGAAAAACAGGAATAGATTTGTGAACTCATTTTCAGACCAAATCAAATTGGATTTCCACTTACAATCTCAGATTTTCCTAAAACAGTCCAATATTCTCATAAAATAGTCCAACACACATCATAATATCTGTTAAGCCCTAAACTAAGTGACAGTGTCCTCATATGTGAACTGTGGTGTCTTAGGAATATGTGTGTGGGTGTAAATACATGACAGTACAAAAATGGAATGGAAACCAATTCAATTTCAGGTATTCAGTAAATTCTAAACTAAATATGTATCCATACACAATTTAAATCTAAACTGAATTTCAGGAATTCTCAGGAAATTTCTAACTCTTAACAGTGAACTCGAATTCCAGTTTTAATCCCATTAACATTTAAAAAAATAGTGAATCAAATTCAGTTTTAAATCCCAACTGAACTTCAACAGATACATGATCTTCCCTATTTCAAAAAAAAAATAAAATCAATCATTGAATTTAACAAACAGGTATACATACATATACCATAAAGCTTCTAAACTAATTAACATTGAATCTCAGGAAAAGGTTTTAACCTGACAGTTCAACAAGAACCCAGCTGATACACAAACACAACTTCCCTTATTTCGAACCTCAATTTAACCATTTAAAATTCACAAACAGGTGTACTAGTGTGATACCCATGTGTCCTGGGTCTAAGGGGTATCACTCGTGTCCACTAGAGTGGACACGAAGTGTCCAGCACACTCGAACACATACGAGTACACTGCACAGTGTACCGTTTGTGCACAGGCTCGTGCAGCCATGTCGATCGACCTAGGTCACGACACGAAGCACGTGGGGTCTCGTGCACGTGTCCATAGGTAGCTGAGGTCTCAGGCTCAAGATTCAATACTCTGTATCGAGTCCAATGCGTGTCAGTGTCCGACGCGAAGATCGTATCAGTGGGAGAAATTCGTGCGCACAGTACATTTCAATATCAGTGCGAGCCAAAATCCGTGTCCGACACGACACTAGGAGTCTTGAAACTTAGGAAGTGACTTGTCAGTCACTGCCCCGAGTCCCACACCAAATTTGGTGGTTCCTAATGGTCTGTGCAGTGAGCACTACACGCGTGGCAGCAGGGCACTGCCACCGTGTCTGCACGTGTATGTGCGTGTCCGTTTTGGACACGAGGACACCAAATCTTCGACTCAGTCCTCAGGATTCCTGATCTACAATACAAGACCTAAATTCCCTTTCAATTAGTTTTTGAAATTAATAACATTTAATTCTCACAAGCATTTCATCAAACACCTAGGAAACACTATGACACGTGTCCGATACGGACACCAAACGGACACGAATTCCACCCAAATTTCAGGGACACCTAGGGGACTCCTAGATCTAGTCCTACATGCAAAGAAAACCGAAATTTAAATCAATTAAAAGGGTTTTACCTATATGTGCAAAAAGCTTGGAAAAGCTTCAATTGGGGGATTCCTCCTCTTGATGCCAAAAGCTCCAAATTGACCCAAAGTTGGGATTAAATTCCACATTCAAAAAATAGGAGGAAATTAGGTTCTAATGCAAGAAACTAGGATTAAAAAGGAATTAAAATGGATTTATGGGAATTTTTGGAAGATGGACAAATATCTTTCTTTTTCCAATGTTGAAATGAATGAAAGAAGGAGGCAAGCCCTAGAGAATAAGTGTTTATATAGGGTGAGGATCCCTATGGCTGGTCATTTAGGGTTTGGTTAGGGTTAGGGCTTCTAGTTATGGGCCATGGGCTTAAGTTATGATTAATCAAGTCATGAAGTCATAAGCCATTTCATGAAACCATAAACCATGACTTAAATTCACTAAACCAAATCCTCTCATTCTAAAATTAGTTCCTAATGACTAAAAGTAGGTTAACCTAAGTTAGACTAGGGTCACCATGGCTAGGGTTAGCTTCTAGGCTAGTTCACTAGGTCTCAACAAGTCAAGTCAACCTAGAATTCACCAATTCCATAAATCATCAAATAATTCAAATAAGTCAAAATGACTAAAATACCCCTAGACTAAAAATGATAATTAAATCATCCTAATGACATGGTTAGGCTCTAGGTCATGCAGTCTCTATGGTTTCACTAGCTGCACACCAAAATCACAAGTCATGACTTAAACCAGTTTTTAAATAGTTTAAAAATAATCAAAAATCACCAAAAATCATAATATGAAATAAATATCAATAAATAATAATTATAATTATAAAATTTTAAAAATACCCTCATCTGAAAAACTGGGTGTTACAGCCTAGGAGGGGAGGGGGTTGCCCTAACCGGATGGCTTGTCTGGCTTATCCCATGGCAGGTCTTGAGTCCATCATATCTCACTCCAGCCCACCTAATTTCAAATTTCTAGTCCTGAGTCCATCATATCTCACTCCAGCCCGATGGTTTGTCTGGCTTACCCCAGGACAGGTCCTGAGTCCATCATATCTCACTCCTCCACCTGTATCGTACCGTACCGCAACGCATATGCACCGCACTCGCACATGGCCGCAGCGCACACATCTCACTTTAATTCTAACATCAAAGAATGAAAAGTGCTTCCCCCCTTGCTCGTACCTGCAACCTCTGGGGGGGAATATGCCTCACTCTAACCACTTGAGCTAGAGGCCACTTGAGCTAGAGGTCCTTGGCCATAAAACCATCCAACTGATTTTAGAAAATATATATATATATATATATATATATATATATATATATATATATATATATATATATATATATATATATATTCCAAAACCAGCTGGATGATTTTGTGTTATGAAACATCCTATGTTTCATAGATTGAATTGAAATTTAGTGACTGAGATTAAAAGTTGTAGATCCTACCTTTTTTTTAAAATTATCTAATCCCAACCATTTAATTTCAATCCAACGTGTATAACATAGGTAAACTATCTAATCCCAACCATTTAATTTCAATCCAATGTGTATAACATAGGTTGATTTTATAATATAAAACCAGCTTCTAGAACACTTCATATATATATATATATATATATATATATATATATATATATATATATATATATATATATATATATATATATATATATATATATATTTTTATATAAAAAAAAAAAAATATATATATATATATATATATATATATATATATATATATATATATATATATATATATATATATATATATATTTGAAAGAAGGTAATTGTGGCGAACGCTCCCACCGGGAATCGATCTCCTGACCACTCAGGCTGCATGCATCTCTCTCTCTCTCTCTCTCTCTCTCTCTCTCTATAGCACTCATAAAATGTATATATATATATATATATATATATATATATATATATATATATATATATATATATATATATATATATATATATATATATGGTGCTACTATTAGCACTCATAAAATGTCATTCCGTGCTATTCTTTAATTTTTTTAACATTCAAATTATAAATCTATCCATGCATTAAATATCGCATTAATTTGTGCATATATGGAAAAAGGAGTGTAGGATGACTTTTTAGGAGTATCAATAACAACTATATATATATTGGGATTGCTGCCTTGAACCCAAACAGATATGGAATTGCTGCCTTTCACATCAACCAAATATATATATATATATATATATATATATATATATATATATATATATATATATATATATATATATATATTGGTTGATGTGAGAGGCAGCAATCCCATATCTATTTTGGGTTCAAGGCCTACTACGTCCGAGTTGTTGGCTTCATTCCGAGTTGCAAGAACATTTGAGGGCCACTCGGTTGAGAAATTATTTGGTGGGATGAACTTATCACGTGTCAATGATGAAGGGTAAGTTCGTCCATTAATATAATGACACATGATAGATGAGTAATTAAATAAATTGAAAAACATGACTTAATTCAAACTTTAAAGAGCTTCGTGTCAGCTTCAAGGTACATGAGACCGGATACAAGTGCCTGTGCCTTGATTGTGTCATTTTTCAGACCCCATTTAAGAAGGTGGGTTTTTTTTTTTTTTTTTTTTTTTTCCGTCTATTGCACTTTTTATATGTTGTTAGATCTGTTTCATTCACTCGTCTAAGATATGTTGGAAATGCGGTGTGATCCGATCCGAAGTTAGCCCAGTGCGATATTGAATTGGATCTATATACCTTAAACGAGAATTCTCATGTAAGGCCAGAACCAATCTCAATTATCTACACAACATGATCCCATCGCCTACTCGATGTAGTACTAAATTGCCAAATCCATGTCACCTGAACCAAATCCGACATGTTCATCAACACCAGTGCAACCACAATTAACGTGCATATCCGTGTATACGCATAAACGTTCAACACCATCTGTCTTGAACTAATTAGAGCCGTCCAAACCAGTCCCGGAACCTGGCTTTGATACTACTTGTTGGAAACACGGTGTGACCCGATCCGGAGTTGATCTATGAGGTGCGATATTGAATTGAGCCTATATGCCTTAAAAGAGAATTCTCATGTAAAGTCAGAACCAATTCCAATTATCTACACCCATCGTCTATTCGATGTTAGACTAAATTACCAACTTCATTGTCACCTCCCATTTGAGCGCTCAAATGGGAACTAGATACAACCCACCCAACAAGATGTTACCAAATACCACTCTGATACCGATTCTCCTTATTCATACACTCGTATATGTAGTAAAAGTGCTAGCCGATAAGAATCTAGAGTGTGGTGGTTGAATTGTGATTCAGACCACCAGATACGGAACCGAGCTCTGGAACAAGACGGACCAGGTTTGAAAATGGAGAAGCCAGCCCGGCTCGGATGGCTAGCATGATCAGACCGGATCAGGACTTTCATGGCCGGGTTTAACATTTTTGTCATGATCGGACCGGATCAGGACTTTCACATGGCCGGGTTTAACGTTTTTGTCATGATCGGACCGGGTCAGGACTTTCACATGGTCGGGTTTAACATTTTTGTTGAGACATGAACCAAAGTCCAGATGTCCTCGTAGAGGAGACCTCTCACTGACAGGTCACAAGCGGATGCCAACATCTGTATCCATCCATCCATTCTGTGTACAGCAAGCGCCAAGCAGTACACCCCACGTTCTCACTCCGGTCCCATTTTTTTTTCATCAACTCAATAATTCACTCGCAGACAATACTAACCATGTCCACCGTCTCTACTATCATCCACCCCGGGCCCACCCTAAGAAAATAAAATATTTACACAAAGCCAAGAATTAGGTGCGCCGTGAGTTGAGAGGCGCTTTTCTATCGGTCATTCTTCCTCGTTTATATTTCATTGTCGCTAGGGAGCCAAAGAAGCCAAATTAACACTAACCTCATTTAGCAATGGCGGAGCGTATCTACCCCTCGGCCAAGCCCAGCGCCGCCCAGCCGACGCCGCCTCCAAACGCCGCGGCCCCTTCTTTTCCGGCCACCAAGGGCCAGGCCTACAGCCGCCCGATGTACCGCCCCCAACCCCCGTCCAAGCAGCAGCGGCGCCGAAGGCGCAGCGGCCGGGGCTGCTGCTGCTCCTGCTGCCTCTGGCTCACCCTCATCCTCGTCGCGGCTATATTCCTCGCCGCCATCGCCGGCGGCGCCTTCTACGTCCTCTACCGCCCCCACCGCCCATCCTTCTCCGTCTCCTCCCTCCGCCTCGCCCAGCTCAACCTCACCTCCCCCGCCGGCCTCCTCGCCTCCCGCCTCGACCTCTCCCTCTCCGCTCGTAACCCGAACGACAAGATCGACTTCCTCTACGACCCCATCTCCGTGTCGGTCTCCTCTCCAGCTAGTCCCGACGGAGGAGGAGGGGCGCTGTCGCTTGGCGAGGGCTCCTTCCCTCCCTTCCTCCACGAGGCCAAGAACACGACCGTGCTCAGGACCACCGTCGCCTCTTCCGGACAGAGCGTCGACCCCTCGGCGGCGGCGGATCTGAAGAAGAGGGCCACGATCCCGCTGCGGATCGAGCTGGACACGAGGGCGGGGGTGAAGGTCGGGAGGCTGAGGACGAAGAGGATCGGGATCAGGGTCAGCTGCCAGGGGCTCGCCGTGCCGGTGCCAAAGAAGAAGGGTGCTGCCGGTGCTGCTACCACGCCGGACGTGAGCTGCAAGGTTAAGCTCCGGATCAAGATCTGGAAGTGGACCTTCTAAATTTACCGCCGAAAAGTTTTTTTTTTATTTGTTTTTTTTGGAATTTTTTTTTTTTCAGGTCTGTAAATGGAACCGCACAATTCGGAAAGAAATACTAGTGTGTATTATTTTGTTTTACTGAGTGCTATATTCGTTTTCTATTGGAGATTGGATGCAATGATAATAATTACAATTTATATATGTTTTGTGTACGCAAACAGTTATTAATTTGAAAAACAAAAGAAAACGTGAGTGGAAAGGAATTACGAGAATATATATAATTAATTTTTATTGTAAATGTCAACTTCGTAAAGTGGATAGTGGTCAAGAATGACATTAGTTGTGTCACGCACATAGTTTGGACACAGGTTGTTGCAGCATTGGCGGCGGGGCATGCTGCTGGCAGTGGCGGGGGGCGATAACATGCATTTTCGGTGAGTGGGGGCCCATGAGCCATGACAGGCGAAGTTCGTAGAGTTTTCGATTTATAACAACCGCTGGGCCTCCGGGCACGGTCGCCTTCAACCGATTCAAGTGATTCAGTCACTAGGTCTATGAAGATTGAATTATCTAAAACGTCGTCAAAATAACAACGCAAAATCGAACCATATTTATATACAACACACACCTCTTAAGAACCTCATTCATCAATAGGAACCCTAACTCTAAAAGGTGTTTGGTTGGTCGGGCAGACCGTCCGTGGGTCGGAGGACAGATATGGTCAAATTCGGATTGGATTGGCTCGAGATCTAGTCAAAACACGGATTCAGCCCCCATCCTCCATTCAGGTCGATTGGAATGAGTTTTCAGTTTCAAGATCTGTGTGATCTGGTTCGAGTTCAGTACCCTAATCGGGATGGGTCATATTTTTTAACTTTTCTTCAGATAGGGAGGCTTCAAGGTGTTGAGTGGGTCGGGTTGGATTATTCCGGTTTCGATTTTAATTAGATTTGACTGGACTTGTGCCGGCTTGGACTCAAACTGTAGTCCAATATCCGAAAAAAATTCAGGCCGAAGTTGAAACGGGATGGGTCCAGATCAGGCCCGAGCCGAGCCCAATTTTTTTTTAAAAACCCCCAAAAATTATAGCCCAATTTCTTTATTCAAAAACTATAATAATTTTATAATTTGAGAAATTTAATGTCTTCTTTATATTTTTAGAAAATCTGAAAAGTTAAAATATAGATTTTAATTTGATCTCATCTAGTTTTTTTTTTTTCTTTTTGAATCATTGTTGCAGTTTTTGATATATTCAAACCTTCATTATTTAGCTCTTGTATCCTCCTCTATATTGAGAGCCCGATGTCAACACTTTTATCTCATAAGTGTTGAATCCCGTAGCATTATGTATTAGTGAGAGTCATGGTAATATTTGTATATGGTATGAATATATTGTGTTTAGTACTTACCGTATAGGAATATCATCATATATGGTAGTACTTATAGATGATAGGAATATATTATATTTAGTTATTAACATATAAGAATACAATCATATATGGTAATACAAACCCATTTATATATCCTCTGTTGTGAGATGAATAGACATCTGAGAATTCTCTCTCAAACACTTTTCTAAGCTCTATATTTGACTTGGTATTAGAGAAAAGATCTGTGAGAACTTCGTCTCTTTCTTTTCAATTTTTTAGAACAGTTTCTAGTAAAAAAAAACTTTATTTTTAATTTATTGTTTCTTAGCACTTTCTGGTCAAGAACTTTCTTTCAGTTCTATTGTTTCTTAGATCATTTTTTGGTCAAGAACTTTTTTCTAGATCAGAAAATACTGATTCGACCTATCGAGTGTTTCCTTCAACCCGTCAAAATATGTTTGTATAGTTGGACTGTAATTTTTGATAGGTGACACAAAATAAGGCTCATCTAAGATAAATGAAAGCCCAGAAGGTTGAGGTCTCCGTCAACACCTTGAATTCAGGTTCTGGTTCATTTGGAGGTACCAAGCTTAATTGTTATAATTTATAACATGATAGAAGATCATGTATGTCTATCTCTGTGTTATGCACAAGATGGGACATGTGACTAGAGTAATCAAAGCTACGGATGAAGCTAATGAAGAAGCATATACAAAATGGAAAATGGAAAAATGCTGAGACATATGTGACAACAGTCTTGTTTAGAGTCATGACTGATGATGTGATGCGGATGGTGGAAGAGTGTGAGACTACTAAGACAATTTGGAAGACGCTAGGGGACTTATATACCAATCAATTTGATTTTATACAGGTTCATAAGCTAACATGACATAGAGTGGGCAACAAATATCTGTGTTTTATACAAAGCTAAAATAATGTGTGGACTGAGATTGATCAGAAGTGTCATTGCAAGATAAAAAAAACAAGGAGGATATTACGTAGTAGTGAAAGGAGAAGGAACTCGATCAGCAGGTGCATGTGTTCATTATAGGAGTGGATGCTAAACATAGTAGTGCTAAGAGAGAGAGAGAGAGAGAGAGAGAGAGAGCTGATCAGGATAACAGATCCTCCTAGTTTAACTACAACTTTCATAAACATCCACAAGGATGAGTCTCAATAGATCTAATTTGATGAGGATTAAATTAGAAATATCAAATTTAGACCACTTTAATTTGTCTTAGTTATTAGATAGCCCAACCCAATTAAATTACATGTATGCCCCCCTAATAGTTGAATAATTCCAGCAATCTCTCACCGATCCACATATGTAACCTTACAATTGTGCTAACTTTATGAGCTCAAAAATTGCTATCTAATAAGGTATATCGGAACAATCTCGTCTATTAGCCATATCAATATAAGATCAAAGCGGCTTCCGTTACATTTAGCGTAACTAAACCAACAACGGTCACATATACCAATATAGCTAAACGACATAGATCAATCAATGATGCGTAGCATGAAAACTATACGCAATATGATCAACACATGTCTATTTCCAAATGGTCCTCCTTTACTTTATTGAATCACTACTTTAATATAATGAAAACAGAATGAACTAAAATTTTCATATAACTGAACATATAAATATCCAAAATACTTTAATACATAAATGTGTCCAAATCCAAATATATAATAGCAAAATACATAAAATTAATACAAACTCCCACTATACTTCAATATCCTCAACAAGATAACACACATACGAGCATTGTGCTCATAAAAGACCTTGGGTGGGAACACTTTTGTGAGCAAATCCGCTATGGAGTTCGTCTTAATGTGCTATATGGACATTTGACCATTCTGAATTTTCTCACTCACAATTAGGAACTTTATGTCAATATTGTTACGACTCGCTCCCGAATAATCGAACACGAGTCGGACACGCCCAGCCTTCGTCGATGGACACGACAAAGTAAGTTGTACAATTATAAGAAAAACTCCAAGATACAAGATATATAAAACAACACAGCTGCTATACACGTTCCCAGAACAAATCTCCACAATCTACCAAATCATATAATATCATCCAGAGACAAATCCGTTAACCAGAATAAAATTATACAATCCTGAATCCTCAATACTATACATGATAAACTCTAAACAAATCTAAGAAAAAAGTCTAACTATATCTCTGCAATCTAAGTCCATCCTGAAATAGAAACTCCACCATCTTCGGGCTCTGGCCCAAGGTGGTACAACATCATCAAGTAGACCTGCAACGTATCCTGTCAGAAAAAGAGCAAAGTACAACCACGACAAGAAGCACTAAACAATATAAACTAAAATACATGAAAAAGAATCACAATATGAACTATGGTACAAGACAGGAATATGAATCTGTGGTACATGAATAACGATAAAACTATAGTACCAGATCCTGAACAATGAACTCGACTATCAGTGTAATATGCATTTGAAATAACTATCAGAGTATGTGACCGACTGGGTAAAAAATGAACAAGAGCACATGAATAATGGTACGGCTTAGAGTCACACGTACACGATGTGAGACCTAAGCTATTAGTCAATGCCTAGCTAAAATAGGATTGGTCACATATATGCAGTATTTTCCCACCCCAATGTACAAGTAAAGAACAATAAACAATGAATAATGAACGATGAAAGATGAACGATGAACAATGAACAATCGTGTGTATAATGTGTCAATATGAGAACATGAAGCAAGACATAAATACAGAGTAAAGGGTTCGAGTCGGTGTACTTGCCTTGCCCTGAAAAATCGAGAATATGAAAGTAGAAACCGCCGGGTCCTCCTAAGTAAATTGGAAGTTGGATTAGATTCTAAATAATTACAACTAACTATATTTTACTAACTGTTTACTTCTAGGCATAAACTAACTTAGCAAAATACCATAGAATACTATTAATTAATAAAACATATATCCTTACTAGCCATGAAAATAGATTAGGAAAAACTTACATAAATATATATTATTATTTTTTTGAAAACAAATAATTATTTTAATTATAAAAACTACTTACCAGCTATCATTTCACTATTAGCAAAAATATTAGTTAGTTATTATTTTTAATAAATGCATTTCTTACCATCAAATATCAAAACTTGAACAAAATATTTATTATACTAGCTAGAGAGTCCATCCCAAGTCTACTTCCACAATGATATCTAACAGAAATATTAAAGTAGCACCTGTATAAGAGAATTAACTCAGCAAGTATAACTTAACCCAACATCCCTACAAGCCATTCCAACCCGTAATCCAAACCCAGCAACACCAATCAAAAGTAGCAGAACCCACACTCAAAATTTACTAGCTACTCAAGGTGAAATTTAGGTCATTTCTTAAACGTATTCGAAACTTCCTTTCCCTGCTAAGCATATGAACCACAACCCACGTACAAAGTACCTAGTATCCTATGGCCAAAAATCCAAAGCTCAAAGTTTAACAAAACTTCCAAAACTAAAGTGCAGAAGAACATTCAAAACAAAAGTCTAAGAGCATCTCCAACCCATGCCTCCAAATTTGGAGGGATGGAGAGGAATATTCCGGGAATATTCCAATTATGGAGGGTGGAAAATGGAGGGAGCTCCAACCCATCTCTCCATTCCCCCCCTCCATCTTCCATTTAATTTAACGATAAACTAAACATTCCATTATTATTAATGGTAACTTAAAGTATTTTAATTTAATAATTTTATAATTACAAAGGTCTCGTCGAGCGCTTTAAAATAAGCCTAATATTTACTATTTTTATTATATTATTAAAATAATAATTTTTTAAAATTAAAGGTAAAATGCAAATTGAGATAATAAAAACATATGGGGATCTATATAACCCGCCCCGAAGGAAATGACATTCAAACATAGCATTCTAATAAGCAAAGATAAACATACATAAATACCGAAAAACAAAATACTGATAATTTAATCGTCATATATGTTAATATTGTCGAAATTGTCGCCTCCGTCATGAACTCCACCTGGATTTCCATATGAGTTTTCTCCTACATATCCGGAGCCCCCAGCAAAGTGTGAAAATCCTCTCGCTCCTCCAAGAAGCTGAGAAAATCCTTGCAAATCATTCGAATGAGCATTGTATTCGTTCCTGGTAACAATTTCTTGTTTCTTCTTTTGATAGTAAATTAATTTATGCTTGTTGTATGCATATGTGTTATGTCAATGAAGAAATGTATTTCTCAGCTCTTGTAATGTATTATTTCCATTTTAATGAAAATTATTGTTTGAGATATTGAGAAAATCCATGTTACTATCAAAATTCAAATAGATACTGATTTAATTTTTGAGCAACCAACCCAACACTTCTTTTTACTTATCCATTTTAACATTATTTTTTTGAAAAATTAAACATTCAATGATAAGTAATAGTTGCGTAATTATTTTTAATATAAGAAATTTATTATTAGAAAAACATTGTTGAAAGCTTTAAATAAATCTAATATTTGTAATTATTTTGATAAAACTAAAATAATTTAAGAAATATTTATCATCTACAACATCCCTTCATGATTAGTTTAATTTCAATTTCAATTTCAATTTTAACAATGTTTTAAATTTAATATCTAGTTTGAAAAGGGATAAAATGGTGGGCCATGCTCTTATCCAGTGACCGGCAAAAATTTTTCTCCCCCCCCCACATATCGCGAGTTCCTGTAGCAACCCCCAAAAAAATTTTCCGTAATCGCGTGCGGTTGGAGCACCTCCCCCGCTAAAACTGGCGTTATCCCGTGCGGTTGGAGATGCTCTAATAGGCATCCAAAAAACCAACAGTACTAGCAATATACAAACTAACAGTGTACCCAATATTTCTTACATAACACAAATTCAAGTTTTGAAACGGCTACGATTTAGATGTTTTGCTTGAATACAAAAGTCCTTGCCAAGTATACAGAACCCAACTTAATCCTGCAACAACTCCTATCCAATCCAAAGTACTGATCTCTACTACATTCAAACTACACCTAAATTTAAATAATATTACACCCAAAGCTAACACCTATCCTCAGCAAGTATGTACCAAAACCCGATCAAAACATACAGAGGCTCAACCTAGCAACACAACACCAATTCAAACGAAGGTTTAGGAAAATTTGAAGAAGGCAAAATTTTCAAAGATACTCAGAGGATTTCCAATTGAAAAAGATCCAAGAGACAAGAAGTTCAAATAACCAATCAAATCTATATTTGAAATCAAAGTCCAAAATTATAACAATTAAAATATTTAAAACCAAAATGTAGCTAAGCCTAACATCCCAGCCTCGAGTGCAAATTCCTCCAATACTGCTATACTCCATCATCCACGAACACGCACCAAAAGGGTAGATACGCACAGCACTTGGACACGCGCACACAACACCACCCAGACACACCATACGCTAGTACAACACATCTGAACACAAATCAAACTCTCCGAATCCTGAACACAAACACACACCAGTCCCTTCGTCAAAACCTCATACAAGACAGACAAAATGTTCTCAATGCTAGGAAGACTCGGACGTTACCCGAGTAATAGAGATCAGATCCCGAAGTGGAAGTACGACCCCAACGTGTCGGATATAGCTACAACCCTGGTTCAAACAATTCAACAAACAGTACACGTTATATCCCCTCTACTTCTTAACACCCTGCTCGCAAATTCTAATCCGATAGAATAAAACATCAAGAATTCGGATCGAAGAGGCAATGAAATTATGTTTCAAGTCTGAGAAGGCTAGGGATCCAAGAACTTACCAGTGCTCGATACTTGGCAGAGCAACAACCGTTCAGATCCAATCAGTCGATCCCGATCCGATCTAGATTTTGACACAATCGGGAAATCAGGAGAGAAGTCTCAAATCATCCGATCACTCAACAAAGAGTACTAAAATCTTCTTACTTGACCGATCGATTGGATGATCGACACAAGAATAGATCTGGAAGAAATCCCTATTTGTACGACTGTGTTCGTCGAACTTTCAGAATCGTCGGAGATGATCGTCGACGATTGCTGCTCGAACAGTCAGTGAGTCCACGGTAGAGGAAGTCGAACTTGACGACAGAATCGGAGGTCCGTTGATGAACCGTCGGGAGCGATTGTGCACCGCCGGGAGCGACTGTGCACCGCCGAGGATCGACTTAGTTGTCGTTGCTGCCGGAGAAGGGAGCCCCGCCATCGCCATGGACCTTCGCCGGAGATTTTTTTTTTTAGGGTTAGGTCAAAGTTTGGGGGAGGAGGAATTTTGCTCTGCTCCCAAATTTCTCTCCAGCAGGAAAGGAATGAGAAGACAGAGAGAGAGAGAAAAGAATTGGTGTTTAAATAAGTCAGAGTTTTCACTTTTACCAAAAAGTCCCCCAAAGATTACTTTATTACAAATTTGCAAGAAAATCAATTAGAAGGGTTATTGGGATTGTAGGAAGTTTGTTAGAAACTTGGAGAGAGGGAAAAGAAATGGAGGGAAAAATTTGAATTGCCCCTTTGAGCTAAGTAACCAATTTAATTTATCAAGAAAATTATTTTATAAAAATAAAGAATTTATTAAAGGATTATTAAACCAATTAATAACTTAATATAAAAATGATTTTTAATATATTGAAACAATATCATAATGTTAGCAGCAAATTTAATATTTAATAAATGAGCCCTAAGTGAAGTATGTCTAAAAAAAATAATTCAAAAAAGTGGGGTTATAAATCTTCCTCCCTAGAAAAATTTCGTCCTCGAAATTTCAAAATGGCACGATTAGACATGATCAAGATAATTAAGTCCAAATTTTGAAATTGGCAAAATTTTAAAGTGGTTCAAAGAATAGTCACAAAAATAAAATCAATGGATAATAGTCTCCATAGTACCCGACAATCTTCATATCTGAAATCACTTTCCCTACAGTTCCTGCCTCGTAAGTATGCATCTGGCTGCAGTGTGCTTTCGGTTCCATGCTCTCGATAGTACTAGATTACCACAATATTCTGTCAACTTTATCCGATATGAAATAAATTTAAGACTTAGCTTCAATAATATTTGAGAACCTGAGAATACCCGTAATTACTTTGACTTAGAGCCCCTGCCTCGCCAGTGTACAGCTAGCTGCAATGGTCTCACGGCCTCCATAATCCAGGTCATGGTAGGTTGTCAAATATTTTCTCAACTTTATCCTAAAATTTTAAGAAAGTTTGTGAAAATTTTAAATCATGATAGAGAGGAGTAGTATCTGTTCTTAGAAACAAATTTTATTGGGTACCAAGAGACAATCAAAAGTCAACAAGTAGCTACTAGGTACTATGAAACAACAGTAAGATAGAGATGAGACTTTAGAAATAAATCTCGAATTGGAGAAACAACAAGGAAATGTAAAAAGAAACATCAAAGAAAGATAGTGATCCGCGAGTGCCTCTGGTCGTCAGTACTCGTCCGAAATCGGGATGGTCTCCACTTCTTCGGCTGTCATAAGGTAGACTCGCCCCTCTGGCTGATCTCCCTGCGGCTGCTGGATATGAAAAGGTAACTCCTCCTGCTGGGGTTCCGGTGCTCCTCGTACTCGTCCCTCAGCGGCTTCTGGACAATCTCTGACCTGGTGAGCAGGTGATCCACAGAACAAGCAAAGCCTCAGCCTCTTGCGGCATTCGTCGTAATGATGTTCCGGGCGGTGACAGTAGTTGCAAGTGACTGCCAACTGCTTCCTCTGTGGCTGATCTGCATGAACTCTGGCTGGACGGTGATGCTGCTGTGGCCTCGCCTGAATTTGAGTCTGGGTCCTCTTTACCGATGCCTGATAGCTGCTACTGTCGATGTCCCTATCCCTCTTGGGCCTCGGGTCCATCTCCTTCTCTACCGCCTAAGCAATCTTCAGAATGCTCGAATAAGTCATCGCCTGGCTAATCGCCACTGCATGCCGCAGCTCTCTGATGAGGCCCTTCTTGAACCTCCAAGCCCTCTCATCTGGCGCTCTGACTAGGTTCTCTGTGAACCTGCTGAGTCGGGTGAAATCTGATGTGTACTCCGCCATTATCGTGGTCCCCTATTGCAATGCCTCGAACTGCATTTGGAGCTCATCTCGCTCCACATCGGGGAAAAACTTCTCCTTGAACAGAGTTTTGAAATCTGCCCAAGAAACCTGAGGCTCAGCTATCTGGGGCTCCTCCCGGTACCAAGCTCTGGCAAGGTCAAAGAGTTGCATGCTCGCCACTTCCACCTTCAGGTCATTCGGGATCCGTGCCATCTTCAGCGTCCGCTCCGCATTTTCCAGCCACTCATCCGCATAAACAATACCCTCGTGGCCCCAGAAATCCATCGGGCAGAGGTTCTGGTAGTCGCTGGCCATCCCCGGTCTCGGTGCTGCTGGCACTGTAGGAGCTACCGGTGCTGGTGGAGTCGGCTCTTAGGTCCTGATGGCATCCATAACTGTAGCGCGGAACTGCACAGCCTGATGGTTCTGTGCCTCCAAGAACTGCTGGAACATGGCCATCACCTAGGCGCCATCGAACATCATCGTCGAAGGCAGCGGAGGAAACTGAGGAGGTGGTGGTGGAAGCTGCTCCACTGGTACATCATCTGCGGTCTGATCCGAAGCTACTGTAGCTCCAGGCTGATCTGCGGTCTTCCTGGTAGCAACCATCCTGAAATAGAAAGAAAACTCGTTGATTGCTAAGTCCTAGGAAAATAATAAACGTCCTAGAAAATATTGAGTATAAACAATCTCTATATTCAATAACTATAACCATTTCCCATGGATCCTATGCTGTGATCAGTTTTCCTTAGTCTAACAGGTTCCCCAATAGCACTTTATAGCCTAAGTGCCATTAGGACAGACCTGCATGGGCCACCACTAAAAGCATGTCACGACCCGCTCCCGAATAATCGGACACGAGTCGGACACACCCAGCCTTCGTCGATGGACACGACGAAGTAAGCTGTACAATTCTAAAAAAACTCCAAGATACAAGATATATAAAACAACACAGCTGCTATACACGTTCCCAGAATAAATCTCCACAATCTACCAAATCATATAATATCATCCGAAAACAAATCCGGTAACCAGAATAAAATTATACAATCCTGAATCCTTAATACAATACATGATAAACTCTAAACAAATCTAAGAAAAAGTCTAACTATATCTCTGCAATCTAAGTCCATCCTGAAATAGAAACTCCACCATCTTCGGGCTCTGGCCTAAGGTGGCACAACATCATCAAGTAGACCTGCAACGTATCCTGTCAGGAAAAGAATAAAGTACAACCCCGACAAGAAGTACTAAACAATATAAACTGAAATGCATGAAAAAGAATCACAATATGAACTATGGTACAAGACAGGAATATGAATCTGTGGTACATGAATAATGATGAAACTATTGTAAGGCCTAAAAATTGAGTTGGGCCATATATTTACTACTCAGCAATTAAGTTGCGCCCTAAAAATCAAGCTGCACCACTATTGTGAAGCTCAATGATCAAACTGCGCCACTGGTCAGGTTGCGACAAATATCAGACTGCGCCCCAGTCATATTGTGCCAAAGTCTATGTGGCGTCTGACATTCAATTGTCATCATTGCCTGACAACACTGACAACTGACAGCACAGTAAACGAAGGAAATCTTTTCGAATCCCTCAAAACGTACCGCTCGAGGAGATTAAATAGACAGCTGTCCTGCACATCCTGTGAGTTGCGCCTAAGCGCAATCTAAACAAATCCCTTAGTTGCGCCTATGCGCAATCTAAATGACTTCTCCTCAAAAGCTACCACGTGTCTAGGCGCAATCCAATCAGGCGCAGTTTAATTTGTTGACTGAAGCTCGCACAACCCGATGAAGTTGAGACAACTTTCATGACGTGGCGCACATGCCACTAATTTCTCAAAATGTGTCCACTATTCTGTACACGACCACGCGTATCTCAATCATATGATGCCACATGTCTAAATACAGTTAGTGCACGATTGATTAATTGAATGGAAGTTGGCGCAATATAAGGTTGGCGCAACCCAATATGGCGCAATCTAGTCTCGCGCATATCAGAATAACTGCTAAAACAGTTATTTTCAGAACTCTATCAATAGTTTCCAATTATTGTTGAAGGATCAATCACAGAGATCAAGTACTCCTGCAAAATTGCTGCTGCATTCTCCAGAGGCTCTAGTCTTCAAGTTCACATAGTCCAAGGGATAAAGTGATCGTCTTTTGATCAGATTCCTACAGTTGTACTTCCCCAGAAATCATTGTACTATTGTACTCTTTTCTTAGTTTGTAATAAAACTTTTATTTTTGCAAACAAAATGGCGACTCTGCCGGGGATGACTTTCTCCTCCGATGAGAAGGTGACAACTCAATGTGATACTGCGTCGATCGACAAGACGCAGAAGACTCTGGTTGTTCAAATCAACCAGACAGCCTATGAAGATATGATCAACAAGAAGAACAACAAGCGTATTGCGGCTATCACTAAGAACAAAACTATGTGGACTCCTAAGTCTTCTATGGTTGGTGTTGTCCTGGCGCAATCCGCTTCTGTTGGCAAGTCACAATTTGCCTCTGTGGCTTCGGCGCAGTCTGCTTCTACTACCTGCGCACAGCCCACTCTTCCTGTTCCTGCTGCCCACGCGTAACTCACTTTCACCGCTGCCCGCGCGTAGTCCATTCTTCCTGCTGCCCGTGCGCAGCCCACTACCCATGTTGCTGCCAAGGCGCAACCAGTAGCCTTTATTGCTACGGTGCAACCAGTAGCCCAGAGCACTGAGGCACAACCCAAGCGACCAGTTGTTCAGGCGCAATCTGCTGCTCTGGCACAACCCAAGGAAACTAGTCTTTAGGCTATTCCCTCTTCCAATTCTCCAATTCTGAACTTGGAGAAACAATGTTCTAGTGCCAAAACTAGACAGAACAAAGGGAAGGGTCCTTTGACATTTCCTCAACTGGCACAATCTGTGTCTAAAATGGTCCCACAACAAAACAGAGGGAAATGCTTCTTAGCTAACCCTCTACAAAATAAAGGAAAGCACCCTTTGGTCTTTTCTCAAACTTCTCTAGTCTATGACTCAGAGGAAGATATATTAGATTCTATTTCTTTAAACAGAGGTCTTCAGATCTCTGCTATGGGAAAGAATACTAATCAAAGAGGCATCTTGCCTACCCCTATGGGGTCTGGTCAAGATCTTCCAACCTTGCAAATTTCAAGATCTAAGCAAGAAAAATTGACGGTATCACAAACAGAGACACCTGGAGCAGAATTTTCTGATTTACGCGCTTATCTCAATAGGCGTCAATCAGTATCAACTTTGGTGAAACGAAAGAACCCTATGCCAAAGGCCAATCTATACCAGAAACCAAAGTTTGAAAAGAAAGACCCAACCACTTATGCTAATGAGTTAAGTACATCTTTGTACACTCAGGGGACTAAACATCTGAAGAATAGGAGACATGTTCCTAACATCATTAAGGAATATGTTCCTCCAACTTCTTCTCGTCCTGTAGTGATAATTGATCTCCGGGAACGTCTTACACAAAGACAGGAAATCACAGGGATGTCTTCTTCATCTCTAAATCACCCTTTAGATCGCCACTGCCTTCATGAAGTAGTCATCAAGTGCTGTTGCCAATCAGCCAGACGATCTGTCTTTGATCGTCTAAACTATACTTCAACTCTTGAACCTATGACAGGAGATGAAGACGAGCTGTTATATGGTTCTGTCAACATGACTTCCCAAGGCACTGGGGGTGGAAAACATCTAAGACGTAATGCGTCCCGTAATCCCAGTCAGCAATACTTAGATCGGATTCATGCATCCAGCGAAGGGGTCTTTCAATACACCAGATCAAGAAGTCAAAATTTGAACCAAGGTGTCTTTAATCAAGAAGATCTCCCCATCGCTCATCTAGTAGAGGACTCTTTTTCAGAGTTTGATGCAGATAGTGAAAGTTCTGAACAAACTATCTCGTCAATAGCAGTAAGAGAAGTGACGGCATATACCATTACAGAAGATCAAGATGCTTTTAGTTCAGCCAATCAAGAACAACGAATTGCTGTACTAGAGGATAAATTGAAGACTATGGCTGAGATGGTTGCAAGTATGCAAACTATAATAGTGGCCCAACATACAGTGCCTCCGATTATAAATGCTGCTGCAAATCCAGAGCTTATAGCATCTTCTGTACCTGTTAATGTTAGTCTCGGGGTGTAGAAGCATGGAATTTTACAACCAGAAAGCCCATGCGCCAGACTACATGCGCCAGAGCTCGGACAAAGTACTCCACGGCCAAAACAACAAGTATAGACATTGAAAGAGGACTTTTTATTTAACATATAAAAGTCTATTACATGTCTAAGAAAAGATTGTACAAAGGAGAATTTCTACAAAGAAAAGATCCTAAGTCTACAACCAGCAGCCATCATGCGCCCTCAGGCAGGCACAGTAATCATCATGCGCCCTCGGTCAGGCACATCAAACCATGCACCCTCAGCAAGGTGCATCCTTTTCAGCAGCTCAGTTATGTGCATCCCAGTTATGTGCATCCCCTCAGCAGCCTAGTTATGTGCCACCCTTCCAGCCAGACTCACCTGATAAGTGCTTCGACTAATGAAGTATTTATTGAGTAGCTGGAGGAAGGGCTCCCCAAACCAAGGAAGAGAAGAGCACCGCAAATCTGTGGCCAGGGGAGGCTTCGAAAGAGCCTCCAAAGACCAAGGAAGACCGCAATCAAAATGCGGCTAAATGAGCAGCTTCCAAACCCACCAGAGTGGGCAACACCCACTTTGAAGGAAGAAAGAGCCTAGCACCGCCATTTCGATCTACGACTCTTCCTGCACAACGAAGACGAGGCCCGGGCATCCATATCTTTGGATGCAACAGGCACCTTTCGCCTGCCTCGGAAGCCCTCGACTCCGGCTTTTGGATGTAACAGTCACCTTCAAGTGCATCAATGAAGACATGGCGTCGCATCTTCACCCTCGGGAGCACTTCGTCAACAGAATGCACTCGAGTACACAAGTTCATGTCGAAAAGAAGTGAGAGAATGAGAAGCAAACCCATGCGCCAGGTGGATGGCTCTCCGAATTTTGTGCAATGAATTTGCATTTAATGGATGAACCGGACGCTTTTAATTCAGCCAAATCAAGACGGCTATTTAAAGCACTCGAAGAATGTAACAGTCGCTGCATTAAAAATCGTGTCACGAAGCGGATGTGCCGGCCAGCTCGTACATCATACAGACGCGTCCTTCAACATCAAGCGCATCAACACAGACGTGCCCTTCAGTACCAAGCGCATCACAGAGGATGCGCCCCCATGCGTTCCCATACGACTAGTGGAACGTCAATCGACGCGCCCACTCAGCTGTCTATCGAATGTCAGAAATATTAAATGCTGAACTGACAGAGTTGGCAGCACACCTCCCAAAGTCTGAACAGTTGACAGCTTTTTCAGAAGACGAAGCGTCGGCAACGTCAGCATCATCATTTCTTTACTCCGACGGCTACTGCCACGTGGCCACCCAACCATCCGCATGTGCCTCAAAAGCCACGCACCTCAGACTTTTCACTGATCCCTAAAGACAGAAGAAAAGTCTCCATTTGAAGCTCTGCTTGCGCCTCAAAAGCCATGCGCCCCAGACTGCTCTCTGATCCCAAAAGACAGAAAGAAAGTCGCCTGCATGCGCCTCAAAAGCCATGCGCCCTGAATGGTTCGTGTCTCCTAAAGGTTACGAGCCAAAGTCTCCTCATGCGCCCAATCCTAAGCGCATTCCACCAGATCATCCCCCCATCAAATCCGAGATCTCCGAGCCTCGAGTCGACGACACGTGTCCTTTGACTCAACCCATCCAAGATTTCAGCAACAGAAAGATCTTCTCCTCTGCTACGTGTCGGCTCACAACAGCAGTATGAAGAATTCAACCCCTCAATCTGGGTGCATCGTCCATGCGCCTCCATCAGCAATCACCACGTGGCGTCCCCACGTACCGGCGTATCCTACATGTGCGCATGAGCAGCCAGCCTGCAAAACTATAAATAGAGGGATCATTTCCTTCTCATACACATGAAAAAGGGACTGAATATCCAACGAACAAACATATCACCAGAGAGGCAGATACAGACACTCAACGTCTTCCTCCTCTCGGCAAGCTCCAGCACCCAGAGCAATCCAAACCTTCAGAGAACCGATAACCGTCGTCAGTTCGTCAACGGAGTCAACGCATTACCACTCACTCCATCGGCACAAGGGACCCAGATAAACAAAAGTTTACTCCTAGGACTACATCTAAGTCCTATATTGTAACACTGTTCTGTTTGTATTGAAATTTGCAATCAAAGAATTTTAATGGCAAACAAGCTGGCGACTCTGCTGGGGACCTCTTTCTCCTCCACCGAAAAAGCTGTGTCGTAAACCGACGATGTGAAGGTGGACTCCTCCCACAAGACGCTGGTCGTACGCCTCATGAGAAGTTCATCTCTGAAGGAAGTGCGAGTCCTTCGAAGTGGCTGCCGAAGCCGAAGAAGACCCGCCGAGTCTGGGTGCGCAAGGTCGACGCCTCGGGCACCACCACCGAAGGGGATGCGCCGATCCAGCCTTCCCTTCCTGCTGACGTCCTCAGCAACCAAGATGTGCCCGTCGGTGTAACGCATCTCTCGGGGAAACGTGCGGCTAACCACGTTCCCCAGCCATCTCCCTCTCAGGCGAGGAAGATGCGTCGACGGAGCAGAAGCGCAACCAATGCCCCGCGCATCACCTCTGATGCGCCACAGAAGGTCTCTGTCTTTGACAGACTCACTCGCTGTAGTGGCGAGGAGAATTTAGATTCTGAGTACTATGCGCCCCAGCGGCCTGGTACGAAGAAGTCTAAGGCAGCACGGGCCATGCGTCCGAAACGTGCTATGCCAGCAACAAGCCAGAAGCATGCGCTCACAATCATACGCGCTGTTGATGGTAAGTTGTACAAGGTCGACTCGAGTGCTGCGGCGCCGAGAACGAGCCGACCTTCAAAGTCCTTGTCTCACTTGGGCGCATCTACTGCGTGCACAACTAAGTCGAGTAAGGCAAATCCAGTGGTCTTGAACTCCCGCGCCTCCTCCGGTTGTGCGTTTGAGGTCCGTTCAAGTCACTCCAAATATTGTGGTTTCTCCACTTCTGAACGGGATGCCTGTTTGGTATTAGATCAGGGGGCACAGCACTCACTTGACCACCCCGGCGCTTGGCCTTGCCATGCGCCTGAAGGGGGTGCAAAGGTGGCACTCTCCTCCAACGATCTGTGTAACGTGATTACTCACAAGCGTCGATCATGAGAGTTGACTGACAAGCACGATGCACCTCTCACGGGGCATACTTGTGTTGTGGTCAACATCAACTGCTGTTGCAAAGCAGCAGTCCCACCAAGGCAGTCGGTGTTCCAGCGGCTGCAACCATCGACACCTCTCCGACGTCGCCTCGGAAAGAAGGTGTCAACAGAAGAGGAACCAATGGTTGCATCATGCAACGTGATCTCCAACTCCTCGTCAGTCCGAAAGGCGACTGGCAGTTTCTCTTCCTCGTCCAAAAGCCAACCGAGGAAAACCAAGACAGCTGTCTCGTCCTCCGGAGTATTCGAAGGCACTCGAGCGAGGAAGAAGATCTTGGAGAAAGTTGGGGGTAGTCAGACCCTTGTGGAGCCTCCTTCCGAAGACGAGTATGTCCAAAGCACACCTGGGGCAGATCCTCGAGGCAAAATCAGCCTCCCAGAAGCTCCTGAAGACGAAGATATCCCCCAGAACATAGCTGGGGGTAGTCTAGCACCTGCGGACCCGAGTTCCGGAGAGGAAGAGGCCCTTCAAGACGGAGCTGATGGTAATCAGGCCCTTACAGACGCGCCTGTGGTGAATGTTCTCCCGAACATAATCGGGGGTAGCCAAGACGAAGCTCCAGGAGAGGCGACTCCCCTACAAGAAAGCGAGGCCGAGAGTGAGGCATCAACCCATCCATCCACTCCCGGCCGCGTCATGACAGTAAACGTGACTGGGGCTGATATCGAGTCTGATGCGCCGCCAACGGACCTCGTCCTGCGCATGGATACTCTGGAGGGAGGACTCAAAACCCTCTCTGCCTCCATACAAACACTGACTCAAGCAGTATTTGAGATACGGTCTGCTTTGGCGAAGACACCTTCTACCGGTCCCGATCCAGGGGCCAATGGAGAGTCGAGTGTACCCCTTCAACGGGTATCCTCGAACGCAGATCGCCGAGAAGCACCTCGGACGTCGGAGCCCTCAAATGCTCAACATCCGGTGGTACCACCTTCCCCGACTCCCAGCTCCACGGAAGACGTGGTCGAGATGATCAGGGACCTGCGCGAGCGCTTTGAGTCCAAGACGAGACAAGAGGAGCGCCAGAAGATGGGCATCCCCCAGCCTTATCCCCTCGAGTGGAACAAGGTGGTTTATCCTCCAATGTATAAACCATAAACACTGATGCCATACGACGGAAAGGACTCTCCGCGTCGCTATCTGACGTACTTCCAGTCACAAATGGGGCATCTTCTAAAGGAGGACGCGCTACTCACCAGTATATTTGTTGGGGCACTGAAAGGAGTGGCGTACGACTGGTACTGCAGCCTCTCCGACAATTCCATATCGTCCTTCGACGACTTGACGTGCCTCTTTCTCGATCGCTTCTACGACGGCGAAAAGGACATGACGATGGCGTCCCTCATAGAGATACGCCAGAAGGAGAAGGAAATGGTTCGGGTGTTCATCGAACGCTTCCGACAGGCCTGCTTCAGACTACCCCCGGGCATGCCAGAACATGCGCTTCTCTCCTCTTGCAGCATGAACATGCTGCCTGCAGTCAAACTCTGGCTTAACTCTACTCATCCTCCCGACTGGAGCTCCTTGATCATTGAAGCAGAAGCCACGGAGAAGAAGGCAGCCAATGCTCGTCTTCTGGGAGTCAGTTTCCCTGCCTTTGAAGACAAGGGGAAACGGCCTACAGCCAACAACCCCAGACGAGAAAGAAAGGGAAAACATGCATTGACTGTCAATGCCTCAAAAGGTGCGTCAGCATCTACCCAGAAGCCTCCACTTGCACCAAGGCCGAAGGAGGTTTATTCGTTCAACGACGAAGACACCCTGCAACTCTTTGAGATACTGAAGCAGGGTGACAAGATCAAGCTTCCGGACCCGAAGCATCCCGACGAGGTTGGGAAAGTGGACAACCCAAGGTACTGTCACTACCATCGGTTTGTCAGACACCCAACCAAGGACTGCTATGTCCTCAAGAATTACATCCAGCGCATGATCAATGCCGATGTAATCTTCGTCGACTACGAAAAGAAGACGGTGTCGACCAACGTGGTGTCACTCCAGTTCGGCACCCTGCCACCGACTACAACACAGGATGGCATCGTCCCCATCCCTAAGGCGATAATGGAGGTGGTTAACTTACCACCTACCCGTGACAACGTGAGTGGACTCATCCCACTCACCACATCTCGAGGAGAGGTCCTATGGGTTCACCCCGACCTTGTCTCCGAGGTGACTCAACCGGAGGTACGCCCTACCTCCAAATCCAAAGGCATGAAGATCAAGTCTTGCCGTACGGTCTCTTCTTCAACGGAAGAGGCACTTCCTGTGCAGACGCATTCACAACAGAACGTCCAACCCGACGAAGCTGCCGTCGAGGTGGTGCCTCCTTGCACCGTCCCTGCTGCCCAGGAGGAGGGTCTATCTAAGCCCTCAGCAGCCAATAAGCAGAAGCATGTGGAAGCTCGTTTCGACAGACCTCTACGAAAAAAGAATGCTTTGGGGCTAGCCAAGCCCCACAACTTCGACATACTGGCACAACTGGCCAGTACTCCTGCCCGCCTATCTTTGTTTGAGCTCCTGCGTCTTTCTAAAGACTCCCGAGAAGCTCTATGTGAAGCTCTGAAGGATGCTGAATCCTTTCTCAGTCAGGTCAAGCAGCCTGAAGATCTCCCAACTACATGTACGCACTGTCATTGTGCAGATGAAGTTATCCCAAACATAACTTTCACCCAACAAGACATGCTGCTCAAGCACAACCGATATAACCGGCCGCTGTATTATACAGGGTATATCGGTTCAGTCCAGGTGAAGCGGATTCAGATCGATCCGGGGTCTTCCCTCAGCATCATTCCGAAGACGCTGCTCTCAACATTGGGGATCCCAATGTACCAGCTGGCGCCCTCCAACACAATAATCAGTGGCTTCAACGCCAGCAAAAGCGAGTCGTTGGGCAAAATTTGGCTGAAGTGTCACATCGGTAATCTCAGAACTGAGGTGACCTGCTACGTTGTGGATGCCGATGTCAACTATAATATCCTGCTCGGTCGACCTTGGCTGCATGAGTACATGGTGGTGCCATCCACGCTCCACCAGTGTATGAAGTATGTGTCCACCAACGGCGTCATCCGGACGGAGTTCGCAGACATTGACCCTATCAAAGGGATTGAAGCCTACTTCATCGATGCTGACTTATACAAGTCGCCTGACGAGGAGGAAGCCTATGATGCTGACGACGAAGTAGAAACGGCAGCAGAGCCGGACATGGAGCCTGAGGTTACTCCCGATGCTCCTTTGAAGATTCGACTCAAAGGCAAACCGCCTCAGAAGTTGCCTCCCATGAGCATTAAGCTACCCGGGAAAGCACCAGCTGATCCTGAAGCTCCCCTGAAGATACGGCTCAAGGGAAAGCCGCCTCAAACATCGGCTTCCCTCGTAGCAAAACTACAGGGGAAGACGCCAGTCACTGGAGGCACAGCGGAGGCACCTCTGAAGGTGCGTCTTAAAGGCAGGCCGTCGCCATTCCAGCCGCCAGAGAAAGCCCATGTAGTCCTCTCGGACTCCAAGACCAACGCTGTGGTAGACTCTCCCGATCCTACTCCAGTGCTTACAGATAAAGAGCTGAGGGATTATATCTCCACTGACGTAGATGCCCCCTCACTGGACAATGTAATCCCGCAGGATAAAATCTCGTATTTCATCAATAATAGAGTGTCTTTTAATTATTCTTGTCTTCCACATTGGAATGCCATGTATACATTAGATAACGCTCTATGGTCGTTGTAAACACAAATAACGACCGTCCATCATGTAAATCGAGTAGTCCCGTCCCAAGGGGTCTGTTATATAGTCCCACCTCGGAGTCGAGACGAAGAATCCATCATCTTCGGCAAAGTTGAGCGTCATCAAGACCTTCCGCCACTCGAGCCAGAACCAGATGTCGGCAGAATGCAACTCTACCGGTACACGGACAAGGCAAAGTACCTCATCCAAAAGATGGGTTACGACCTGAAGAGCAACAAAGGCCTCAACTATGGCAAGGGTCGACGTCTCCCTCTCCGGCTTCGAACTTCTAAAGGGAAGCCACAGTACTACTACAACCGGACTCGACGGGGGGTAGGCTATGTCACGCCACCATCAACTCCAGAGAGCTCAGACGCAGAAGAAGTAGAACATTCTCACTCGTCTGAAGCGTCAATATGGGACTCTGATACAAGTATCGGCTCAGTCTTTAAGAGAGTGCTGTCAGCCAACATGATATCAGCACAACCTCAAGAAGATGAAGGCGAAGACCAAGCACCAGAATTCTTCGAAGAAGAACCCTGGGCTCAACGCCTAGGACAACAATGGGAGTCTCATTTTGAATTACGTGAACCTCCCACCGAAGACAAAGTCGAGCAGATCGACCTTGGGGATGGATCTTCTTCCAAACCCATCTTCATTAGCAAAAGCCTAAAAGGAGAAGACCGAGAGTCTTTAATCCAGCTGGCTAAAGAGTATATCGACATCTTCGTCTTGAGCTACAAAGATATGCCGGGACTTGATCCCCAGATCGCGATGCATAGGCTGAACATCCTACCTGATGCCAAGCCTATCAAACAACAGCAGCGGCGCTTCCGTCCGGACATTATGAATGCCATCGATCAGGAGGTGGACAAGCTCTTGACTAGCGGCTTCATCCATGAAGAGCAACACCCAGATTGGGTAGCCAACGTCGTCCCCGTCACCAAGAAGAATAGAAAGATACGAGTCTGTATCGACTTCAGGGACCTCAATTCTGCTTGCCCGAAGTACGAATTCTCGCTTCCAATCACTGACGTGATGATCGACAACACATGTGGCTTCGAGCGCATGTCCTTCATGGACGGGTATTCTGGCTACAACCAGATAAAGATGTTCCCTGACGATGTAAAACACACGTCATTCAGGACTCCAAAGGGCGTTTTCTGCTACACAGTGATGCCCTTCGGCTTAAAGAACGCTGGTGCGACATATCAACGTGCTATGAGTATTATTTTCCGTCAGCACCTTTGCAAGACAGTCGAATGCTATATTGACGACATCGCAGTCAAGAGCCGTCTCAAAGGAGATCACCCGCAAGACCTGAAGACAGTCTTCGATCTCATGCGGGCGCATCAACTCAAGATGAACCCTGCTAAATCCTTTTTGGGGGTTTCTAGCGAAAAGTTCTTGGGCTTCATCATCACGACGAAAGGCATTCATGTCGATCCCGAGAAGACCAAAGCCATCCTTGATATGGACCCTCCGAAGAACCTTCAAGAACTTCGAGGCCTACAGGGACGTCTGGCATATATCCGGAGGTTCATAGCAAACCTTTTCGGCAAATATCAACCCTTCACCCAGCTCATGAAGAAGGGAGTCTCTTACGTCTGGACAGAGGAATGCCAAAAGGCTTTCGACGACATCAAAGCCTACTTGACGAGCCCACCAGTCCTGGTGGCACCCGTCGCCGGCAAATCGTTTCTCCTTTATGTCCGTGCCATGGATCATTCCCTCGGCGTGCTGCTAGCTCAGAACAGCGATACAGGCTATGAGCAAGCAATCTACTACCTCAGTCGAATGCTCATCGGGGCCGAACACCGGTACAACCTCGTCGAAAAGGAGTGCTTGGCTTTGGTGTTTGCCATCCAGAAGACTCGCCATTATGTCTCAGGCCAGACAATTCATGTCATTTCCCGAGTCAATCCGCTCAGGGTCCTCATGACGAAGCCAGGATCACTGAACTCCCGGCTAGCCACATGGGCGATCTTGCTAACACCATACAACATGGCGTTCGTTCCACAGAAGGCTGTTAAGGGTCAAGCTCTGGCCGACTTTTTAGCTGCACACCCCATCCCAGAGTCCTCAAGGCTCTATGAAGACATCCCGGATGAGGTCCAAGAATCAAACGTCACCGAAGAAGGCTCCGTCTGGCGGATGTTTTTCGATGGCGCTTCAAGAACAGGCCCCAAAGGCCAAATCATCGCAGGAGTGGGGGTGGTATTAGTCTCCCCCGATCAACTGGTCATCCAGCATGCTTACTCCCTTTCGAAGCCGTGCTCCAACAACGTTGTCGAGTACAACGTGCTCATTATGGGACTCCAGCTAGCGCAACAGCTGGGGGGGAATCATCTGGAGGCCTACGGCGACTCGAAACTCATCGTAAACCAGATCAGATGGCAATACGAAGTTTGCCATAAAGATCTGATCCCTTACCACGAAGTTGCATTGAACATCGTTTCAACCTTCATCGGGTTCTTCATCGAACACGTACCTCGTCTACAAAATCTAGAGGCTGATGCTCTGGCTGGCCTCGCAGCCTCCTTGGCGGCACCCCTCGAAGCTCAACACTACGTCACGGTAGTGGGTCGAGACTTGGTCTGTCCTAAAAACAACCTGCGCTCACAGGTGGCCCACGCCATGTCAACTGGTGCCGGTGTTAACGTCCGAGATTGGAGATTCCCGTTCATCGACTTCGCTATCTATAGAATTCTTCCAGAGGACCCGAAAGAAGCCATCTTAGTCAGGAGATGCTCTCTTCGATTCTACTACGATACAGCCACTAAAATGTTGTACCGATGCTCCTACGATTGACTTCTCCTTCGGTGTTTGTCTAACGAAGAAGCAGCCGAAGCCCTTCGAGAAGCTCACGATGGAACCTGCGGGGCCCATCAGCCTGGCCCTAAGTTGCAGGATCGACTGCGACGCATGGGCTACTACTGGCCAACCATGGCCGCTGACACTGTCGAATATGCTAAGAAGTGCCATGCATGCCAGCTTCACGCAGATTTCATTCATACACCGTCCGAACCACTACATCCTGCAGTCGTCTCCTGGCCCTTCGAAGCTTGGGGCATGGACATTGTGGGACCGATCACCCCTCCTTCATCAAGAGGACACCGCTTCATCCTAGCAATCACCGATTACTTCTCCAAATGGGCAGAAGCAGTTCCGCTAGCAGAAGTGAAAAGCTCCAGAGTGATCAGCTTCATTAAGCACCACGTCATCTACCGTTTCGGGGTGCCCTGGAGGATCATCTACGACAATGGTCCTCAGTTCATCAGCCACATTTTTAGCAGATTCTGTGATAAGAATCGTATTCAAAACGTGGCATCAACCGCCTACAATCCGGCTGCAAATGGATTAGCAGAGGCGTTTAACAAGACTATCGTCAGGCTACTCAAAAAGGTCGTGTCATCTAATAAATGCGACTGGGACAAAAAGCTTGGCGAATGCCTTTGGGCCTACCGCACAACGGTACGGACCCCAACAGGCAACACACCATTCTTCCTGGTCTACGGGAGCGAAGCGGTACTGCCTCTCGAGATTCAGATACCTTCACTTCGTGTAGCAATCACAAACCAACTCACAGAAGAAGACAATCAATGTCGTCGTCTGCGGGAACTGGAGGCACTTGATGAAAAGCGTCTCCTGGCTCAACAACGCATCAAACTCTACCAAGCCCGTATATCACAGGCTTTCAACAAGAAGGTCAAGCAGAGGACTTTCCAAGTTGGCAACCTGGTTCTGGCAGTCAGAAGGCCGATGGTGTTAACTCACAAGACACCAGGGAAGTTCGTACCCAAGTGGGAAGGACCTTTCATCATAGAGACGATATACTCAAACGGTGCTTACCGCCTCGCCAAACCCAATGGGGACTTGTTCATGATGCCCATCAACGGCAAGTTCTAAAGAAGTACTACTCTTGACATCTTTCAGACATGTGCTTCCACCAGGGGATCTGTAGACCCAATCATCAGGGCTCACAGATAATTTCCTTCTACAAAATCGTACGCTTCCGGAACCCAGCTGTTCCGTAGCATCCTCCAGTAGAAGGACAACCACATCCACATCACCTCTGAGTCGTCCCCCCTACACACTATAAGGCGAATCTTACACCCCGTAAGACTACGCTACCCTTCATGTTTACCATGTCCACATTACCTCTGAGTAAACATTCCGTACAGACAACCCCTGCGTTGCCGTACATTGATCGCAGAACTTCCACGTCCACATCACCTCTGAGTAGTTCCGCGTATCCTCCAGGATCATTCCTACCACGTCCATAACACCTCTGAGTAGGGTGATTCCACCACTTGAACCCCATATTTGCCACGTCCACATTACTTCTGAGCAAACATGTTGGTTCTTTCAAACTTATTATCTGTACCTAAAAACCAAGGTGCGCAAAAGATAATAGGTCCACACAAATCATCAAGTTCATGACAACAAAAATGAATACATCATAAAAAGTTGTGTACTTCTTTATTTTTTAAAAAGAAGAGAAAGTAAAGGACTACACTTTCCCCAGCAAGAGTTGCAAAAGTACAAAAAGAAGAGGCTACAATCCCTAAGCATCCCCATGGTTGGCTGAAAGCTCTCTAACTCGGCGTCTCAAGTCTGCCGTACGAGTCTCCACAGTCGCCAGGACTCGACGCTCAGCTTCTTGACGTATCAATTCAACAGCCTCAGCAGAAGTATCGTTCTCATGCTTCTCATCAAGCTGTTGTCGCTGCTGAGCCAGGGCAAGAGTCCACTGAGTGAAAGTTGCCTCCTCCTTCTTGAATGCTACGTGTTTAGCCTGAACACGTTCGGCATCTAACTGGAATCGGGCCCGCTGGTCCTCAAGGCGGCGGATCTGGGCGTTGATCTCCGCGATATTAGCGTCCAACGCGGCTCGCGTTTCCACTGTCTCCCGCATGGACTAAGACAACCGCTCTACCGTAGCTTCAGTCTCAGCCACTTCGTGCTCCCAGACACTCACGGTGGCCTGGTAGGAAGACTCAATCTCGGCGATCAGCTTCCCCTTCTCCGTATCTATCAAAACGGAGAGGTCATTTCGCTGGATGCGCTGAAGTTCCGAGAGCCGCTGGTCCAGCTCAACTACCGAAGCCTCCAGGATCTCGGCCATATGATCATGACCTTGGTGAAGATGGATCAGGTCAATATATGGCATTGCCAGAGTTCTTGCCGTCGCAAAGCTCCCGTTGGCATCCATCACCGCAGATACACCCTTCTGCAGCATTTTGTACACTGTCTCAACGATGAATTTCATATATTCATCTGCGTCCACCAGCACCTGTGGCGTCATAGCAGGGGTTGGAGGAGCTACTCCAGTCGGCGGACCGGAAGAGGACCCGTCGACCTCAACCAGCGAGGCTGGAACCTCGGTATCAGTAGGCTCTTCATCAATAGGGGCCTGACTACTAGCCCGAGGAGCCAAGGGAACAGAAGAAACCGGGACAGGCGTCGAGATTGTACCCCAAGTGGAAGAAGCAACAGAGGGTTCCATCACACCCTTACCCTTCCCAAACTCGGAAGTACTACCGACGTCAGCGGCCACCTCTCCAGTCCTCAACGTGCTGTCACCAGCCAATACTTCCCCTGGCAGAACAAGGAGATCAACACTTACCTCCTGACTCGTCCCTGAAGTCAGGACCGCCAGACGAGTCTCTTCATCAAATCCCTCTACAGGGACAGGACTTGTCGCTACCTCCTGATTGGTAGCCACCTCAGCCTCCGTCGCTGAGTCTGGGGTAGGGCTCGGCAATGATGCAGCCGACCTCCCCTCATCATAACAAGGAGGGGAATCAACCCTCTCCTCTGTTCCAACCATCTCTGTTGCCCCCGCAACAGGCTCTTGTAACTCTGGAGCATCGTCATCCGAAGACGACGAACTCCACTCCATATCATCATCACGAAGCCCCGTGTCTGCTGGATCCTCAACGTCCAAGGCCCTCACGGCAGCTGGCACCATCCCAGAAGTTGCTGCAACCTCTGCATCTCTTTTAACAAAGTCTAGAGATAGTAAAACCTCTGCAGGGACATCTCCGGGACTCTCCTCTATTGGAGACATTACCATCGGAGGTATGCGCTCGTCAGAAGAGCTTGCTACCTCCTTTGGTTTACTGACACCCAGTTTTGAAACACGGGTCTTCTTCTTCAACGATCCCTACAAGGAGAAAAGCACAAGTCACCAAAATGACAAGATGAGCCAAAAATTATAGAGGACTCCTTACCTCAGCAGGAGCTGATTCTACTGACGGTACGGGTGGCATACCCGTTGCCTTTGGAGTTGTCGTCTTTCTCGACCTTTTTGGTACAGACTAGCCGGATTCCGCGTCAGCCCGCCTCTTCCCAACAAGGGGATCTCTCACTGATGCTGCAGCGGCAGCCCAATATCCCGCCAATTCTGGTGGACGATATGATCGAGCCACCATCAACATGTTCGCCGTAGCCTCCAGCTGAGTTCCAATGATGAAACTAGTCTCTCTATCATAACCTGGAGACGCAGTATTCATTGTGCAATACAGCTTAGCTGCCGAATACAGGATATATGGCCGAGGGTTGCGAACGGGCGCCGTAAACTGAACACCAGTGCACCCGGCATTGTAATATTGCCAGCCCCGGGCTCCATCCAGCAAACTGTCGATGAATCCCAGACTGTTACTGGGATTCCGTCGCATTAGCTGTGTATAGCCAAACTGGCGAGCGAACCGGCTGGGCAGATATGGCTCCAGATAACACATATTCTGGTTCCGATAGACCAAGTGAGAAGGCCGAATACTTTGCAATCGGCAGAGTAATCGCGTCCTCACCAGAGTCGACTAAATCTTGGTCAGCCTCGAAATCTTTGAAGATGGGGCCAACCTTGACAATCTCCCACCCCTGAAGGTAGGATAAAACTCTCCTGCAAACGGGGATGCCAGTGTATAACCACTTCCTCTTGTAGAAGCGGCGGATAAAGGCATCTCCTTCAATATGATCCTCCTCCGGACCTGGACTCATCACGTTCGGATGATGCTGAATCAGTCATCCCATAAGATAATGGAATGGCAGTTCAGCCCGGGGAAAGTTATCATTTTTACCTCTCCCCTGGATCACGTCATCAGCAAAAGTCCTCAAACCCTGCAACAGGTTACACACCATCGCGGGAAGGAGAGCTAAGGGACGTCCAAAGGCCAACTTTACGGCAGGCAAAATAAGGTTCCGGTGTACCCTCTCCACTGCACCAGAACCGCCCACAAACACACAATCTCGGAGCCATATCATCAAATATACTGTCAGCACCGCCTTAGACGACATCCGGTGCGCACAGTGCCAGAAGCAGCTATACGCATTCTCGCTATCCTCATTGGAACGAGGAGTCCTCTCGTCCAGCCGGCTTATCTCAGAAGTCACTTCCGCAGGTTTCGGCCCTTGCGGAGTCGTAAACCGGATCCTCGAGGGGTCCGCCAAATCCTGCTTGAAAACATAATCCCTCCAAGCAGTCACATGAGGCTGGGTCTTGCCTTTGTCCTTCCGGTGCATCAAATAATGATGGCTCGCCACTTCTTTGAAAACGACCATCATCTTCGAGTCCTTATTTTCCAGAACCTGGATCTCTTCATTCGACGAGAAATATTCCTCGTACGGTTCTGAGCCCCAGGGAAGCTTGGACACTTCGTACATCTCATGGAGAGCCAACTCCAACTCCCCCACTGGAGTGTAGAAGGTACCAGTCTAGGTATTATGCGCCCCGACAGACATGTGCCTATACCACCATGCTTCTTATTCAAAGTATTCCAAAACTTATCCAAAAGTTTTGAAAACTTTGAAGGGGGTCTTGTAGAAGCAAGAAATTTCATAACCAAAAAGCCCATGCGCCAGACTACATGCGCCAGAGCTCGGACAAAGTACTCTACGGCCAAAACAAGAAGTAAAGACATTGAAAGAGGACTTTTTATTTAACATATAAAGTCTATTACATGTCTAAGAAAAGATTGTACAAAGGAGAATTTCTATAAAGAAAAGATCCTAAGTCTACAACCAGCAGCCACCATGCGCCCTCAGGCAGGCGCAGCAATCATCATGCGCCCTCGGTCAGGCACATCCCACCATGCGCCCTCAGCAAGGCGCATCCTTTTCAGCAGCTCAGTTATGTGCATCCCTTCAGCAGCCCAGTTATGTGCCACCCTTCCAGCCAGACTCACCTGATAAGTGCTTCGACTAATGAAGCATTTATTGAGTACTAGAGAAAGGGCTCCCCAAACCAAGGAAGAGAAGAGCACCACAAATTTGTGGCCAGGGGAGGCTTCGAAAGAGCCTCCAAAGACCAAGGAAGACCGCAATCGAAATACGGCTAAAGGAGCAGCTTCCAAACCCACCAGAGTGGGCAACACCCACTTTGAAGGAAAAAAGAGCCTAGCATCGCCATTCCGATCTACGGCTCTTCCTGCACAACGAAGACGAGGCCCGGGCATCCCTATCTTTGGATGTAACAGGCACCTTCCGTCTGCCTCGGAAGCCCTCGACTCCGGCTTTTGGATGTAACAGTCACCTTCAAGTGCATCAATGAAGACATGGCGTCGCATCTTCACCCTCGGGAGCACTTCGTCAATAGAATGCACTCGAATACACAAGTTCATGTCGAAAAGAAGTGAGAGAACGAGAAGCAAACTTTCTCTCCATGCTACTATTTATAGGCCGGGCAAATCAAACCCATGCGCCAGGTGGATGGCTCTCCGAATTCCGTACAATGAATTTACATCTAATGGATGAACCGGACGCTTCGAATTCAGCTAAATCAAGACGGCTATTTAAAGCACTCGAAGAACATAACAGTCGCTGCATTAAAAAACGTGTCACAAAGCGGATACGCCGGCCAGTTCGTGTATCATACAGACGCGCCCTTCAACATCAAGCGCATCAACACAGACGCGCCCTTCAGTACCAAGCGCATCACAGAGGATGCGCCCCTATGCGTTCCCATACGCCTAGTGGAACGTCAATCGACGCGCCCACTCAGCTGTCTATCGAATGTCAGAAACATTAAATGCTGAACTGACAGAGTTGGCAGCACACCTCCCAAAGTCTGAACAGTTGATAGCTTTTTCAGAAGACGAAGCGTCGGCAACGTCAGCATCATCATTTTTTTACTCCGACGGCTACTGCCACGTGGCCACCCAACCATCCGCATGTGCCTCAAAATCTATGCGCCTCAGACTTTTCACTGATTCCTAAAGACAGAAGAAAAGTCTCCATTTGAAGCTCTGTATGTGCCTCAAAAGCCATGTGCCCCAGACTGCTCTCTGATCCCAAAAGACAGAAGGAAAGTCGCCTGCATGCGCCTCAAAAGCCATGCGCCCTGAATGGTTCGTGACTTCTAAAGGTTACGAGCCAAAGTCTCCTCATGCGCCCAATCCTAAGCGCATTCCACCAGATCATCCCCCCATCAAATCCGAGATCTCCGAGCCTTGAGTCGACGACACGTATCCTTTGACTCAACCCATCCAAGATTTCAGCAATAGAAAGATCTTCTCCTCTGCTACGTGCCGGCTCACAAAAGCAGTCTGAAGAATTCAACCCCTCGATCAGGGCCATCGTCCATGCGCCTCCATCAGCAATCACCACGTGGCGTCCCCACGCACCGGCGTATCCTACATGCGCGTATGAGCAGCCAGCCTACAAAACTATAAATAGAGGGATTATTTCCTTCTCAGACACACGAAAAAGGGTCAAAATATCCAACGAACGAACATATCACCAGAGAGGCAGATACAGACACTCAACGTCTTTCTCCTCTCGGCAAGCTCCAGTACCCAGAGCAATCCAAACCTTCAGAGAACCGATAACCGTTGTCAGTTTGTCAACGGAGTCAACGCATTACCACTCACTCCATCGACACAAGGGACCCAGATAAACAAAAGTGTACTCCTAGGACTACATCTAAGTCATATATTGTAACACTGTTATGTTTGTATTAAAATTTACAATCAAAGAATTTTAATGGCAAACATGGGGTACCACCTCCTCAGGTTGCTTCTGTACCAATTCAAGTTGATCCCAGTCAGTTTGGTGCTGGGGGTCATAATTATCACGCTATTCCTCCTCCCAACAATTCTAACCAGCCTATCAATTCCCAAACCTCAGAGGATGCTAATGAGGCTGTAAAACTCCTGCGCACTCAGTTTGAGGCCTTCAAGTAGAAGGATGTCCTACAAAGACTTGGCATAAAACAACCGTATCCTACAGAATGGAAGGAGGTTCCATTTCCTCCTAAATACAAGCTTCCAGCCATTATATTGTTTGATGGCAGCACCTCTCCAAGTGATGACTCAATCACTTTAAAGTGATGACTGACCAATTACAACCAAATGATGCTCTTCTTACTAGAGTGTTCGTCGGTTGTTTAGTCGGTACAGCATACGACTGGTATCATAGTTTGCCAGATGGCTGCATAACTTCTTTTGCTGGTTTCAAGCAAATGTTCTTGGAACAGTTTTATGAGGGAGTCAATGACATGACAATGTCTGCCCTCATTAAGATCAAGCAAAGACACAATGAATCCACAGAAAGTTTCATTGAAAGATTTCGTCGAGAGGCACTTAAAATGCCTTTAGGAACCCCATCTACTGTAACAATAGACACCTGCAAATCAAACTTGTTGCCTATTATCAGTATGTGAATGGGATCTACACAATTCTAGGATTGGCCCTCTTTCATTGTGAATGCCAAGACGGCAGAGGTCAGTGCCAAAAAGTTCAAACAGTTAGGAGTTCAAAGGACTCATCCTAACCAGGATGAACATTCTACACCCGGAGGTAATAATCGCCAGAATAGCCGCAAGAGTAAAGAAATACTGGCCATTAATCTCAAGGGCAAGGAGTCATTGGCTGTTAATTTTGCTCAAACAACACCTACTCCATCAGCACCACCACAGAAAATACCTCGTCCAAAAGAAGTGTATTCTTTCGACGAAGATGATACTTTGAGCATCTTCGATTGCTTGATCAAAAGCAATAAGCTTCAACTGCCAGAGGCAAAACGGTCGAAAGAAGTGGGTAAAACTGATCACCCTAAATATTGTGTTTATCACAGATTTATAGGGCATCCAACCAGAGCATGCTACATGCTCGAAGGCAAAATCCATGAGATGGTCAACTCTAGAGTAATTACTCTTCTGCAGGATGAGAAGACGGTGACTGCTAATGTGGTTTCTCTACAATTTGGTGATTTTCTACCATAACTTGTACAAGATGGTGTTGTCCCCATTTCGAGGACTACTCTCAAGATCGTAAATCTTCTACCTTCTCAAAATGAAGGTCTCGTTCCACTATCGACTGACAGAGGAGAGATTATGTAGATTCACCCAGATCTGGTGGTAGATTTTGAAATGCCTTTCTCTTCTAAGCAAAAGAAGCACTCCAAAGCTAAATATAAAAGCTGCAATATAGTATCCTTTGAACCAGTAGCAGATAAAGAAATTCTAATGGGCACTAGATCTGAGAAACCCTATCTTCGAGAATATCCTGAGAATCAAAAGAATCCTGCCCCATCTATATCACCTGCTCCTGCTGAAAATATACCATCTACATCCCTGCCGATGGTAGAACCAACTCCTCCTAAACCGATATCAGCAGATAAGGGAAAACAACCTGTCCGTTTTGACAAAGCACTGAAGAAGTCCTCATCTCTTGGACTTGAAAAGCCATATAATTTTGACATATTGGCTTAATTAGCTAATACTCTAGCAAGATTGTCGATCTTTAAACTCTTACGCCTCTCAAAAGAAACTCGAGAGACGTTAAGTGAAGCTTTAATGCAGGCTGATGCTCGTCTTACTCTTCTCAAAAAGCCTGAAAAGGAGCCAGTCAGTTGTGCACATTGTCATAGTGTATTTGAACTAATGCCCAATATTACTTTTACACAAGATAACATGTTGTTAGAAGACAATCGTCATGATCGTCCTCTCTATTTCACAGGGTATGTGGATACCATGAAAGTTAATCGTATTCTGATTGATCCAGGGTCTGCTCTTAGTATCATGTCGAAGTCTTTGCTAGATGCTTTGAAGATTCCAGTGCATAACCTCTCTACAACTATCACTACCATCTTGGGGTTCAATCAAGAAAGAAGTGAACCTTTAGAAAAGATACGCCTGAAACTTCAAATTGGCAATCTTCGTACTAAAGTAACTTTCTATGTGATCGACAATCACGGCTCATACAATGCTTTGTTAGGAAGACCATTCCTCTATGAACACAACATTGTACCTTTTACTCTTCACCAATGTTTCAAATATGTGGATGGTAACGGAGAAGTCCAAAAAGAGGTTGCAGATCTGAATCCTTTCAAAGGAGTTGAAGCATACTGCAACGATTATCGTATGTACAAGGAGGAATTCATGAAGGTGGTACTGGCAATGGACACAGATAAAGAACAGAAAAGTATACCAAATAATACTCTGGTGATCCCTGTCAAAGACCATACTTCCTGTCCTCAGTCTTCCAAACCACTGACCATCTATCTTCCTTCTCACGAGAAATAGGCTATTGGTGATAGCCAGGAACAAAGGGAGCTCACCTCTTCTGAGCCGCTTGTAATCGACCTTCGTCGTAAAAAGCCCCCTCCTCCTTTTCGCTCTTATTCTTCCCCTCTTGTCATCAATCTGACTAAGCCTGTTAAGGCTAAAGGTCCTGTTGTAAATGATGGTATAAAAATTAATAAAGCATCTCCTTTGCAGTATATTGATATCTCTTACTATACTCAATGCTATTTGGATATGCTAGATAACTTTAAACCACTTACAATAGGAGTCGTATCATCTCTACAAAAGTAGTATCATTGGATTCAATACAAGAATCATACTTCTTAGTTTCGTTTCGAAAGAAAGATGAAAGGCCTATACTTTTTAATAAAAGAGAGAAACAAAAAGTCATGCTCTATAATGATAATAGAGATGATACATGAAGACTACAACTACGTCGCTATAGTCCACAAGCCAAAGCAATCATCCGTAAAATAGGCTATGATTTCAGAACAGGCCTCAACAGCGGTAAAGGAAGATGAACTCTCTTTCGTATTTCTGTTCCAAAAGGAAAATCACAACAATATCACAGTAAATCGAAGCGGGGTTTAGGCTATACTTCACCACTTTCGACTCCAGAACTTTCTGAATCTAACGAAGAAGAACGATCTAATTCTGCTGATTCTATCTCATGAGATTCTGATACCAGCATTGGTCATGTTCATCGGATAACAGTATTTTCTAATATGGCGTCTGTCGAATTCTCGGAAGACGATGAATATGACATTGAAGAAGCTCCTGAAGTGGACCCTTGGACACAAAGGATGGACAATCTGTGGAAACTTCATTTTAAACAACGAGAACCACCTACTGAGGATCAATTAGTCCAAATTGATATTGGAGAGAAGGGCGTATCTTGACCAATCTTCATTAGTAAGAATCTCCCTGAGAATGATAAACAAGAAATAATTCACCTTATTCGTGAATATGTTGATGTCTTCGCCTGGAGTTATGAAGATATGCCGGGATTAGATCCTCAAGTTGCAACTCGTAAGCTTAACATCTTGCCAAAAGCTAAGCCAGTCAAACAACAACAACGACGATTCAAGCCTGAAATGATGGATGCAATTGATGATAAAGTCAAGAAGCTCATAGCTTGTGGTTTTATCAGAGAAGAATAGCAACCTGACTGGGTAGCCAACATTGTACCAGTCTTAAAAAAGACCGAAAAAGTTTGGGTCTGCATAGACTTTCGGGATCTCAATGATGCTTGCCCTAAAGATGAATTCCCTCTCCCAATTACTGATGTTATGATCGACAATACATGTGGATTCGAGCGAATCTCTTTCATGGATGGATTTTCTGGGTATAATCAAATCTGGATGAATCCTGAAGATGAAAAACATACTTTGTTTTGTATTCCTCGTGGAGTATACTATTATACAGTCATGCCATTCGGTCTTAAGAACGTAGGTGCAACTTACCAGCGGGCTATGAGTACTATCTTTCGAGATCATTTACGAAAGACTATCGAATGCTATGTTGACGATATTGCTGTCAAAAGTCGTCTAAAAGAAGATCACATTCAAGATTTAAGAACTATTTTTAATCTAATGTGCCAGCATCTTTTCTTCAAAAACTGAAGTGACTTTTCATTCATTCACTTTCTTTGACTTATCATTCATTTGGCATTTATTGTCTCTTGTTTTAAATAATATGAATTCACGTCCTTTACACCTCTGAATTTCGATTATTTACATCAACAACTTGTCATGTCCTTATTACCTCTGATAAAGTTGTCTATTGAAATAACAGTATTACTAAACTTTATATTCTGCAACGTCCACATTACCTCTGAGCAAATATAATGAATATTGTCATTTTCTAAACCATGAAATATATCATGTCCAGTACCTCTGAATATGTTTTCTATTCTATTACTTATATCTATAGCAAGATATGTAACAAGTAATGGAACCACATAAAAAGTCTTTATTATTTCTTTTTGCAAGAAAAGAAAAAGAGTATATTGTAACAAAAAAAAAGACAACAAAATTTGTCCATTTTACTCCGAAGGATAGGTGATAAGTTCTGCAATTTATTTCTTCAGAACTTGCACTCTTTCATCACGAGAATCTAGCACTCTCCGCCTGGCTTCAACTCGTCCTGATTCAGGATCGAAAGGTTGTAGAGCAGCAGTTCAACGTGTTAGTTCTTTATTCTGAAGACGTTCAAATTCCTTCTTCTGGTCCTTCACAACCTCTACCTGATCAACACCAGATTGGTACAATTAATTTTCTTGTTCTATGTTTTGCTTAACAGTCTGGAGTTCTGCTTGAAGTTGAGCAATTTTGGCTTCTAGATCAGCAGCCTTTTCCTCTTCCTCTGTAGCCTTAGTCTTATGACTCTCAGCCATAACAGTTGTATCAAAGATTTGAATGTCTAACTCGGAGGATTGTCTAGTGAAAGCCAGCAGGAATGCTTCAAAATCGGCTTTACTAATTTTTGCTTCTCGAACCATAGTTTCATATTCCGTGTTTACTAGTGGCTCGATATCTCTTTTTCTCAGCTCCTTATAAGCCTTAATTGATCCCTCTAGCTCATCCAAAATATGTTCCAAGAATGAAGCCTGAGCCTCGTCTCCTTGATTGCGGATGCCTTCGATCAAGAATGTAGTGGGAGTTCTAACATTACTAAAAGGGACATCCTCTCTCTCCATAACTTTATGAACTAAGGGTTCCAGAGAGGTAAAGAAGACTATTGTGAAAGAGGCCACCATAAATTTGTTAGCTGCCATAGTTCCTGGAGTGGCTACTATGTTTGCAGAAGTTTTCACAGCTTCAGCAGGTAGAGGTACTTCATCTGGAGCGCTAATATGAGAAGAGCTTCCTTCCCCTGCTACAGTTCCAGTAGGTACTTTTGCAAATCACATGTGTTATTTATGTTGATAACATATAATGCTAAAGGTGCTATGACAAGTTGTTCATATTTAGAAATTTACCTGAGCTGGGTACATTACAAGGAGTCTCAACAGTTTTAACTGTCTCGGACTGAAGCTTCAACAGAGTCTCTGTAGACATAGCTTGACTACTGCCAGCTCCTGATTCAGTCTGAGGTGGCAGAGTTACTGGAGTTTCATTTACTAATTCTGCTGCCACCTTAGACATCTCAGGCTGCTCAGTGACCGTGGGTTCATTAACCTCAGAAGGATTGATATGTTCTTCATCATTAACCGCATTCTCCTCGCCTTCAGCAGTTGAAAGATCTTCATCAACTGGGAGTTCTTGTGATAATGGTGCACTCACTAAAGTTCATTTTTCTTTAGTGATGTTATTCCAATCATCATCATAGGTTTCATTATCAAAATCGCAACCGGTCAATACGTCAATCATTGCCTCTTCTGAATGAGTAGATACTTGAGCTTGTGGAGTATCTTGTGGAGGTAAATCCTGCTTTGGAGAGGAGGCACTAGAGGCTCAACAGGGGGCGTCTCGATCTTTTCTTCAATCTTCGGAGTGAGCAAATCTTTGGAAGACATTTTATACAGAAAGGAAAGAAATTGACAATATCTACGAAAGTTTTGTTCTATTTATAGACAGAACAACTAGATAGTCAACCTCGAGAACTGATTCGACTTTTAGAAAGAAGCCCAACTGTTCATTCATTTACAACTATTCATTCATTTATAACTGATCATTCATTGTCCTTTTTTCGAAAACCGACGTGATTGTTCATTCATTCATTCTCTTTCTTGAGAGTTGAAATGACTATTCATTCATTCAATGTCTCTTCCTCGAAAATCGAAGTGACTGTTCACTCATTCACTTATCATAACGAGAATTCACGTCCCTCACACCCCTGAATTCCAAATATTTACATCAGCAACTTGTCACATCCATATTTTCTCTGGATTCTGTTTTCTATATCAGTACATCAAAATCAAATTATAAAAGGAAGAAGGAGAGAAAATCATTCTTTATTTTCTTTAAAAAAACATAAATACATCTTGATGGAAATCTATTACATCTCGGATTTTCATTCTAAATATAACAAATGAAGGTCTATTACATCTTTGGATCTTCCTATTGATAATGAAGGTCTATTACATCTTTGGATCTTCTTATTGATGCCAGTTCCTTGTCGTCTCGACCTGAAGCAGCGAGCCAGACAATGGAATCAACTCTGGTTTTCTCTCTCAGAAAGACGAGAGGAGAATCACAGAGTGCAGCAGCTCAAAGATAAGCTGCTGTCAATACAACTGGTGGAGAAAAGACGACCCGTCATGGAAACTAGAAATGAGATCACTATTGTGATATGATTCCTAATTCTGTCTCTCCACCATCCAACTCTCATGTATAAAGGCTCTTCCTACCATCTGAGGAAGACCCTTCTGGAATACGGAGAGTCCTGAGCTGTCTGATTTGAGTGTCAGATTCATATGAGCTGTCTGATGTGAGTGTCAGAAGAATGCCCTCTGCAGCATCCAAATCGCCAATGCCAGTCCTGAAGAAGCTTACTAACCAAATTTTTGCAAATATTAACAAAACAGGAAAAGTTAGCAAAATCTTTTAACAGGGTACACCTATAAACAGGCGTATATCAACAGTGTGCGCTAATCAACAGGTGCATATCAGCAGTGTGCGCCTATCAACAGGCGTATATCAGCAGTGTGCGTCTATAAACGGACGCATATCAACAGTGTGCGCTATCAACAAGCGCATATCAGCAGTGTATACCTATCAACAGGCGCATATCAGCAATGTGCACCAATCAACAGGCGCACTTCTACAGTGTATGCCTCTGACCGAAGTTAGGCACTGATTACAGTGCGCACCTATTCTCAGAGATACAGGCGCATATCAACATCGTCTACAAACATTCGATTCATTTCTACAAGAATTTACCAACTTCTGAAAGCGTGGTATGCAAGAGAGTAGCATCGGGCTGAAGTGGCGCAAGTGAACTTGTGGATGATAGATTTTTGCTGGATAGTGGGACCTTGTGAGAAGTCATCTGTTTTGAGAAAGTGTGAATGTCTCTTTCGTTCAGGCTATCCTTTTAAAGTGTTAAAGATAAAAACCGGCACGTTATTCTAGGAGCCTATTTCGGAAAAGAACTAAACAATAGGCGCTTAAGACCACGTGATGGCTTCCATGTGTCTCTCAATGAAACGGTAAGCATTGAATTATCCAAAGGGGCACATCTACATGCGCTATTTGAAATCACAGCCATACAATATATCAAAAATTATAATTTTTATTTCATAAAGATGGGTGGACACCTACAGATAAGGACACAGGAAAAGAAAATAAAAGCTGGCACGCTTAAATATTATTTCTTTTTCTCCTCTTCTTTGATCTGACAAAGAGCAGCGTCCAATTCCTGCATATTGCGGATCCCCGAGCGACGTATCAGATTAAGGAATCCCTCCGAATCGCCGTGCTCTTCAGAGGAAAGTGATGGCCCACCACTCGAGTGATTGAAGACTGTTGGATTTAAACCAAAACAGTCTAAGAAATTCACCGCCCTCAGTGACGGGTCAGCCTCCAACAAATAAGTCGTAGGCGTGACATCGGGTTCCGCTTCAAGGGACTTGATTTCAATGTCAGCATTGGTCTCCATCTCCTTCTTCTTTGGTGCCATCGAAGTACAGAAGTGAAGAATAAATGTAAAGACCAGCCTCTATATATATAACCAAAACTGACTCTTTATATTCCTCATGGGAAACCGAAAATCAGCAATGAAACTCGGGAAGACGAAGAGGAGATCGAGTGTTTTCGAGAAAAATTAATTATGACGACTGGGCATTGACTGGCACGACTTGACTCGGTAAATTTTCATAATTCAAAGTATCTAAACTTTGAAATATTCTTAAAGTTTCAAAAACTTTGAAGAGGGTCTTGTAGGTAATAAAAATCGAATTGTGCCATATATTTACTACTCAGCAATTAAGTTGCACCCTAAAAATCAAGCCGTGCCACTATTGTGAAGCTCATAGATCAAACTGCGTCACTGGTCAGGTTGTGCCAAATATCAGACTGCGCCCCAGTCATATTGTGCCAAAGTCTACGTGGCGTCTGACATTCAATTATCAACATTGCCTGACAACACTGACAACTACAGTAAACGAAGGAAATCTCTTCGAATCCCTCAAAACGTGCCGCTCGAGGAGATTAAATGGACGACTGTCCTGCATATCCTGTGAGTTGCGCCTAAGCGCAATCTAAACAAATCTTTTAGTTGCGCCTAGGCGTAATCTGAACGACTTTTTCTCAAAAGCTGCCACGTGTCTAGGCGCAATCCAATCAGGTGTAGTATAATTTGTTGACTAAAGCTCGCACAACCCGATGAAGTTGAGACAACTTTCATGACATGGCGCACATGCCACTAATCTCTCAAAATGTGTCCACTATTCTGTACATGACCACGCGCATCTCAATAATATGATACCACGCGTCTAAATACAGTTAGTGCATGATTGATTAATTGAATGGAAGTTGACGCAACATAAGGTTGGCCCAACCCAATGTGGCGCAATCCAGTCTCGCTTATATCAGAATAACTGCTAAAACAGTTATTTCCAGAACTCTATAAATAGAGTTTTCAATCATTGTTGAAGGATCAATCACAGAGATCAAGTACTTCTGCAAAACTGCTGCTGTATTCTCCAGAGGCTCTAGTCTTCAAGTTCACATAGTCCAAGGGATAAAGTGATCGTCTTCTGATCAGATTTCTATAGTTGTACTTCTCCAAAAATTATTGTACTCTTGTACTCTTTTCTTAGTTTGTAATAAAACTTTAGTTTTTTCAGACAACTATAGTACCAGATCCTGAACAATGAACTAGACTATCAGTGTAATATGCATTTGAAATAACTATTAGAGTATGTGTAATGACCCGCTCCACCCTAGCGAAACGCTGATTCAAACGGCAAGTGCGACGACTCAAACGAGTCATCGACTCGAAGAGTTGCGTTGACCCGATGAAGAATCGATGCAAGACTTACATTGGCCCATAGAAGATGAATCCAGACTTAGACTTTCAAAGGTGCGCTCGGAGTATCGCTCGGCCGATGCGAACATTGCTAAGGTGGGTGGCTCCGATGAACCCGTCTTTGCTTAGCCTAGACACATAACAATACAGACACTATTGCTAGAATCGCTAGGCGATAACACCGCGCATGCTAATAAATGACTCAACGCACCTAGCTAAGGGAATAATCCCATCTTGTATGCTTGTTTAGAACATGGGAAAGAACTTAAAAAATATAGGGACTCTCACACCGCACTCCACGCTCGTGCTAAGGCACAAGCTTACATTCAAGTTCCTTATGCGGTCAACAATGAAGCAATAAATGGTTTACAACAATGAAATGGGAAGACTATCGACATAGTCGTTTCGAGTAGAGTACAGCAACATTGGAGGACTTTGGGACCGATGGGTCGCCAAGGCGACTCCCGCCCGGGGAGTTGTATAATGTATGAATGAATGAATGAACGAATAAGTGAATGAATGAATGAATGAATGAATAAATATGTGAATGAATCAATGAACGAACGAACAAGTGAAAGAAAGAAAAGAAAGAATGAATAAAAGATAAAAAAGAAAGGAATGGTTAGCGACAGGTATGACGGAGACGTATAATGGGGCTCGCTACCCGCGTTGCACGGACATCGCCGCCAACCTGGTCGATAATGTATTATGGCTCACAGACAGCCTATGGCTCAAAGACAGCCGTTAAGTTAAAATGACAAGATAATACAAAATGGTCGTGGACAACCCACTCGTATACGGGGGAAAGAATCAAAAAAGGATTCCAAGGCAACGATCAACGAGACATCGTGGCCGGCCTAGGCGGAATCATGTCTTACGGGCTGTTTGGGTGGGGGCTCGGACACTCAAAGAGACGTAAGCCCGGGTATTTCAAAAGACTATCAAGGTGTACCATCCATCATGCTATGATAGGTGAGAATACCAAAGGAGTACTTCAAAAGACTCTCAAGGTGTACCAGCACGCTATGATAGGTGAGAATACCAAAGAGGAACATGTCCAAAATAGCTTGTGATGCCAGTGACCGATGCATATAGATTAAGTGGGCTTGCTGGTGGCAATCCACATGGAAGTCCTTGCATTGAAATAAAGTAGTCTAAGTTAACTGAACAAAGCGCCTTCTGAACAGGCTTGAATATAACATACCAAATGATCGAGAGTACTTCGTGCAAATGAGTTAGAAACACACCCTTGATACTTGAATCCTCATGCGATACTACGTTAAGTTGATATATATAAATTGTTGACTAACTTGGTTTACTTTGGACAGGGAAGGCCGGACGATAAGTACGGGTAAGTCCTGCATGTATTTCCATACAACACATTAAAATCGGTAGCACGAGATAGGTTATAAAATATGCCATAAAATTGACCCTAAGGAAAGATTAGCAAGACAATGAATGATAGACGATGCACAAAAGTAAATAGAACGTGTTTGGTAATGAAAGCATTGTGGGTGAGCTAGCCTCCCCACCAGTACATAACAATGTACTGATAACCCCACAGATTGCTTGCAGGAAGTAGAAGACACCGTCGGGTGCAGAGCTTTCCTCGAACGTGCTAAGGCACGGAGCCAACTCTGGAGCCTTGAAGCATTACAAAGGAGCTGGAGCACCATATATAGGACATAATGTATCGGAACATCGTCGTGAATCATTCTATATTGTAAGCCACTTGGCACGTCTTTTATGTTTCAGAGAGAGAGAGAGAGAGAGAGAGCTTGAGCGACTTGTAATCTCGACCTAGTGCCGCTTGTAAGCTTCTTGAAAATCAATAAAGAGTTTGAATTCGCTTCAACTTGTGTTTATTTACTTTTTGCTGCAAATGGGGACACTCTGTGCGACTCTGTGGCCTAGCTCAAATCGACCATTTCTGGACTTGGCCTTACATGAGAGCAACTTAGTCTCGTGCGACATCACGCCTTAGCGAGGACGATCGTTCCTACGGGAGCGGGGCGTGACAGATTGGTATCAGAGCACGGCTTTACATCCTTGGACTTCATTTCAATTCTCTCCGTTTTGAAAGCTCAGTTGGAAACAAAAGAAGTATACACTCTCTCTCATTGTGCGTGGGATGTTCCATACAATAAGTCTAATATTTTCAAAAGCTCGTACAAGTACTCGGTTGAACAGGATCGATAGGCGAAGGCCTTTGTGCCAAACCACGACAGACTTAAGTTGGAAGAAACCAATGCTAAAAGTTAGAAAATGCAGTGCATGCTTGTATAACCTTATGCTGGCAATAGCGAACGCGTACACGAGATCGAAGTATAGTTCGAGCAGGATGGTTATGCACATAGCCTTTGGCTAAGTTATGTCGAGTATCGCGCACCTGGACCTTCTGGTGCGAACGAGTTTGCGAGCGAGATCGATTATCGTTCGGACGAGAATAAGTGAGACTTAGAACATATGTTGATAGAGACGCTACTTGACCAACGCTAAAATGAACATGGAAAATGGTTCTTAGACTTTGAGGAACGGGCGAACGTGCAGTCGAACATGTCGATTGTGAGTCGAATGACCTTTTGAGGATTTGTAGAATGAATTGACCTCGAGTGGTGTATGTGATAGCTTCGAAGAAGAATAAGAGTGAGTGTAGACGACTAGTAGAGTGGCTCGAACCCTGAGTGGTGTATGGACGTTATAGAAATTGTTCGAGCGAAACTAAAGGATTTACGGAAAGAACGAGTATGTCGGCAAGCGATGATATCGCGCAAGACTTAGAACGAGTAACGCTTAGTTGGTCATGATTCTGGAGTCTCAAACGAGATATTGTTCGGACGAATTGTGAATGTGTAGTGCAAGTACAAAACAAGTTGAATAGAGAGTCGGAACGATGAAACGAATGGAGGTCTTGGTCGAGGAAATATAAAAGATCGTGCATGCGATCTTGAATTTAGTCGAATGGATTGAAACTTTAGTTAAGGTGAAAAACAAAATGAAAGAGATCGAAGATAGCACGATCGAAAGATAGCGTGCATAGGAAACGTTGATTTGGAGATACGAGAATGACTAAGGATTTGGAACAGATGTTTCTCAATGACGAGTTAGCATGAGACATTGCAAAAAAGGAATTAAGTTGCACGACTCAGAATTCGTTACAAAAGAAAGATCGTCAGGTTATGTACATCATCGATGGTATTGAGGCGTATCAAAGATCGAAGTACGATTACTTGGGGGTACTCTGATTCAATGAATGATGATTGTGTTAGAAGTTATTGTTTTGAAGGATACTAAGTTGGGGAATTTTGATAGAAATGAATGTTTGGAATGAAGAAGAGAAATGACTTGATTGTTCGGAGATAACCACAACGACAACGATCTTGTCTTGCGCGAGCGCAACCCCAGCCTCGCACTTGTATCACGTCGGATTTAGGACGATCATTTTGCGTGAGCGTTGGCATAGTGATTTATGTCCAGCGGGAATGATCGAACTCGAAATATCATGACATGGCAATTTTGATTGCTTCGACTTGTGGTTTGAAGCGAAAGTGAATTCGAGGATTGTTAGGACTTGTGATTGGCGATTAAGAAAACTTGAGGATTGTATAGACCCACAAACACACAATCTCGGAGCCATATCATCAAATATGCTGTCAGCACCGCCTTAGACGACATCTGGTGCGCACAGTGCCAGAAGCAGCTATACGCATTCTCGCTATCCTCATTGGAACGAGGAGTCCTCTCGTCCAGCCGGCTTATCTCAGAAGTCACTTTCGCAGGTTTCAGCCCTTGCGGAGTCGTAAATCGGATCCTCGAGGGGTCCGCCAAATCCTGCTTGAAAACATAATCCCTCCAAGCAGTCACATGAGGCTGGGTCTTGCCTTTGTCCTTCCGGTGCATCAAATAATGATGGCTCGCCACTTCTTTGAAAACGGCCATCATCTCCGAGTCCTTATTTTCCAGAACCTGGATCTCTTCATTCGACGGGAAATATTCCTCGTACGGTTCTGAGCCCCAGGGAAGCTTGGACACTTCGTACATCTCATGGAGAGCCAACCCCAACTCCTCCACTGGAGTGTAGAAGGTACCAGTCTAGGTATTATGCGCCCCGACAGACATGTGCCTATACCACCATGCTTCTTATTCAAAGTATTCCAAAACTTATCCAAAAGTTTTGAAAACTTTGAAGGGGGTCTTGTAGAAGCAAGGAATTTCACAACCAAAAAGCCCATACGCCAGACTACATGCGCCAGAGCTCGGACAAAGTACTCCACGGCCAAAACAAGAAGTATAGACATTGAAAGAGGACTTTTTATTTAACATATAAAGTCTATTACATGTCTAAGAAAAGATTGTACAAAGGAGAATTTCTACAAAGAAAAGATCCTAAGTCTACAACCAGCAGCCACCATGCGCCCTCAGGCAGGCGCAGCAATCATCATGCGCCCTCGGTCAGGCGCATCCCACCATGCGCCCTCAGCAAGGCGCATCCTTTTCAGCAGCTCAGTTATGTGCATCCCTTCAGCAGCCCAGTTATGTGCCACCCTTCCAGCCAGACTCACCTGATAAGTGCTTCGACTAATGAAGCATTTATTGAGTAGCTAGAGGAAGGGCTCCCCAAACCAAGAAAGAGAAGAGCACCGCAAATCTGTCGCCAGGAGAGGCTTCGAAAGAGCCTCCAAAGACCAAGGAAGACCGCAATCGAAATACGGCTAAAGGAGCAGCTTCCAAACCCACCAGAGTGGGTAACACCCACTTTGAAGGAAAAAAGAGCCTAGCACCGCCATTCCGATCTACGGCTCTTCCTGCACAACGAAGACGAGGCCCGGGCATCCCTATCTTTGGATGCAACAGGCACCTTTCGCCTGCCTCGGAAGCCCTCGACTCCGGCTTTTGGATGTAACAGTCACCTTCAAGTGCATCAATGAAGACATGGCGTCGCATCTTCACCCTCGGGAGCACTTCGTCAACAGAATGCATTCGAATACACAAGTTCATGTCGGAAAAAAGTGAGAGAACGAGAAGCAAACCTTCTCTCCATGCCACTATTTATAGGCTGGGCAAATCAAACCCATGCGCTAGGTGGATGGCTCTCCGAATTCCGTGCAATAAATTTGCATCTATTGGATGAACCGGACGCTTCGAATTCAGCCAAATCAAGACGGCTATTTAAAGCACTCGAAGAACATAACAGTCGCTGCAATAAAAAATGTGTCACAAAGCAGATACGCCGGCCAGTTCGTGCATCATACAGATGCGCCCTTCAACATCAAGCGCATCAACACAGACGCGCCCTTCAGTACCAAGCGCATCACAGAGGATGCGCCCCTATGCATTCCCATACGCCTAGTGGAACGTCAATCGATGCGCCCACTCAGCTGTCTATCGAATGTCAGAAACATTAAATGCTGAACTGACAGAGTTGGCAGCACACCTCCCAAAGTCTGAACAGTTGATAGCTTTTTCAGAAGACGAAGCGTCGGCAACGTCAGCATCATCATTTCTTTACTCCGACGGCTACTGCCACGTGGCCACCCAACCATCCGCATGCGTCTCAAAATCTATGCGTCTCAGACTTTTCACTGATTCCTAAAGACAGAAGAAAAGTCTCCATTTGAAGCTCTGTATGCACCTCAAAAGCCATGTGCCCCAGACTGCTCTCTGATCCCAAAAGACAGAAGGAAAGTCGCCTGTATGCGCCTCAAAAGCCATGCGCCCTGAATGGTTCGTGACTTCTAAAGGTTACGAGCCAAAGTCTCCTCATGCGCCCAATCCTAAGCGCATTCCACCAGATCATCCCCCCATCAAATCCGAGATCTCCGAGCCTTGAGTCGACGACACGTGTCCTTTGACTCAACCCATCCAAGATTTCAGCAATAGAAAGATCTTCTCCTCTGCTACGTGCCGGCTCACAAAAGCAGTATGAAGAATTCAACCCCTCGATCAGGGCGCATCGTCCATACGCCTCCATCAGCAATCACCACGTGGCGTCCCCACGCACCGGCGTATCCTACATGCGCGTATGAGCAGCCAGCCAACAAAACTATAAATAGAGGGATTATTTCCTTCTCAGACACACGAAAAAGGGTCAAAATATCCAACGAACGAACATATCACCAGAGAGGCAGATACAGACACTCAACGTATTTCTCCTCTCGGCAAGCTCCAGTACCCAGAGCAATCCAAACCTTCAGAGAACCGATAACCGTTGTCAGTTTGTCAACAGAGTCAACGCATTACCACTCACTCCATCGGCACAAGGGACCCAGATAAACAAAAGTGTACTCCTAGGACTACATCTAAGTCCTATATTGTAACACTGTTATGTTTGTATTAAAATTTACAATCAAAGAATTTTAATGGCAAACACGGGGTACCACCTCCTCAGGTTGCTTCTGTACCAATTCAAGTTGATCCCAGTCAGTTTGGTGCTGGGGGTCATAATTATCACGCTGTTCCTCCTCCCAACAATTCTAACCAGCCTATTAATTCCCAAACATCAGAGGATGCTAATGAGGCTGTAAAACTCCTGCGCACTCAGTTTGAGGCCTTCAAGTAGAAGGATGTCCTACAAAGACTTGGCATAAAACAACCGTATCCTACAGAATGGAAGGAGGTTCCATTCCCTCCTAAATACAAGCTTCCAGCCATTATATTGTTTGATGGCAGCACCTCTCCAAGTGATGACTCAATCACTTTAAAGTGATGACTGACCAATTACAACCAAATGATGCTCTTCTTACTAGAGTGTTCGTCGGTTGTTTAGTCGGTACAGCATACGACTGGTATCATAGTTTGCCAGATGGCTGCATAACTTCTTTTGCTGGTTTCAAACAAATGTTCTTGGAACAGTTTTATGAGGGAGTCAATGACATGACAATGTCTGCCCTCATTAAGATCAAGCAAAGACACAATGAATCCACAGCAAGTTTCATTGAAAGATTTCGTCGAGAGGCACTTAAAATGCCTTTAGGAACCCCATCTACTGTAACAATAGACACCTGCAAATCAAACTTGTTGCCTATTATCAGTATGTGAATGGGATCTACACAATTCTAGGATTGGCCCTCTTTCATTGTGAATGCCAAGACGGCAGAGGTCAGTGCCAAAAAGTTTAAACAGTTAGGAGTTCAAAGGACTCATCCTAACCAGGATGAACATTCTACACCCGGAGGTAATAATCGCCAGAATAGCCGCAAGAGTAAAGAAATACTGGCCATTAATCTCAAGGGCAAGGAGTCATTGGCTGTTAATTTTGCTCAAACAACACCTACTCCATCAGCACCACCACAAAAAATACCTCGTCCAAAAGAAGTGTATTCTTTCGACGAAGATGATACTTTGAGCATCTTCGATTGCTTGATCAAAAGCAATAAGCTTCAACTGCCAGAGGCAAAATGGTCGAAAGAAGTGGGTAAAACTGATCACCCTAAATATTGTGTTTATCACAGATTTATAGGGCATCCAACCAGAGCATGCTACGTGCTCGAAGGCAAAATCCATGAGATGGTCAACTCTAGAGCAATTACTCTTCTGCAGGATGAGAAGACGGTGACTGCTAATGTGGTTTCTCTACAATTTGGTAATTTTCTACCATAACTTGTACAAGATGGTGTTGTCCCCATTTCGAGGACTACTCTCAAGATCGTAAATCTTCCACCTTCTCAAAATGAAGGTCTCGTTCCACTATCGACTGACAGAGGAGAGATTATGTAGATTCACCCAGATCTGGTGGTAGATTTTGAAATGCCTTTCTCTTCTAAGCAAAAGAAGCACTCCAAAGCTAAATATAAAAGCTGCAACATGGTATCCTTTGAACCAGTAGCAGATAAAGAAATTCTAATGGGCACTAGATCTGAGAAACCTTATCTTCGAGAATATCCTGAGAATCAAAAGAATCCTGCCCCATCTATATCACCTGCTCCTGCTGAAAATATACCATCTACATCCCTGCCGATGGTGGAACCAACTCCTCCTAAACCGATATCAGCAGATAAGGGAAAACAACCTGTCCGTTTTGACAAAGCACTGAAGAAGTCCTCATCTCTTGGACTTGAAAAGCCATATAATTTTGACATATTGGCTTAATTAGCTAATACTCCAGCAAGATTGTCTATCTTTAAACTCTTACGCCTCTCAAAAGAAACTCGAGAGACGTTAAGTGAAGCTTTAATGCAGGCTGATGCTTGTCTTACTCTTCTCAAAAAGCCTAAAAAGGAGCCAGTCAGTTGTGCACATTGTTATAGTGTATTTGAACTAATGCCCAACATTACTTTTACATAAGATAACATGTTGTTAGAAGACAATCGTCATGATCGTCCTCTCTATTTCACAGGGTATGTGGATACCATGAAAGTTAATCGTATTCTGATTGATCCAGGGTCTGCTCTTAGTATCATGCCGAAGTCTTTGCTAGATGCTTTGAAGATTCCAGTGCATAACCTCTCTATAACTATCACTACCATCTTGGGGTTCAATCAAGAAAGAATTGAACCTTTAGGAAAGATACGCCTGAAACTTCAAATTGGTAATCTTCGTACTAAAGTAACTTTCTATGTAATCGACAATCACGGCTCATACAATGCTTTGTTAGGAAGACCATTCCTCTATGAACACAACATTGTACCTTCTACTCTTCACCAATGTTTCAAATATGTGGATGGTAACGGAGAAGTCCAAAAAGAGGTTGCAGATTTGAATCCTTTCAAAGGAGTTGAAGCATACTGCAACGATTATCGTATGTACAAGGAGGAATTCATGAAGGTGGTACTGGCAATGGACACAGATAAAGAACAGAAAAGTATACCAAATAATACTCTGGTGATCCCTGTCAAAGACCGTACTTCCTGTCCTCAGTCTTCCAAACCACTGACCATCTATCTTCCTTCTCACGAGAAATAGGCTATTGGTGATAGCCAGGAACAAAGGGAGCTCACCTCTTCTGAGCCGCTTGTAATCGACCTTCGTCGTAAAAAGCCCCTTCCCCCTTTTCGCTCTTATTCTTCCCCTCTTGTCATCAATCTGACTAAGCCTGTTAAGGCTAAAGGTCTTGTTGTAAATGATGGTATAAAAATTAATAAAGCATCTCCTTTGCAGTATATTGATATCTCTTACTATACTCAATGCTATTTGGATATGCTAGATAACTTTAAACCACTTACAATAGGAGTCGTATCATCTCTACAAAAGTAGTATCATTGGATTCAATACAAGAATCATACTTCTTAGTTTCGTCTCGAAAGAAAGATGAAAGGCCTATACTTTTTAATAAAAGAGAGAAACAAAAAGTCATGCTCTATAATGATAATAGAGATGATACATGAAGACTACAACTACGTCGCTATAGTCCACAAGCCAAAGCAATCATCCGTAAAATAGGCTATGATTTCAGAACAGGCCTCAACAGCGGTAAAGGAAGATGAACTCTCTTTCGTATTTCTGTTCCAAAAGGAAAATCACAACAATATCACAGTAAATCGAAGCGGGGTTTAGGCTATACTTCACCACTTTCGACTCCAGAACTTTCTGAATCTAACGAAGAAGAACGATCTAATTCTGCTGATTCTATCTCATGAGATTCTGATACCAGCATTGGTCATGTTCATCGGATAACAGTATTTTCTAATATGGCATCTGCCGAATTCTCGGAAGACGATGAATATGACATTGAAGAAGCTCCTGAAGTGGACCCTTGGGCACAAAGGATGGACAATCAGTGGAAACTTCATTTTAAACAACGAGAACCACCTACTGAGGATCAATTAGTCCAAATTGATATTGGAGAGAAGGGCGTATCTTGACCAATCTTTATTAGCAAGAATCTCCCTGAGAATGATAAACAAGAAATAATTCACCTTATTCGTGAATATGTTGATGTCTTCGCCTGGAGTTATGAAGATATGCCGGGATTAGATCCTCAAGTTGCAACTCGTAAGCTTAACATCTTGCCAAAAGCTAAGCCAGTCAAACAACAACAACGACGATTCAAGCCTGAAATGATGGATGCAATTGATGATAAAGTCAAGAAGCTCATAGCTTGTGGTTTTATCAGAGAAGAATAGCAACCTGACTGGGTAGCCAACATTGTACCAGTCTTAAAAAAGACCGAAAAAGTTTGGGTCTGCATAGACTTTCGGGATCTCAATGATGCTTGCCCTAAAGATGAATTCCCTCTCCCAATTACTGATGTTATGATCGACAATACATGTGGATTCGAGCGAATCTCTTTCATGGATGGATTTTCTGGGTATAATCAAATCTGGATGAATCCTGAAGATGAAAAACATACTTTGTTTTGTATTCCTCGTGGAGTATACTATTATACAGTCATGCCATTCGGTCTTAAGAACGCAGGTGCAACTTACCAGCGGGCTATGAGTACTATCTTTCGAGATCATTTACGAAAGACTATCGAATGCTATGTTGACGATATTGCTGTCAAAAGTCGTCTAAAAGAAGATCACATTCAAGATTTAAGAACTATTTTTAATCTAATGTGCCAGCATCTTTTCTTCGAAAACTGAAGTGACTATTCATTCATTCACTTTCTTTGACTTATCATTCATTTGGCATTTATTGTCTCTTGTTTTAAATAATATGAATTCACGTCCTTTACACCTCTGAATTTCGATTATTTACATCAACAACTTGTCACGTCCTTTACACCTCTGAACAGGCTTGAATATAACATACCAAATGATCGAGAGTACTTCGTGCAAATGAGTTAGAAACACACCCTTGATACTTGAATCCTCATGCGATACTACGTTAAGTTGATATATATAAATTGTTGACTAACTTGGTTTACTTTGGACAGGGAAGGCCGGACGGTAAGTACGGGTAAGTCGTGCATGTATTTCCATACAACACATTAAAATCGGTAGCACGAGATAGGTTATGAAATATGCCATAAAATTGACCCTAAGGAAAGATTAGCAAGACAATGAATGATAGACGATGCACAAAAGTAAATAGAACGTGTTTGGTAATAAAAGCATTGTGGGCGAGCTAGCCTCCCCACCAGTGCATAACAATGTACTGATAACCCCACAGATTGCTTGCAGGAAGCAGGAGACACCGTCGGGTGCAGAGCTTCCCTCGAACGTGCTAAGGCACGGAGCCAACTCTGGAGCCTTGAAGCATTACAAAGGAGCTGGAGCACCATATATAGGACATAATGTATCGGAACATCGCCGTGAATCATTCTATATTGTAAGCCACTTGGCACGTCTTTTATGTTTCAGAGAGAGAGAGAGAGAGAGAGAGCTTGAGCGACTTGTAATCTCGACCTAGTGCCGCTTGTAAGCTTCTTGAAAATCAATAAAGAGTTTGAATTTGCTTCAACTTGTGTTCATTTACTTTTCGCTACAAATGGGGACACTCTGTGCGACTCTGTGGCCTAGCTCAAATCGACCATTTCTGGACTTGGCCTTACATGAGAGCAACTTAGTCTCGTGCGACATCACGCCTTAGCGAGGACGATCGTTCCTACGGGAGCGGGGCATGACAGATTGGTATCAGAGCACGGCTTTACATCCTTGGACTTCATTTCAATTCTCTCCGTTTTGAAAGCTCAGTTGGAAACAAAAGAAGTATACACTCTCTCACATTGTGCGTGGGATGTTCCATACAATAAGTCTAATATTTTCAAAAGCTCGTACAAGTACTCGGTTGAACGGGATCGATAGGCGAAGGCCTTTGTGCCAAACCACGACAGACTTAAGTTGGAAGAAACCAATGCTAAAAGTTAGAAAATGCAGTGCATGCTTGTATAACCTTATGCTGGCAATAGCGAACGCGTACACGAGATCGAAGTATAGTTCGAGCAGGATGGTTATGCACATAGCCTTTGGCTAAGTTGTGTCGAGTATCGCGCACCTGGACCTTCTGGTGCGAACAAGTTTGCGAGCGAGATCGACTATCGCTCGGACGAGAATAAGTGAGACTTAGAACATATGTTGATAGAGACGCTACTTGACCAACGCTAAAATGAACATGGAAAATGGTTCTTAGACTTTGAGGAACGGGCGAACGTGCAGTCGAACATGTCGATTGTGAGTCGAATGACCTTTTGAGGATTTGTAGAATGAATTGACCCCGAGTGGTGTATGTGATAGCTTCGAAGAAGAATAAGAGTGAGTGTAGACGACTAGTAGAGTGGCTCGAACCCTGAGTGGTGTATGGACGTTATAGAAATTGTTCGAGCGAAACTAAAGGATTTACGGAAAGAACGAGTATGTCGGCAAGCGATGATATCGCGCAAGACTTAGAACGAGTAACGCTTAGTTGGTCATGATTCTGGAGTCTCAAACGAGATATTGTTCGGACGAATTGTGAATGTGTAGTGCAAGTACAAAATAAGTTGAATAGAGAGTCAGAACGATGAAACGAATGGAGGTCTTGGTCGAGGAAATATAAAAGATCGTGCATGCGATCTTGAATTTAGTCGAATGGATTGAAACTTGAGTTAAGGTGAAATACAAAATGAAAGAGATCGAAGATAGCACGATCGAAAGATAGCGTGCATAGGAAACGTTGATTTGGAGATACGAGAATGACTAAGGATTTGGAACGGATGTTTCTCAATGACGAGTTAGCATGAGACATTGCAAAAAAGGAATTAAGTTGCATGACTCAGAATTCGTTACAAAAGAAAGATCGTCAGGTTATGTACATCATCGATGGTATTGAGGCGTATCAAAGATCGAAGTACGATTACTCGGGGGTACTCTGATTCAATGAATGATGATCGTGTTAGAAGTTATTGTTTTGAAGGATACTAAGTTGGGGAATTTTGATATTAATGAATGTTTGGAATGAAGAAGAGAAATGACTTGATTGTTCGGAGATAACCACAACGACAACGATCTTGTCTTGCGTGAGCGCAACCCCAGCCTCGCACTTGCATCACGTCGGATTTGGGATGATCATTTTGCGTGAGCGTTGGCATAGTGATTTATGTCCAGCGGGAATGATCGAACTCGAAATATCATGACATGGCAATTTTGATTGCTTCGACTTGTGGTTTGAAGCGAAAGTGAATTCGAGGATTGTTAGGACTTGTGATTGGCGATTAAGAAAACTTGAGGATTGTATAGACCCAATCTGCGTATCAAAAATAAGCAAGTCTAGAATCAACGCAAGAGTTACGTCCCGATGAGGACGATTATTCTGCGGGAAGGTTGACATGGTAATTCATGTCCGCCGTGGATAATCAGACTTGCGTGAGATCGGGACACAACATATTGCAAGGCTAGACGACCTTGTGATCGATTACGTTAATTGGATAGGATGGATAGGTAAATTGTATCAAACATACTTGAAGAGATAGACTACGATAATTGCTAGTGTGGACATACGATAATAATATGTCGAGGATTTGGTTGAGGACAACCTATCGTAGGATGACTTTCTTAAACAAGCTCGGACTTGGAGCGAAAAATGTCTCGATGTGAATAGGGTGAACGCTGCTCGATGTTTAGAATTTTGAGTGAAACATACTTGGGTAGAAACTCTCGTACAACAAACAAATGGTTTGACCATAGGATTTGGGGCGAGCGTCGTGCAATGACTTTGCACAATAAACCGAAAACTTGACTTGTACCTATGACCTTGTGAGCTGACCCAGCGGATAGACGGACGACCCTATGCCGAGTGATTGAACCTGTGCGATTGACATTACAGTATCGTCTTGACGGACGATAGACTTAGGACAACAAGACTTAGAGTAGGACAGAGAACTGGGAGTGTGCGTGAACGTTGAGATTCGCTCCAAACGAAGTGAATGATAGGAATGGATGATGCGCAAGTAAAGTTGGGATAACGAATTGAATCATTGATAGGAAGATATACTCGATGATAGTACAATACTTGGTCTGGAATCGGACCGGAATTACTTATACTTGGTCGACTCCGCAAAGGAGAAATCGTATTGATTTTGTAGACAAGAACGCTTGAGAAGCAAATCGGATCATCTCGAGGACCGAGATAAATGATAGTGAGACGCACATGAGTTCAATTTTAATCGAAGTTAGCAAAACGATCGGCAATTCGAAACTATCACGAGTAGCTTGTCCGACTTCGCTAATCGCTAAGCTTGGTTGAAATGTACGTATTCGCGGGACGCCTTGAATATGTGCACGATCCAAACTCAGCGATATGATGAACTCGAATGCAGCTGCAAGTGGGTGTTGAGATGCGCATAAACGAAAGTGAGTTAGCCTCAGCCTACGACTCTCGTGTTTGATGAATTACAACGCACCTCGTACGACCATTTCAGTCCCATGACACGTTGAAATAGCAACCAAGTCGAAGAAACACGACAATTAAATAAGTACCATCAACTCAAAAATGAGTGAAAAGTCATTCAATAAAATTGACCAAACGTATGCGACACAGAACTTAGAAAGGTATCGAGTATAGTTCGATGCCATCGAATGGTAAAGCCATTCGATAGAAATTGTCTAAGATACGCACACGACTTGAGTTAAGGAATGGTAGGATGACCTGCACTCAGAAAGTCTCGAGGACGAGACTTGTTTTGAGTGGTGTATTATGTAATGACCCGCTCCGCCCTAACGGAACGCCGATTCAAACGGCAAGTGCGACGACTCAAACGAGCCGTCGACTCGAAGAGTTGCGTCGACCCGATGAAGAATTGATGCAAAACTTAAATTGGTCCATCGAAGATGAATCCAGACTTAGACTTTCAAAGGCGCGCTCAGAGTATCGCTCGGCCGATGCGAACATCGCTAAGGTGGGTGGTTCCGATAAACCCGTCTTTGCTTAGCCTAGACACATAACAATACGGACACTATTGCTAGAATCGCTAGACGATAACACTGTGCATGCTAATAAATGACTCAACGCACCTAGCTAAGGGAATAATCCTATCTTGTATGCTTGTTTAGAACATGGAAAAGAACTTAGAAAATATAGGGACTCTCGTACCGCACTCCACGCTCGTGCTAAGGCACAAGCTTACATTCAAGTTCCTTATGTGTTCAACAATGAAGCAATAAATGGTTTACAACAATGAAATGGGAAGACTATCGACATAGTCGTTTCGAGCAGAGTATAGCAACATTGGAAGACTTCGGGACCGATGGGTCGCCAAGGCGACTCCCGCACGGGGAGTTGCATAATGTATAAATGAACGAATAAGTGAATGAATGTATCAACGAATGAAAGATTGAATATGTGAATGAATCAATGAACGAACGAACAAGTGAAAGAAAGAAAAGAAAGAATGAATAAAAGATTAGAAAGAAAGGAATGGTTAACGACAGGTATGACGGGGACGTGCAACGGGACTCGCTACCCGCGCTGCACGGCCGTCACCGCCAACCTGGTCAATAACGCATTATGGCTCACAGACAGCCTATGGCTCAAAGACAGCCGTTAAGTTAAAATGACAAGACAATACGAAATGGTCGTGGACAACCCACTCGTATACGGGGGGAAGAATCAAAAAGAGATTCCAAGGCAACGATCAACGAGACATCGTGGCCGGCCTAGGTGGAATCATGGCTTACGGGCTATTTGGGTGGGGGCTCAGACACTCAAAGAGACATAAGGTCGGGTATTTCAAAAGACTATTAAGGTGTACCAGCCATCACGCTGTGATAGGTGAGAATACCAAAGGGGTACTTCAAAAGACTATCAAGGTGTACCAGCACACTATAATAGGTGATAATGCCACAGAGAAACATGTCCAAAATGGCTTGTGATGCCAGCGACAGGTGCATATAGATTAAGTGGGCTTGCTGGTGGCAATCCACGTGCAAGTCCTTGCATTGAAACAAAGTAGTCTAAGTTAACTGAACAAAGTGCCTTCTGAACAGGCTTGAATATAACATACCAAATGATCGAGAGTACTTCGTGCAAATGAGTTAGAAACACGCCCTTGACACTTGAATCCTCATGCGATACTACGTTAAGTTGATATATATGAATTTTTGACTAACTTGGTTTATTTTGGACAGGGAAGGCCGGACGGTAAGCACGAGACAGGTTATGAAATATGCCATGAAATTGACCCTAAGGAAAGATTAGCAAGACAATGAATGATAGAAGATGCACAAAAGTAAATAGAACATGTTTGATAATGATAGTATTATGGGCGAGCTAGCCTCCCCACCAGTGCATAACAATGTACTGATAACCCCACAGATTGCTTGCAGGAAGCAGGAGACACCGTCGGGTGCGGAGCTTTCTTCGAACGTGCTAAGGCGCGGAGCCAACTCTGGAGCCTTGGAGCGTTGCAAAGGAGCTGGAGCACCATATACAGGACATAATGTATCAGAACATCGCTATGAATCATTCCATATTGTAAGCTACTTGGCACGCCTTTTATGTTTCAGAGAGAGAGAGAGAGAGAGAGAGAGAGAGCTTGAGCGACTTGTAATCTCGGCCTAGCGTCGCTTGTAAGCTTCTTGAAAATCAATAAAGAGTTTGAATTCGCTTCAACTTGTGTTCATTTACTTTTCGCTGCAAATGGGAACACTCTGTGCGACTCGGTGGCCTAGCTCAAATCGGCCGTTTCTGGACTTGGCCTTGTACGAGATCAACTTAGTCTCGTGCGGCATCACGCCTTAGCGAGGACGATCGTTCCTACGGGAGCGGGGCGTGACAGTATGTGAACGGCAGGGCAAACAATGAACAAGAGCACATGAAAAATGGTACGGCTTAGCGTCCCACGTGCACGATGTGAGACCTAAGCTATTAGTCAATGCCTAGCTAAAATAGGATTGGTCACATATCTGTAGTATTTCCCCACCCCAATGTACAAGTAAATAATAATGAACGATGAACGATGAACAATGAACAATCGTGTGTACAATGTGTCAATATGAGAACATGAAGCAAGATAGAAATATAGAGTAAAGGATTCGATTCGATGTACTTGCCTTGCTCTGGAAAATCGAGAATATGAAAGTAGAAACCGCCGGGTCCTCCTAAGTAAATTGGAAGTTGGATTAGATTCTAAATAATTACAACTAACTATATTTTACAAACTGTTTACTTCTAGGCATAAACTAACTTAGAAAAATACCATAGAATATTATTAATTAATAAAACATATATCCTTACTAGCCATGAAAATAGATTAGGCAAAACTTACATAAATATATATTATTATTTTTTTGAAAACAAATAATTATTTTAAATGTAAAACTACTTACCAGCTATTATTTGACTATTAGCAAAAATATTAGCCAGTTATTATTTTTAATAAATGCATTGCTTACCGTCAAATATCAAAACTTGAACAAAATATTTATTATACTAGCTAGAGAGTCCATCCCAAGTCTACTTCCACAACGAAATCTAACAAAAATATTAAAGCAGCACCTGTATAGGAGAATTAACTCAGCAAGTATAACTTAACCCAACATCCCTACAAGCCATTCCAACCCGTAATCCAAACCCAGCAACTCCAATCAAAAGTAGCAGAACCCACACTCAAAATTTAATAGCTACTCAAGGTGAAATTTAAGTCATTTCTTAAACGTATTCGGAACTTCCTTTCCCTGCTAAGCATATGAACGACAACCCACGTACAAAGTACCTAGTATCCTATGGCCAAAAATCCAAAGCTCCAAGTTTAACAAAACTTCCAAAACTAAAGTGCAGAAGAACATTCAAAACAAAAGTCTAATAGGCATAAAAAAAACAAAAGTACTAGCAATATACAAACTAACAGTATACCCAACATTTCTTACATAACACAATTTCAAGTTTTGAAATGGCTACGATTTAGATGTTTTGCTCGAATACAAAAGTCCTTGCCAAGTATACAGAACCCAACTTAATCCTGCAACAACTCCTATCCAATCCAAAGTACTGATCTCTACTACATTCAAACTACACCTAAATTCAAATAATATTACACCCAAAGCTACCACCTATCCTCAGCAAGTATGTACCAAAACCCGATCAAAACATACATAGACTCAACCTAGCAACACAACACCAATTCAAACGAAGGTTTAGGAAAATTTGAAGAAGGCAAAATTTTCAAAGATACTCAGAGGATTTCCAATTGAAAAAGATCCAGGAGACAAGAAGTTCAAATAACCAATCAAATCTACATTTGAAATCAAAGTCCAAAATTATAACAATTAAAATATTTAAAACCAAAATGTAGCTAAGCCTAACATCCCAGCCTCGAGTGCAAATTCCTTCAATATTGCTCTACTCCATCATCCACAAACACGCACCAAAAGGCTAGATACGCATAGCACTTGGACACGCGCACACAACACCACCCAGACACACCACACACTAGTACAACACATCTGAACACAAATCGAACTCTCCAAATCCTGAACACAAACGCACACCAGTCCCTTCGTCAAAACCTAATACAAGATAGACAGAATGTTCTCAACGCTAGGAAGAGTATGACGTTACCTGAGTAATAAAGATCAGATCCCGAAGTGGAAATATGACCCCAACGTGTCAGATACTGCTACAGCCCTGGTTCAAACAATTCAACAAACAGTACACGTTATATCTCCTCTACTTCTTAACACCCTGCTCGCAAATTCTAATCCGAGAGAATAAAAGATCAAGAATTCGGATCGAAGTGGCAATGAAATTATGTTTCAAGTCTGAGAAGGCTAGGGATCCAAGAACTTACCAGTGCTCGATACTTGGCAGAGTAACAACCGGTCAGATCCAATCAGTCGATCCCGATCCGATCTAGATTTTGACACAATCGATAAATCAAGAGAGAAGTCTCAAGTTATCCGATCACTCAACAAAGAGTACTAAAATCTTCTTACCTTGACCGATTGATTGGATGATCGACACAAGAATAGATCTGGAAGAAATCCCTATTGGCACGACTGTGTTCGTCGAACTTTTAGAATCGTCGGAGATGATCGCCGACGATTGCTGCTCAAGCAGTCAGTGAGTCCACGGTAGAGAAAGTCGAACTTGACAGCAGAATAGGAGGTCCGTTGATGAACCGCCGGGAGCGATTGTGCACCGCCGGGAGTGACTGTGCACCGTCGAGGAGATCGACTTAGTTGTCGTCGCTGTCGAAAAAGGGAAGCCCCGCCATTGCCATGGACCTTCGTCGGAGATTTTTTTTAGGGTTAGGTCAAAGTTTGGGAGAGGAGGAATTTTGCTCTGCTCCCAAATTTCTCTCGAGCAGGAAAGGAATGAGAAGACAGAGAGAGAGAGAGAGAGAGAGAGAGAGAAAAGAATTGGTGTTTAAATAAGTGAGAGTTTTCACTTTTACCAAAAAGTCCCCCAAAGATTGCTTTATTACAAATTTGCAAGAAAATCGGTTAGAAGGGTTACTGGGATTGTAGGAAGTTTGTTAGAAACTTGGAGAGAGGGAAAAGAAATGGAGGGAAAAATTTGAATTGCTCCTTTAGCTAAGTAACCAATTTAATTTATCAAGAAAATTATTTTATAAAAATAAAAAATTTATTAAAGGATTATTAAACCAATTAATAACTTAATATAAAAATGATTTTTAATATATTGAAACAATATCATAATGTTAGCAGCAAATTTAATATTTAATAAATGAGCCCTAAGTGAAGTATGTCTAAAAAAATAATTCGAAAAAGTGGGGTTACAAATATACTTTGACTTATACGAGTTCCTATTATTATTGGAATGCAGCACTGCTGATTTATTGTTACATTATAATTTGAGTGGTCTTTCAATACCCTCCAGAATGCACAACATTGTGACAAAATTTTGCAACTATATTTTTCGATTTGATGCCTCACTACATGTTATAAACGTTGCTACCATGGTGGAAGAAGTTATGAGTGTCTGTTTGACACTCATCCAAGATATATCTCTACCAGCCAACAAGTAAACATAAGATGATGTGGATCTCCTGTTGTCTTGGTATCCAGTAAAAATGGAGACGGAATATGTCACGACCCGCACCCGCTTTTCGGATACGAAGCGTGTCCAAGCCCAGCCTACGCCGCAGTGTCGGCGGTAGAACGTTGTCTAATAAACACAAGTCACTGAATCTATAATCACGGGAAAAGTCTATATCTCATCCACAGAATAATCAAGACATAACCAAGATCAATGAATAACCATGAAACTGAGCAATAAAGAATATAAACTGAATGTTTCCAAGAATCAATGCCACGTCTGGTGGACACAAATCTACTATCAATAGACAAAAATAGAGAAATATATCAAAATACACTATCTGAATACAACCTGCTAACCAAGCTGCCTCAAACTGCAAAATGCCATGGTCTGATGCTAACTCAAATCCACTCGTCTGCTCCTGACTCAAATTCGGCTAACCTGAAGAGATCATCAGGTCCTCAGAGGACATAGCAAGATACATAATATACATGTCTATCTAACAGTTTTATCATGCGTAAGAAAATAAACAAGAAAAATAGGAACACGACAAATGACTACGAACACGAACACGAACACACGAACACTAGAACAACTACGTATAAATGAACTGTCGGATGTACGATGAACACGAGATCAATGGAGAAACCAAACTCTCATCCCGAGTGTGGACTCACGGGTTTGAACTAAGCACTAACCCTCCTCCCGAGTGTGGACTCTCTGGTTAGCTCACGGCAAAATACCCTCGTCCCGTGTGTGGACTCTCTGGTGCAATTGGTCAACCCTCGTCCCGAGTGTGGACTCTCTGGTGCCAATAAACACGACAAATACCCTCATCCTGTGTGTGGACTCTCTGGTGCACTGATCAACCCTCGTCCCGAGTATGGACTCTCTGGTTGTGTAAAACGATAATCAAGGATTTAGCAGTTTACAACACGTACTTGTTCCATGACACGACTCAAGCAAGGTACTGGTAAGAAACTCCAAGTATGAACCACAAAACCAAACATGAACACAGCTATATGCAATGAAAACAACTCAAAATAATATAAAACAAAAGCACATGTCCATAATCAAACTGGGAAATGAAATACAATGCATGTAAATAAAACTGTAGAGGGAGGCAAGGTATACCTTGCCTGCGGTCCTGAGCTACTGTCACGGATCAGAATCCGTATAAAGATCCAAGTAACCTGTTTATGAATTGATAGGATCAATACACAATTTTGAGATTACACAAATAAGTCTATCTATTGGTGTATTTAGGCTTCTAGGTTTATTCCTATTCTATTTGTCCCTTATTCTCTAAATCTAGTTTTCTCTATTACTCAGACTGTTACTAGGCAGTCCCTACTATTGTTGTACTACCAAGCTGATACATGGACCCTCTTGTAGCACATACACTTGTACATGAGCCATGAAGTAATATATGCTCATATGTATAGACTTTGCCTATAAGCCCAAACTTGTTTTCTGATCCCTATGCCTTTTGTCATATTGTCACCTAATGGGAGGTCAAGAGGTTTTGTGCTTATAGGCCCATTCAGTGGAAATGTCGATGTGAAACTTTATTCAGGTTGCATCAGTAAGAGAGCTCATAATTAGACTTCCATGTTTTTTCTGTTTGAACTCCTTGTCTTCTATTGCTAGCTCAAATTACTAGAGTTGTCTTTTTCTTAAATGAACAAATGTTACGCAGTTAACATTGAATGTTGTTGAAGAACTGCTACTAAGTCCCTTGTTGCTGTCTCATACCTGGGTTTTTATCTAACTTGGATAGGCTTACAAACTACAGTTTGCAGTTGTTACACTGAGGTGCACTTCCCCTTCCTTGTACACATACTAGTTTGGTTTTCATCCTAGTATCCTCTATATGCTGGTGGATACAGGTGCATTAAAATATGTGCATCCTAGCCACTTCATTCGAACATAACTGGTAATTAAATGTGAGGATGAAAAGTATGACTGAGAATACAAGGTACAGGGACTGAGCAAGATATCAGTGTAAACTGATACACAACAAGATTAGATTGAACACTACGACAATTGGGACTACAAAAAAACAACAGGGGACTGAACCATCTCTGATACAACCTGGACTAACAAAGCGACTGAAACAAGGATATCTTGAATGATACTAAAGGTTTACTCCTAAGGAGACTAATGCAATAACAAGTAAATTGGTACAAGCAACATGGAGGGCTGAATTAAAGAGAACTGGATTGTACCATATATAATGATGAACTAACAAAATGGTTAATGGACTGGACCACTAATACAGTGAACTGAACTAAGAAGTAAGCAGGATATGACTTATATATGGCTAGACAGTGTTCATCTGAACTTTAAAAATTAAGTAAGGGATTGATCCCTAACAAGGAATGATAAACTGCATTGGGTTTAGCACTGAACAATAGTGTTGACAGATACAAAAAGCCATTCCCCATCCTCTATTACTGCTACCAAACGCGTAGGCAACTAATTGCACTATTTGTCCAGAATGGACTGAACCATATTTAAAAAATAAGCAACACACTAGGAATTGATACAAAGTAATATCTGATTCTTAACATTAGGACTGAAACAATGGTTCAGAGAGAACTGAACTAATATGAAGGCATGATCATTCAGAATGACTGAACCTAAAAATATAAAGGACTGAACACTCACAAGGTATTCGATTAACTAATCAAAAATGAACTAGAATGAATATAGAGAATGCAGTAAAGAACACTAATAAGTGGGGAACTAAACATTTGTAGTAATGGCCTATGCTAACAAATGCAATGAACTTAACATTGCTCATAAGGACTGATTAATGAATGCATGGAACAGAACAATAGTGTTCTTTGGACAGAACACAAAGTGAATTGGACTGTACACAAATGTAGGTATTGGATAGGACATGAGTTCAAGGACTGATATAAGAGGTTAAGCCTACAGAACAGGATATGGGCTTGAAAATATACATATGTAGAGACTGATCAATATAGGTAAGGAATGGATTCGGGATACAGACACTTTGTATCCTGACACACGAAGCTCCTGTGTCATACTCCCATTTAGGTTCTTCTCAGGAATTCGATCGAACACATCATATTACCAATGGAATTAATCGAGTATGTTCAAGTTTAACTTAATGGCAGGAGAAGAACTAATGCTAATGCAAAGGATTCAGAATTACCTGTTGATGAATCGTATGTTTCCTCTTATGCGGAACACTCAGAGGCTGCCCTTCCGATCTTTTCCTGGCATTTTCGTGGTAGGAAGAAAATAGTTTGCTAGTGTTTAAAGATGAGGAAGGAGTCACATGTCATTCTCTCCTTTTATATAGGATTGTTGATAAGTGGAGATTTTGTTGAAAATCCTGCAGATTTTTTCCTATATTCCGAGGAATCTGATTTGAATCAGGGTTTAGGTATATCTTTCTATTCGAAGGTGGTAGGGAGGAATTAGAATTGGCCGTTTGAAACAAATTCGTATTTGAATTTGGTTTGATCCTTGAGGACAGCCAATGGCAGCATTTAGGTCCGAATACAAGGGAATTGATCGTATCTAAGTTTTGGAGATTTGAAATTTCAATTTCAAATCGAACACAATGGTTGGGTGCTTGGTTTAAACGGGAAACTGAATTATGGATAATTTGCACTAATATCCCTGTTCATTTCTATATCACCCTTTGGTCCTCCATTGGTATTGCAAAGAAAATAAAGTATAAAACATAACAATAATTTGAGACAATAAAGGATGGGTTTTAAATCAATAAATAAGAGAGAGAAAAAATATATTGGGTCGAGGGATTGACAACTCTACCCCCCTTAAGGAAATTTCATCCTCGAAATTTTTGAGCCATGATCTACTAGAATGATCGTCTAGAATAAACTGCTTTAAAAGAAATTTAATTTCCCTTAAATCAAGTTCTAATATGGCCTGTCTATGATACTGCCCAAATTCTACTGAAAATTCTCGCCAGCTGCCCCCTGTGGTGTTGTTGTATCTACCGTGTTCATGGCATAGGCTTGTCCTCCCTGTGCGGCTGGTAGTGGTGGTGCAATCGCGTTCTTCTTTGGGCAATCTCGAGATAGATGCTGGTTGGATCCACAAGTGTAGCACAACCTTAACCATCTTCGGCAGTCTTCTTGGACATGGCCTCTTTTTTTGCAATACAGGCAGGTAAGAACATCTTAAACTTGTTGTGGGGCTGCTTGTGGTTGTTGTTGATACTGCTGTGCTGAGGTCTTCTCGGGAATATTGGGACGTTTTGCCGGTGCTGATTGGTCGCTGCCTCCTCCGAATGCGTCTCGATTTCTCTTTGGCTTGTGACTCAGCTCTTCCTCTACAGCTTGGGCGACTTCCAAAATCTCCTCATATGTGGCAGCTCGACTGGTGGCGATGGCTAGACGAATCTCGTGAGATAGTCCCTTCCTAAATCGTCGAGCCTTGTCTTAAGGGTGCTGACCAAGTTCTCCGTGAAGTGGCTGAGGCGAGAAAACTCCGATGTGTACTCGTCGACGGTGTGGTTGCCCTGCTCTAGGTGCTCGAACTATCTCATCAACGCCTCTCGTGCTACATACAGATAGAATTTCTTCTTGAACAGTTGCTTGAATTCCTTCCAAGTCACGTCTGGAGCAGAAAATCGGGGCTCGCCTTGGTACCACGTCCGTACGATGTCGAAAAGATGTCCACTAGCTGACTCGATCTTCAGATCTTCTGGGACTTGGGCCATCTTCAAGTATCGTTCAACGTTCTCCAACCACTCGTCAGCGTAGAAAATCCGTTCTGTCCCATGGAATTCTCTGGGCCGAAGGTCCATAAAGTTCTTGGAAGTTTCAGGGCGCTGTCGTGGAGCATCTCTAATATGAAGAGCCTCCCTCAAGGTGTCGCAGAACATGTTGGCTTGCTGCTGGAAGATGCCCAAGAGTGTGACATTGTCCAATGCTGGGGGCGATGGCAGAAATAGTGCTGGATACATCGGAGGTGCTGGGTACATCATAGGAGCCGGATACATCGCTGGTGCTGGGTGTTGGGTGCCTGGCTGGAATTGGATGTGGAACACGTGCTGGATGCGAGACTTGTACTGGCGGTAGGACAGGTGTTGGTGGCAGACCGAATGTCGTCTCTGCGGAATCTCGAGAACTGTGGCTGATTGCCCATATGAGTGAGCTGGCCTCCTTGTGTTCGTGAACTGTAACAAAGAAAATACTTTAACCATTGAAGAATTTCAAGCAGGATGCAAATCAAGGATTCAATAAAATCAAGGATTAGAGGCCAATAATGAGTCAAGACATGTGGATGAGATCCTAAGTGTCTATTCCTGTTCGCAGGCTCACGACAGTACAGTGACGTAACCGAAGTGATTAACGTAGACCTGCATGGACCACCAAAAAAACTTGCCACAACCCGCACCCGCTTTTTGGATACGAAGCGTGTCCAAGCCCAGCCTATGCCGCAGTATCGGCGGTAGAACGCTGTCTAATAAACACAAGTCACTGAATCTATAATCACGGGAAAAGTCTATATCTCATCCACAGAATAATCAAGACATAACCAAGATCATTGAATAACCATGAAACTGAGCAATAAAGAATATAAACTGAATGTTTCCAAGAATCAATGTCACATTCGGTGGACACAAATCCACTACCAATAGACGGAAATAGAGAAATACATAAAAATACACTATATGAATACAACCTGCTAACCAAGCTACCTCAAACTGTAAAACTCTGCGGTCTGATGCTAACTCAAATCCACTCGTCTGCTCCTGACTCAAACTTGACTAACCTAAAGAGATCATCAGGTCCTTAGAGGACATCGTAAGATACATAATATATATGCCTATCTAACAGTTTTATCATGCACAAGAAAATAAACAAGAAAAATAGGAACACGAAAAATGACTACGAACACGAACACACGAACACTAGAACAACTACGTATAAATGAACTGTCGGATGTACGATGAACACGTGATCAATGGAGAAACCAAACCCTCATCCCGAGTGTGGACTCATGGATTTGAACTAAGCACTAACCCTCGTCTCGAGTGTTGACTCTCTGGTTAGCTCATGGCAAAACACCCTCGTCCTGTGTGTGGACTCTCTGGTGCAATTGGTCAACCCTCGTCCCGAGTGTGGACTCTCTGGTGCCAATAAATATGACAAACACCCTCATTCCGTGTGTAGACTCTCTGGTGCACTGATCAACCCTCGTCCCGAGTGTGGACTCTCTTGTTGTGTAAAACGATAATAAAGGATTTAGCAGTTCACTACACGCACTTGTTCCATGACACGACTCAAGCAAGGTACTGGTAAGAAACTACAAGTATGTGTAGAAGCATGGAAAATATTAGAATAATGATCCATGCGGCTCTGAGTAAGAAGCTTATGCGGCTCACCCAGGAGCGGCCCTATGCGGTTCAAAGAAGACTCTCAATCGCATGCGGCTCGGGAGCGTATGCGGTTCAGCAAGGCATATGCGGCTCGATGGACGCCATGTGTGATCTTTCCCTACAGCTGGTCGTTTGAGGAGTGGCCTCATTTATTGTTCCAGCACGATTCACTGTGGCGGCCCTGACATAAAGTTTCATAATGGCCTTGCCATAATGACTGACTCCTCGGGAAAAGAAGAAAATCTTTGACCAAATCCGACAGAAGTCCCAGATTGCCACGTGGCAATCAGTCATATGCGGCTCCCTGAGAACCCGTTCTATGCGGTTCGATACAACGCTAGCACATGCGGCTCCCTGGGAACACATTCCCTGCGGCCCAATACAACGCCAGCTCATGCGGCTCACAAAGATTACACATATGCGGCTCGATGAAGCATCGTCCTATGCGGCTTACAAAGAGTATCTCTCTACGGTTCGAGGATAGTTAATCCTATGCGGCTCTGACAGGACTCACAGTTAAGACACGTGGCATGGGATCAATAAGAGATTTAACCGAATCTCAACAAATATATTTGACATCATCGTCATAATTACTGAGATCAGGGCATATCATTTATCATCAAGCTAATGGGACACGTGGCGAGCAATCAGACATTGGCATAATCAATTACGAGGATTTAAAACAGCTAGCATTAATTGCTCATGAGATACGATGCTGTCCGTGTTAATGGCCGAGATTCACTATAATCAGGATCAAGGGTTCAGATAGAATGAAGGAGCGCCGACATTCCAAACAGATAATCATTAGCAAACCCTAATGATCACCCCCCCACTCTTATAAATAGCCTGCATCATTCCCTTGAAAAAAAAGAGGAGGTGAGAGAGGAGAGGTCGGCAACAAAAGAATAAAAAAATATAAGAAGAGAGAGATCTACACAGAGAGAGCTCCCCCTTTCTTCTTGATAATCACAGAGAGAGAGAAGCCAGAAGAGCAATCCGAGGAGAGCAAGAAGAGCGTTTCTTCGTCAACGCCAAGCAGATCTTCCCCGAGCCAAGGCTACATACTGATCGTCCAAGGAGTAAGGCAGAGCGGCCGTCGCTTTCCCGAGCCTCTATCGTCACCCCCCAGAATCAAAAATAAACAATCGTACTTAGTCTGCTGTACCTAGGTTTTCGTCCCTAGGCTTTCTTTGTACGAACGAGTTTGTATTGTGAGTCTAAGTTCAGTCCTCCGATAATTGTTCTGTTCTTTTACAATCAATGGCAAACACGATGGCGACTCTGCTGGGGACTAACTTCTCCACGGCTGAGGAGTTGGTGACACAATCAGATGCAGCCAAACTTGGCTCCACATAAAAGAAGATGGTCGTCCGCTTCGACCAACAGGCGTTCGAAGAGATGCTCTCTGAAGGCAGCGCTGGCCCAGCCCAGAAGCGCACCCGCACCACGAAGGCTCGCAAAGAATGGAGACCGAAGTCATTTGCTCCTCCTCAAGCCCTCGATGGGATGCCCTCTGCTGCTCAAGACGACGAGAAGGATTCTCCTGAAGCCAGAAGAGCAATCCGAGGAGAGCAAGAAGAGCGTTTCTTCGTCAACGCCAAGCAGATCTTCCCCGAGCCAAGGCTACATACTGATCGTCCAAGGAGTAAGGCAGAGCAGCCGTCGCTTTCCCGAGCCTCTATCGTCACCCCCCAAAATCAAAAATAAACAATCGTACTTAGTCTGCTGTACCTAGGTTTTCGTCCCTAGGCTTTCTTTGTACGAGCGAGTTTGTATTGTGAGTCTAAGTTCAGTCCTCCGATAATTGTTCTGTTCTTTTACAATCAATGGCAAACACGATGGCAACTCTGCTGGGGACTAACTTCTCCACGGCTGAGGAGTTGGTGACGCAATCAGATGCAGCCAAACTTGGCTCCACACAAAAGAAGATGGTCGTCCGCTTCGACCAACAGGCGTTCGAAGAGATGCTCTCTGAAGGCAGTGCTGGCCCGGCCCAAAAGCGCACCCGCACCACGAAGGCTCACAAAGAATGGAGACCGAAGTCATTTGCTCCTCCTCAAGCCCTCGATGGGATGCCCTCTGCTGCTCAAGACGGCGAGAAGGATTCTCCTGTGGTCCCACTTCAGATCGTAGACAACTCTGCTGTCCCCAAGTCAGGCAGAAGAAAACATTATGATGCTGGACTTGCAGGGACAAAGAGGGACTCTACGCGGACCGAACCGCAGAAGAGCATTAGCCGCAAGGAGAAAGCCCATGCGGCTACAACCGCCAACCGCATGAAGAAAACTCATATGGCTACTTCTGTCAGCCGCATCACTTATGCGACTACAGTTCCCGACAGCATGGATGAGACTCATGCGGCCAGTAAAGTCAATCGTTTGCAGAAAACCTATGCGGCCACAGATGCCAACCGCATGCGGCCAGCCTGCACGGTCGTGACCCCTAGCCGCATAGCAACTCGTCCGACAACAGGAGACAACCGCATGCAGACAGCCTGCACGGTTCCCGCTCCCAGCCGCATAGCTTCTACTCCATGCTCCTCTCGATCAGTTTTTGACCGTCTCTCGTACGGTCCGAACCCTGATGACTCTCTGGATGATAAGCCAGACTCTGTGATGATCAACTTGGACTCTTCCTATTATGCACCCACGAATGCTAGAAAGAAGAAGTCTAGGGCAGCACGGGCTCATCAAGCCCAGACAGCTGCCCCAACCTCTGACTATCAGGGCGTCCTGCTGATTATCACACGAGCCTCTGATGGGAAGTTGTACAGAACTGCTCAAGTCCAATCCCCGGCGGCGAACGGACAGAGTGGTTCCTCTGACCTGCGTGAGGCGATCCTCCACAAGTGCAAGGAAAGAGAAGGGGCCTCGGTGTGCAAGGAATCCCCACATGGACGTTACTGCACCCAGATCATCGTCAACTACTGCTGCAACAACGCAGCAGTAACGGAAGATCGTCCGTCCGTCTTCCACAGACTACAGCACCCGAACTCAGAAGATGAGGCACCTCCTGTTGTCTCCTGCAATTCCGCTCAGAAGGTCCCCACCGAGGGGAGAGGGAAGAAGACAAGCATCTCCAGTCCAAAGATATCAGCCACTACAGCTAAGAAGTTGTCGGCTAAACGGTTACCCTCCACCGGAGTATACCAACACACCCGTTCGAAGACAAAATCTGCTGCAACAGGAGACTCATCGTCCCCGACCCTGGGGGTTGTAGGAGCTGCGGGTAGTACTCCTACGAACGTCCACAATAATCCAACGTTTCAAGGAGACGAACCCCGAGAAAGAACCCTCCCATCGGGTACAACAGATGCTGATGTCCCCGAGGACATCCATGATTCTCGAGACGAAGCAAGCTCCGAAGCTAGGGGTAGTGTTCCTTTCGAGTCCGAAGCTGAAGAGAACATCCCCACATATCCAGATGATTTCTCGACGCATGGGTACGACTCGGAGGGTACATCCTCCACCACTCCGTCCGTCACTCCTCATGTGAAGACGGTATTCATGACAGACAGCAATCAAGGCGGTTCCAGCGATCGCCAGTGCATCAACACGTTGGAGGCTATATTGCATGCCTTGGTCAAGTCTGTAGACGAGATCAAAGCGGCACTTCCTACTCTGCAGGGAGTGACACCTGGCCAGACAAGCACGGGTCCCGCAATCAACGTAGATTCAAATTCAACGACGCCAAACCAGGGCAATAATCCTCCCGAGATAACGGCCCCTGCCGCGACAGATGAGGCCCGAGAAGTAAGAAGAGAGGTTCAGGAGCTCCGAGCAATGTTCCACGCCCGAGAAAACTCTCAAGACCTCAGAATACGACAACCATATCCTGCTGAATGGAGGGATGTTCCCTTTCCGCCAAGATATAAGCCGTTCAATATCAACCCATATGATGGCAAGACTTCAGCAAGTCGATACATCACTTACTTTGAGGTCACTACCGACCATCTGTCCCATGATGACGCTATCCTCACGCGGTTATTTATTGGGGCATTGGAAGGAGTCGCCTTCGATTGGTACCGCAACCTGCCAGACAATTGCATCCACTCCTTCGCTGGCTTCAAACGCTTGTTCTTGGAGAGGTTCTATGAGGTAGGACAGGACGTGACGATGTCTACCCTCATGGACGTCGTTCAAGGAGAGAAAGAACTGACGAGAAATTATATTGAGTGGTTTCGTCAAACCGCAATGAAGTTACCATCTGGCAACCCGGACTCTTCTTTGATTGAAATTTGCCAAAAGAGACTACTTCCAACAATTAGTCTCTGGATGGGCGAAAGTCAGTTCAAGGATTGGAAGGCTTTTATCATCAGTGCTACAAGTGCTGAAGAACAATTGAAGAAGGCTCACCAACTAGGGTTGCATATCTCGGAGGGAGAGAACAAGAGCAAGCGTCCCAACACCAGCAACGACAATGGGGGTAGCCCCTCCAACAACCGGGACAACAAAGACAAGCAGGCTATGGTGACCGATACAGCCCAGAAGCCCGAGCCACAGCCAGCAGACAAACAATGGCCTCAAATCACTTATTCCTTTGAAGACGGCCACGTCAAGACTATCTTGGACATGCTTATACAAGGAGATAGGATTCAGCTTCCTCCACCAAGACGGGAGCCTCGGCCGGCTGATCTGGAGAACCCAAAGTTCTGCCATTACCATCGCTACGTCCACCATGCTACACACGACTGCTACCAACTGAAACGGTATATCCAAAACCTCATCGATTCGAACGCCCTGGCCATCGATTTCGAAGAGGTAACCGTGGCAGCCAACATGGTGTCCGTATAATTCGGCAGTTTTCCTCCAACAGAGACTCAGGACGGGGTTATACCCATCCCTCTGGCAACAATGGAGATTGCTAATCTGCCGCCTGCTCGCGATCAAGCCGCTGGTCTAGTACCCCTCACCACATCACGAGGGGAAATCATGTGGGTCCATCCGGACCTAGTCCACGAGGTAACTCAGCCCTCTCCACCTTCTAAAAGGAAAAGTGAAAAAGTCAGATCCTGCCGTACTGCTTCGGCGGAAGAAGAGGAAGTCTCGGCCGTCACTACTCGATCCGGAACACAAGCCCAACCGGTGACCGAAAGCGCGACTGATGATCATCTGCCCACTACCAATGATGCTCCGGGACCAGCTCAGCCTTCGACGACCGACAAGCCTAGGCCGAAGGAGACTCGCTTTGACAAGTCCCTCCGGAAGGAGACACCTCAGAGGCTGGAGAGGCCCTACAACTTCAATATCTTAGCGCAATTAGCTAACACCCCGGCCAAATTGTCCTTATATGAACTCCTCAGGCTCTCAAAGGATGTCCGCACGGCTTTAAGTGAGGCGCTCCAAAATGCCGACGCATACTTGGCTCAGGCCAACCTCACGGGAGATAACCAACCTGCAGAGCTCCAAGATAGTGCGTGTACGGGAGCAATGCCCAATATCGTCTTCTCTCCGCAAGATATGCTCATCAAAACTAACCTGCATGATCGCCCGCTATACTACACTGGATACATCGGCGACGTAAAGGCGGACCGAATGCACATTGATCCTGGGTCCTCCATAAGCATCATTTCGAAGGGTCTGCTACATCATCTTCGTATTCCGATGCATCGCCTGACACCTACAAGCACCGCCATTAGCGGTTTCAATTCGGGCAGGAGCTACCCAATAGGAAAGATCCGTTTGAAGTGTCAGATCGGCGATCTCCAATCAGAAGTTACCTGTTATGTCATAGATGCCGACACTTCTTACAATATCCTTCTGGGGCGGCCTTGGATACACGATTACATGATCGTGCCTTCCACGCTACACCAGTGCTTCAAATATGTCGATAAGCACGGCTTCGTAAGGACAGAGTTTGCCGATATCGATCCCTTCAAGGGGGTCGAATCTTATTACTCAGACTCCTGTCTGTACGAAAAATCAAAGAAGCATCTGGTCGAAGAAGATGTGCAAGCTCACAATAAGACGGCTACAGGATCAGAAGAACCTCTAACGATCCACCTTCAGGCTCGCAAACCGGGCAATTCCGCACCCCTAACGGCCACTCTGCGTAAGGACGCAATCAATCTCTCAGCACAAGAAGAACAAATAAGAATCCGGCTGCCAAGGTCCGGCCAAGCGCCGAGACCCATAACAGGGCCACTTACCATCAGACTACCTAGAGTCGGTCAGCTCCAAACGGAGAAGCCCAATCCCTCCGACAGACCGCTCACAATACGCCTTTCCAAGAAGATTCTTCACCCCGATGCGAGGTCTGACACTTCTAGCGAACCAGCCACCCCTCGCCTCACATCAAGTACCAAACTGGGGGTTGCTAGTTTACCAACAACTCCACGATCTGCTCCGCCAGTTGAGCCTCTGAAGATCAAGCTGACTAGGTCGTCCTCTCAGTCTTCATTTATACAGGGGGTGGCCGAAGAAGAACCAGAATTAGCAAAGTATGTGGCTGCCCACTCCGATACCCCTTTCGCAGATGATGTAATCCCTCTAGAAAAGATAACTTACTTCAGCAATAAAGGGTTATCTTTGAACTACACCGAGCTCAATAAGCTATGTACAATGTATGCTATGGAACACGGTATAGGCACTCACCTACATACACAGGTGACAAACGTGTATACCGCCATCCGACTTACTCCAGCAGAAGACACTTACCGAATAGTCAAGGGAGGGGACCACCCGATCATCTTCGGCCGGACGAACAACCCACATCCCCCCGCTATGGAAGAAGTCGACTTCGGGTCAGATGTCGGAAGACTGCCTCTGTATCTCTATAGCCCTCAATCCAAATATCTCATGCAGAAACAGGGGTACGATCTAGAGACAACGCCAGGACTGAACTACGGTACTGGACGACGATTGCCTTTGAAGACGCCAGCCCCGGCGGGCAAACCACGGAACTACTATAACAAAACCCGATGCGGTTTAGGGTATGTAACGCCTACTACGACCCCTGAAAGCTCAGATGAAGAATACGACTGGCAGTCACATTCAACCGGATCACCAACTTCTGACTCAGATACCAGCATCGGAGATGTGTTCAGACAAGTCATGTCAGTCAACATGACATTCACCGACGCTTACGAGGAAGACGAAGACATCCCCGAAATCCTTGAGCTAGAACCATGGGCCCAGCAATTAGACGCACAATGGGAAAAGCGGTTCGAACTGAGAGAACCTCCTACCGAAGATGAGGTCATACAAGTGGATCTCGGCAGCGAATCTTCTCCAAAACCGGTCTTTATCAGTAAAAGCCTAACTGACGAAGAACGAGAATTGCTATTAGTACTCGTCAGAGAATACATTGATGTGTTCGCCTGGAGTTATGAAGACATGCCGGGGTTAAATCCTGACATCGCTCTTCACAAACTCAATATACGGCCAGATGCAAAGCCAGTCAAGCAGCAACAACGACGCTTCTGCCCAGGTGTCATAGACGCGATCGAAACTGAAGTCAACAAGTTAATAGCCAGCGGTTTCATTCGTGAAGATCAACATCCTGATTGGGTCGCCAATATAGTACCCGTCCTCAAGAAGAATGGAAAGATTCGAATCTGCATCGACTTCCGCAATCTGAACGAGGCATGCCCCAAAGATGAATTTCCCCTTCCCATCACAGCCATCATGATCGACGACACATGCGGCTTCGAACGTATGTCATTTATGGATGGATTCTCAGGGTATAATCAAATCAAGATATCTTCCGACGACGAAAAGCACACATCATTCCGAACGCCGATTGGTACATACTGCTACACAGTCATGCCATTCGGTCTGAAGAATGCTGGTGCTACATATCAGCGGGCTATGAATATTATTTTTCGAGAACATTTACGCAAAACAGTAGAATGCTATGTTGACGACATTGCCGTCAAGAGTCGCCATAAGGAAGATCATCTGCAAGACCTGAGGATGGTATTCGACCTGATGAGAGCCCATAACCTGAAGATGAACCCTACGAAATCATTCTTGGGCGTATCCAGCGAAAAATTCTTAGGCTTCATCATCACGGCATGGGGCATCCATGTAAACCCTGAGAAGACGAAGGCAATCATGGAGATGGGTCCCCCGAAAAATCTCCGTGAACTTAGAGGCCTCCAAGGGAGGCTAGCTTATATCAGGAGGTTCATTTCCAACCTCTCCGGGCGATGCCGACCGTTCACCCACCTCATGAAGAAGGGAGTCTCATTCGTATGGGACGAGGAATGCCAGCGCGCTTTCGATGACATCAAAGAATATTTATCAAATCCTCCAATCCTGGTGGCCCCGGTCCCTGGAAAACCATTCCTGCTCTATGTACAAGCAATGGAACACTCCCTCGGTGCCCTGCTGGCACAAAACAACGACGCAGGCCACGAGCAGGCCATATATTATCTCAGTCGGATGATGATCGGGCCAGAACATCGATACACCGCCGTAGAGAAGGAGTGTCTCGCCCTGGTATTCGCTATTCAAAAGACGCGGCACTATGTCACAGGACAAACCATACATGTGATCTCGTGAGTCAACCCCCTCAGAGTCCTCATGACTAAACCAGGGGCCCTCAGCTCTCGCCTCGCCACATGGGCAATATTACTGTCCCCCTATCATATGATCTTCGTCCCGCAAAAGGCTGTTAAGGGTCAGGCCCTAGCAGACTTTTTGGCAGCCCACCCAGGGTCGGAGTCATCCAGAATCTATGAAGAGATCCCAGACGAGGTCGCCGATTCGAATACAGCCACCCACGATAACATATGGCGAATGTTCTTCGATGGCGCCTCAAGGACCGAACCCAAGGGAAACATCGTCGTCGGGGTCGGAGTGGTATTAATTTCTCCTACTGGGCTGGTGATCAATCGCGCCTACTCCTTCACGGAACCCTGCTCCAATAATGTGGCCGAATATAACGCTCTGGTCATTGGCCTCCAACTTGCAAAAGAGCTGGGGGTAGAATACCTTGAAGCATACGGCGACTCCCAACTAATCGTCAATCAGATCAGGGGCTCATATGAGGTTCGCCATGAAGACATGATCCCCTACCATCAAATTGCAATCAACATTATCTCATCATTCGAGGGATTCTTCATCGAGCACGTCCCCAGACTCCAAAATATTGAAGCCGATGCCTTAGCAGGCCTTGCCGCTTCCTTAGCAGTACCGAACCAAGCTCATCATTCGGTTGACGTAATAGGTCACGAACTGGTCTGTCCCAAGAACAACGTTCAAGCCATGGCAAGTTATTCTGCTCAGATGATCGACGAAGCGCCAGACTGGAGACAACCATTCATAGACTTCGTGGTCTACGACATCCTACCCGAGAACCCGAAGGAGGCTACTTCTATCAGATGGCGTTCTCTCAGGTTCTTCTACGATACAGAGACAAAAATGCTGTATCGTCGCTCCTACGACGGATTACTACTTCGGTGCTTGTCGAATGCAGAAGCCAAAGAAGCCATACGAGAGGCTCATGACGGTGTCTGCGGGGCCCATCAGCCTGGCCCTAAGATGCAAGACCGCCTTCGCCGGATGGGCTACTACTGGCCCACGATGGTGGCAGATACGATAGATTATGCCAGAAAATGCAAGGCCTGCCAAGTCCACGCAGACTTCATTCACCGACCATCCGAATTTCTACATCCGACAGTGGCGTCCTGGCCATTCGAAGCATGGGGAATGGATATCATTGGTCCAATCACCCCACCTTCCTTCCGAGGACATCGCTTCATACTTGCGATCACTGATTATTTCTCCAAATGGGCGGAAGTTGTCCCACTCGCAGAAGTTAAAACTTCAAACGTGATCAGCTTCCTTAAGCATCACGTTATCTACCGCTTCGGACTACCACGAAGAATCATCCATGATAATGGTCCACAGTTTATAAGCCATGCATTCTACCGATTCTGCGATAAGCACCGCATTCAGAATGTCGCTTCGACACCATACAACCCGGCAGCAAACGGGTTGGCAGAGGCATTCAACAAAACAATCATCAAGCTCCTCAAGAAGTTCGTCTCCTCCAACAAATGCGACTGGAACGAGAAGCTCGGCGAGTGCTTATGGGCTTATCGAACCACGGTTCGAACAGCCACCGGGAATACACCATTCTCTCTGGTGTACGGGAGCGAGGCAGTCCTCCCTTTGGAGACTCAGATCCCCTCACTCCGCGTTGCCCTCACTTATCAATTGACGACGGATGATAACTACCGACGACGACTACAAGAGTTGGAGGCTTTAGATGAAAAGCGCCTCCTAGCTCAGCAAAGGATCGAGCTATACCAAGCACACATCTCCGGAGCCTTCAACAAGAAAGTTAAAATCAGAACATTCCAAGTGGGTGATCTTGTTCTGGCAGTCCGGAGGCCGATGGTCATGACTCACAAGACCACCGGTAAGTTCTAGCCAAAATAGGAAGGTCCATTTGTCATCGAGACCGTGTTCTCCAACGGCGCCTACCGCCTCGCTAAGCAGAATGGAGACTTGCTCATGTTGCCCGTCAACGGTAAGTTCCTGAAGAAATACTATGTTTGAACATCATTCTCTAGATTATCGAGTCATGTACTCCTTTAGTACCTCTGAACTCTCATCCATCATTCTCCAGATTATCGAGTCATGTACCCCTTTAGTACCACTGAACACTCATCCATCATTCTCCAGATTATCGAGTCATGTACCCCTTTAGTACCACTGAACTCTCATCCATCATTCTCCAGATTATCAAGTCATGTACCCCCTTAGTACCACTGAACTCTTATTCATCATTCTCCAGATTATCAAGTCATGTACCCCTTTAGTACCACTGAACTCTCATCCACCCTATTTCAGATTATCGAGCCATGCACCCGCTGGTGCCGCTGAACTCCCACTCCCTCAATAGTCCAAATTACCAAGTTATGTACCAGCTGGTGCCTCTGAACTTACATTCCGGTCACTCTTTCAGATAGTAAGTCAAGTATGATTATACCTCTAAACTTTCTTCCTGGCAGAGATCCTCCCTCAGGATTCACTACCCGCACTCCCAGTGCACAAAAAGGGTAGTCGATCCACCAATTTTCGAAACGACCATGTCCTCATTACCTCTGAGTCGTCTTCACTTCCACCAAAAATAAACCGCCCCCTCGCATAGAACTTCCACGTTCTCCTACCTCTGAGTCGTTCTATGTACCCAATCTTCATTGAGCCCACTCCTGCCATGTCCTCACTACCTCTGAGTGGGAAGGCTCCGTCGAAGAAATCGTCATATTTGCCATGTCCACATTACCTCTGAGCAAGTATGTCGGTCCTCTTTTAACCTATTATCTGTACCCACAACCGGAGTACGACAAGGATAATAGGTCCACAAATGTCCTCTGTTGACCACAAATGTCCTCTGTTGACCACAAATGTCCTCTGTTGACCACAAATAGCTTCCGTAAAGTCTCTCCTGCCATGTTCTCATTACCGCTGAGCAGGAAGATTTCACGATACAACCTTCATGTTTGCCATGTCATCATAACCTCTGAGCAAATGTGATCGTTTCCCTTTCACCCCATTATCCGCATCCTGAACTAGGGTACGCCAAGGGTAATAGGTCCACAAATATTCATTCGCTAAGCTTCTCAGCATAAATCCACCATCTTACCATGCCCCGGGAGCCCAGCTGCTCTACGCCATTCCTTCCCCCAGTACCGAGAATATCCATGACCACTTTGCCGTGGCTGTCCCGAACATCCTATCTAAACTGTTATCCGTACCTAAAACCAAGGTACGCCTAGGATAACAGGTCCACAAATAAATCCCCCAGCAAGTCCAAATTCCATAAACACCGCAAGTGTAAGAAAGAAAAGATGAGTTGAAACATGCTCATTTATTCAAAAATCAAAAGGCTACATCAGCAGGGATCACACCCCCTTGCAAAAAAAAAGAGAGAGAAAAAGAGAAGAAGAAGAAGACATAAAGCCAATCACTGCTCTGGAACACATAACGCCGTAAGACGGTCCTTTATCAAAGCAACCGACCGCTCAAGCTTTTGTCTGGCTCAGCGCTCCGCTTCCTGATCCAACACCGCCGCATCCTCCAGATGAGCAGGGGCTCGCCAGTTGTCCTCAAACTTCTTGAAGGCCCGCTCCAGGTTGACAGAGGATCGGGAAATCCTCTCGGCCTCTCGAGCAATCAACTCTTGTTCTGCACGAGCAGCCTCCCGCTCTGACTCTAAGAAGGCCAACTCCTTCTGGAGTACGAGAATTCGCTCCTTCGTATCAGCTACTCCACGAGAGGCAGATTCTTCCCGGGCTCTACAAGCCTGACTCCGACGACCCAGTCGGTCATAAGAGACGGAGAACTTGTCAAGGTCCTCCTGCACAGCCGGTCCGGCACTTTTTCGAGCGAGCTTAATCCTGTCCCTAGCAGCGACCAGGAAGCTGCGCTCCCGTTCAGTCACGGCGGGTAAGCCAGCCTGCCGCACTGCCAGCAGTTGGGTCACAAGCTGGTTAGCCTTTGTCAACTTAGGCTCCAAGAGCGCTGCTAACCCCGGCCCGCCAGGAAGACCCTTCAGAGTGTCAATTTGGCCCCGAGCTCCCCGTAGAGACAGAGAAAAAGGGACCCCCCGTTCCACGGCAGCGTTTACACCCCTCCCTAAGTGGCGATAGAAGCTGTCAACCACATCCTGCGTCACCTCGTCCAGAGCCTCCGAGGAAACCGGTGTCAACGGGAGTGTGGCTGGTAGCACGGAAGAAGACGCGACAGAATCTGCCGCTCCTGTCACAAGAGAAACCAACTCCGCATGGAAGGACGCTTGAACATCGGCCAATTCCTCTTCAGCAGCCCGCAGAATTTGGATGCTCGACAGGGTCGAGAAATTAATCTCCGGAGCCGTATAAGCAGCCGAAGACGAGGCCGGGGCCAGCACCAACTCCATCCCCATCTGCCCAGAGCTGGCAGGATGTCCCTCAACATGTGATGACGAAGGGGAGGAAACGCTCCCTTCCCCCTGATCACGGTAGACCAGGCCTTCCCCAAGAACATCAGCGGCAGGAGATAAAGGGTCAGGACCTGCACGGCCAAGGCAACCATGAATCGACTTGACCCGAAGGATATGCTGATAGAGCAAATAAGCCCCCTCGGTGGTCAATATGTGGCTCAGCTTACCAGTAGAGGAATGTGGAGGCTGAGGTTCGCCTACAGCCATCACAACCTCTTCACCAACAGCCTCCGAGTCAGGAATAAAAGACTCATCCGTCCTTGCATCCCCGGGAGGGGATGCACCGAGGATGGCGTCATCTCGCTGAAGTTCAGAAATCTCGGAGACGGGCCCAAGCAAACTTTCGTCACCCTGGGCTGGGGCCTCAGCAGCTTGGGAGTCCTTAGCCGCCGCTGAGAGAGCCCCCGCAGAGAGGACCGCGGCACACATGTCGCTAATCAAAGCGGCAAGGGCCGGATCAACTACTGAGGCAGCAGATGGTTCAGGAGAGCCTGGTTCGTCAGACGCCTACAAAGAAAAATGATCAAGTCATATCCCCGAGAGGAAAGAAAGCTACAACAAAGATAGAACTCCGACTTGGACTCCGGAACATCGTCTGCACCTTCACCCCTCTCGGTGATAGGTGTCCCACGAGACCTAACAACAGCTCTCTTCACAGAAAAGGTCGCTCCACTGTCAGGAGATTTGTATCTGACCCGTTTACGCGAGGGACCGGATACAGCTGAAGGGTGTCCTTCTCTCACTGCTCCCTCTTGTGTAGTAAGCGGCGGATCTTCCGCCGGTTCATCAAGTGGGGGAAGCGGTTGATCCACCACTTCTTCGTCCCCACCAGGAAGGAAGTCTTCGCTATCATCCTCCTCCTCAGCCGACTCGGAAGGTTCTGATTCAGGGAGAGGAATCTGGAGCGCCAGTTGCTTTCTAGCCTTAGCCCCCTTAGGCTTCTCCTCTAAACCAGTACCTACGATGAAGCTGGTACTCGGATCGAAGTTAACAGGAGGCTTGTTCGCCATAACGTGATACAAAGTGGCCATGTACAGAATTTCCCTCGGCGCCTTGGCATCGGGAACCGAGAAGCTGGCCCGAGTATGATAAGCGTCATAATAATTCCACGCTCGGACGCCGTCAAGAACGCTACCTTCAAAACCCAAACAAGGGTTGGGACAATCAAGGAACAACTGGCTATAACCAAATTAACGGGAAAACCTACTGGGTAGGTAAGGCTCCAAGTACACATTATCCCGGTTACGATAAACCAGATGCGCGGGGCGGATATTGCGCAACCAAGCAAGCATATCCGGAGACAGAAAATAAGAAGGTCCAGTACCGTCAAGGTGTACCTTCCTCACTTCCTCATCAGAAAAAGGAGGAACAGACACAAAGAGATCACACCCATCCACTCTCGCCAACGCCCTCCGACAAGCTGGCATAGTGTTGCATTCCCAAGACCGGTGATGGCATTTGAAGAGGAAAGCATCCTCGGCCGTAGCATCTTCCGCTATCCCAGGTCCCAACAAAGACTTATAGTGCATCGCCAACCACCCCACCAGGTAGTGAAATGGCAGTTCTACGCGCTCAAAATCCAAAGTCTTCTTGCGAGCAATAACCTTGGACGAGAATGTCCGCAGACCATGATGTATGCTGCATACCATAGCAGAAAGGAGCGCTAGCCTAACTCCGAATACTAGCTTAACGGCAGGGAGGATGAAATGTCGACCAATCCTCTCGATAGAGCCCGCTCCGCCTGAGACTACGCAATTCCGTAGCCATATCATCAAAAATCCAGCCAGAAGCGCCTTCTCCGACAGTTGTATGGTCCCGTAGTGAAAATAACTAAGAGAGTCAGCTTGACTCCCGAATATATCGCTCTTGGATCGCGACTTTTTGACATTGGACATCAGATCCCTTACCTCTGCATGCGTTCGAGGGGCTCGGGGAGTAACTTCACCAGAAGGGTCAACCCTAAAGAGATAATTAGTCCAGGATGTGGTATGGGGAGCGGTCCCCTCAGAGCTATCCGTCGTTTTTATAGCCATTTGATGACAAGCACTATGGTGGCACAATAACTCCCGATACACCGCAACAAAACCCGGGAGTTGCCTGTCCAAGGCCTCGAACTCCTCATTCGACGGGGTATACACCTCGAAAGGCTCATTCCCCCATGGAAGTTTAGAGACAGTATACATCTCGTGAAGAGCAAGCCCCAGTTCCCCTACTGGTGTAAAGAATGTCCCCGTTCGCTGGCTGTACATCTCCAAGAGCGCTACGAACAGTGGTTTATTAATGGGAAGCCCATGACAAGTGCCCCAAATGGCATGGTAAAGCCCCACCTCCCGTAAGAATGCTCCATAAGTCTGTAGAACCCAAGCAGTCAACTGAGCCCACGTAGAGGTGGGGTTTATCCAGTTCGGCAGTGCCAGCCTACCAACAAGATAAGACTTCTTGCGAACAAGCCGATTCAGGAAAGTATCAGCTTGAGTAAGTGTGAAATTGGGACCGTATACATTCATAAAAGAGCCCGGGGCCAGACCCATCATATACCGGAGGACGGAATCCTTACCTACATACGCTAACTTCATATTCGGATTATAATGGATGTTGCCCATCAACATCCCTGATTGAGTGGGAGTTAGGTTACACACCATCTTCCGGTCCAGCAACACCATATTGAACCATGACAAAGGATAATGACGTTCCATGAAAGGAATATGGATTGCCACCCCATCCAAAGAAAAATCCCAGTTCTCAGAAATCTCTAAGACCCGAGGATTCTTGATAGTTAAAGCATCACCAAAAAGGAACAAAGGCTTCAGGTATTTTCCATCCAGCTTCCCAGTATTCATCATGGAACAGAGGTAATGAAGGGTTTGATTCTCAATAGCCTTCAACCTCCCCGAAGGCTCATCAGTAGGGAACTGATTCGATACATGCCTAATTAAGTCGTCAAGACACACGCCCAGGGCGAATTGATTCGAACCCACTATAAGCTCCCCAGCAGGATTTACGGGCAAGTTCACTGGAAAAATACGAAAGAAACGAGGTTAGAAGGTAGTCAAAAAAATAGAAAACATTGGAAAGGTCATCTGAGCCTATGCGGCTCGGCTCGTTACAGCTTCATGCGGCTCAGCATTAGATATGTATATACGGTTCAGTGCATCATAGCCTCATGCGGCTCCGAGTTAGCCGAGTTCATACAACTCAAGTCCAGATGAACTTATAGATCCATGCGGTTCACGTTAAGCACACCTACAGAGTCGGATTCATGCGAGCTGACGTGAGCAGACGAATTTCTGCGGTTCAAAAAAATGAACAACGCTTATACGGCCCAAATCAAGAACACGTATGCAAACTCAGATCGGGTATAAGCAAGTTCATGCGGCCCCATAAGACGAAGGGCTCATGCAGTCCTATCAATAAAGTCCCGTATACGTGGCTTATGCATAAAGTAGGCAGCAGAGCCATGGCGACAGTTAGGGTTTTCAGACGATCCCTTACCAGCGATAGACGGGTGGACATCGGGATGGATGGAGTGCGCAATGACCGGCGGAGGGGCCACCACGTTCGCCGCCGCAGTCGCCGTAGAAGCAACTGCCTTACCCTTAGCGGCCTTCGATGCTGCAGCTTTCTTGGGAGCCATTGTCGGTTGCTAAAGGAAAAAGACGAAGAGCAAAGACAGCAAATAGAGATTCAGAGCAAAGAGAGAAGGTAAAGAAAAACCCCAAGAGGCTTAAAGACTCCTATTTATAGGCAAAAGAGACTCACGAAACGAACAGACGTCTCGGAGTATGCCTCGGATTACGCGCCGCCCCCAAAGAATAAAGGCAAAACGCTTCGGTCAAGACAAAACCGACTCTTGGGATCCTCCCCCAAAAGGCGGCGTTAAATCAAATCAAAGGCACTTAATAAAGATTTGCACACGTGTTCAGGACACGTGGCAACCAGTTTATGCGGCCAGATGAATTCATGCGGCTAAGACACTTATGCGGCTAGGAAGCTCAGGCAGACAGAAAAATCCTATGCGGCATGAACGGGGCCATGCTTCTTGTTCAAAGTGTTCCAATTTTTACAAATTAAAAACTTTGAAGGGGGTCCTGTAGAAGCATGAAAAATATTAGAATAATGATCCATGCGGCTCTGAGTAAGAAGCTTATGCGGCTCACCCAGGAGCGGCCCTATGCGGTTCAAAGAAGACTCTCAATCGCATGCGGCTCGGGAGCGTATGCGGTTCAGCAAGGCATATGCGGCTCGATGGACGCCATGTGTGATCTTTCCCTACAGCTGGTCGTTTGAGGAGTGGCCTCATTTATTGTTCCAGCACGATTCACTGTGGCGGCCCTGACATAAAGTTTCATAATGGCCTTGCCATAATGACTGACTCCTCGGGAAAAGAAGAAAATCTTTGACCAAATCCGACAGAAGTCCCAGATTGCCACGTAGCAATCAGTCATATATGGCTCCCTGAGAACCCGTTCCATGCGGTTCGATACAACGCTAGCACATGCGGCTCCCTGGGAACACATTCCCTGCGGTCCAATACAACGCCAGCTCATGCGGCTCACAAAGATTACACATATGCTGCTCGATGAAGCATCGTCCTATGCGGCTTACAAAGAGTATCTCTCTACGGTTCGAGGATAGTTAATCCTATGCGGCTCTGACAGGACTCACAGTTAAGACACGTGGCATGGGATCAATAAGAGATTTAACCGAATCTCAACAAATATATTTGACATCATCGTCATAATTACTGAGATCAGGGCATATCATTTATCATCAAGCTAATGGGACACGTGGCGAGCAATCAGACATTGGCATAATCAATCACGAGGATTTAAAACAGCTAGCATTAATTGCTCATGAGATACGATGCTATCTGCATTAATGGCCGAGATTTACTATAATCAGGATCAAGGGTTCAGATAGAATGAAGGAGCACCGACATTCCAAACAGATAATCATTAGCAAACCCTAATGATCACCCCCCTACTCTTATAAATAGCCTGCATCATTCCCTTGAAAAAAAAAAGAGAAGGAGAGAGAGGAGAGGTCGGCAACAAAAGAATAAAAATATATAAGAAGAGAGAGATCTACACAGAGAGAGCTCCCCCTTTCTTCTTGATAATCACAGAGAGAGAGAAGCCAGAAGAGCAATCCGAAGAAAGCAAGAAGAGCGTTTCTTCGTCAACGCCAAGCAGATCTTCCCAGAGCCAAGGCTACATACTGATCGTCCAAGGAGTAAGGCAGAGCGGCCGTCGCTTTCTTGAGCCTCTATCGTCACCCCCCAGAATCAAAAATAAACAATCGTACTTAGTCTGCTGTACCTAGGTTTTCGTCCCTAGGCTTTCTTTGTACGAGCGAGTTTGTATTGTGAGTCTAAGTTCAGTCCTCCGATAATTGTTCTGTTCTTTTACAATCAATGGCAAACAGTATGAACCACAAGACCAAACATGAACACGGCTATATGCAATAAAAACAACTCAACAGCAGAATATAATACGAAAGCACATGTCCATAATCAAGCTGGAAAATGAAATACAATGCATATAAATAAAACTGTAGAGGGAGGCAAGATATACCTTGCCTGTGGTCCTGAGCTGCTGTCACGGATCAGAACCCGTATAAAGATCCAAGTAACATGTTTATGAATTGATAGGATCAATACACAATTTTGAGATTACACAAATAAGTCTATCTATTGGTTTATTTAGGCTTCTAGGTTTATTCCTATTCTATTTGTCCCTTATTCTCTAAATCTAGTTTTCTCTATTACTCAGACTGTTACTAGGCAGTCCCTACTATTTCTGTACTACCAAGCTGATACATGGACCCTCTTGTAGCACATACACTTGTACATGAGCCATGAACTAATATCTGCTCATATATATAGACTTTGCCTATAAGGCCAAACTTGTTTTCTGATCCCTATGCCTTTTGTCATATTGTCACCTAATGGGAGGTTAAGAGGTTTTGTGCTTACAGGCCCATTCAGTGGAAATGTCGATGTGAAACTTTATTCAGGTTGCATCTGTAAGAGACCTCATAATTAGACTTCCATGTTTTTCCTGTTTGAACTCCTTGTCTCCCATTGCTAGCTCAAATTGCTGGAGTTATCTTTTTTTAAATGAACAAATGTTATGTAGTTAACATTGAATGTTGTTGAAGAACTGCTACTAAGTCCCTTACTGCTGTCTCATACCTGGGTTTTTATCTAACTTGGATAGGCTTACAAACTACAATTTTTAGTTGTTACACTGAGGTGCACTTCCCCTTCCTTGCACACATACCAGTTTGGTTTTCATCCTAGTATCCTCTATATGCTGGTGGATATAGGTACATTATAAATATGTGCATCCTTGCCACTACATTCGAACATAACTGGTAATTAAATATGAGGATGAAAAGTAGGACTGAGAATACAAGGTACAGGGACTGAGCAAGATATTAGTGTAAACTGATACACAATAAGATTAGACTGAATACTACGATAATTGGGACTGCAACTAAACAACAGGGGACTGAACCATCTCTGATAAAAGCTGGACTAACAAAGGGATTGAAACAAGGATATCTTGAATGATACTAATGGTTTACTCCTAAGGAGACTGATGCAATAACAAGTAAACTGGTACAAGCAACATGGAGGACTGAATTAAAGAGAACTGGACTGTACCATATATAATGATGAACTAACAAAATAGTTAATGGACTAGACCACTAATGCAGTGAACTGAACTAAGAAGTAAGCAGGATAGGACTTATATATGGCTAGACAGTGTTAATCTGAACTTTAAAAATTAAGTAAGGGATTGATCCCTAACAAGGAATGATAAACTGCATTGGGTTTAGCACAGAACAATAGTATTGACTGATACAAAAAGCCATTCCCCATCCTCCATTACAGCTACCAAACGAGTAGGCAACTGATTGCACTATTTGTCCAGAATGGACTGAACCATATTTGAAAAATAAGCAACACACTAGGAATTGATACAAAGTAATATCTGATTCTTAACATTAGGATTGAAACAACGGTTCAGGGAGAACTGAACTAATATGAAGGCATGATCATTCAGAATGACTGAACCTAAAAATATAAAGGACTGAACACTCACAAGGTATTCAATTGACTATTCAAAAAGGAACTAGAATGAATATAGAGAATGCAGTAAAGAATACTAATAAGTGGGAACTAAACATTTATAGTAATGGCCTATGCTAACAAATGCAATGAGCTTAACATTGCTCATAAGGACTGATTAGTGAATTCATGGAACAGAAAAATAGTGTTCTATGGATAGAAAACAGAGTGAAATGGACTGTACACAAATGTAGGTATTATACAGGACATGAGTTCAATGATTGATATAAGAGGTTAAGCCTACAGAACAGGATATGAGCTTGAAAATATACATATGTAGAGACTGATTAATGTAGGTAAGCAATAGATTCGGGATACAGACACTTTGTATCCTGACACACGAAGCTCCTGTATCATACCCCCATTTAGGTTCTTCTCAGGAATTCGATCGAAAACATCATCTTACCAATGGAATTAATCGAGTATGTTCAAGTTTAACTTAATAGCAGGAGAAGAACTAATGCTAATGCAAAGGATTCAGAATTACTTGTTGACGAATCGTATGTTTCCTCTTCTACGCAACACTCAGAGGCTGCCCTTCTGATCCTTTCCTGGTAGTTCCGTGGCAGGGAGGAAATAGTTTGCTAGGGTTTGAAGATGAGGAAGGAGTCACATGTCCTTCTCTCCCTTTATATAGGATTGTTGAAAGTGGAGAGTTTGTTGAAAATCCGGCAGGTTTATCCCTATATTCTGAGGAATCTGATTTGAATCAGGGTTTAGGTATATCCTTCTATTCGAAGGTGGTAGGGAGGAATTAGAAATGGTCGTTTGAAACAAATTCGTATTTGAATTTGGTTTGATCCTTGAGGGCAGCCAATGGCATCACTTAGGTCCGAATTCAAGGGAATTGATCATATCTAAGTTTTGGAGATTTCAAATTTCAATTTCAAACCGAACACAATGGTTGCGTGCTCGGTTTAAAAGGGAAACTGAATTATGGATAATTTGCACTAATATCCCTGTTCATTTCTATATCACCCTTTGGTCCTCCATTGGTATTTCAAATAAAATAAAGTATAAAACATAACAATAATTTGAGACAACAAATTATGGGTTTTAAATCAATAAATAAGAGAGAAAAAAAATTGGTCGAGGGATTGACAGAATACCTTATGATCTCCAAAACTATCCGATCTTCTATAAAGAGCATATAATCTTTTGTTCTTTATAAATTACCAAGTAACTCGTTTGGCTGCTATCAATGACACATCACAGGTTTGCTTAAATATATGCCTAACATCCCAACTACGTATATAATATCAGGATGTGTACACACTGAATTGTAGTGTCCCGCCCTTGTAAGCACCCTGATTTTTTAGGGGATTTTTTTTTTATTTTATATGATTTTTATATATTAAATTATATTTTATTTTTTAATTATGGCTATATAGGCACTTTTTCGTAGCTTTAATTTTTGAAGCACAACATTGTCCAAATCCTTGAAACTAGTTCCTTATTTGTGTTCTAGACGAGTCCACCTTTGGTATATATCCCACTCAAACATGTTCCCTTATACTACATATTTCTGTCATAACTTTGGGGTCAAAATAGTCATTTTATCCTTTGCCGTAATTTCGATGTATTTTTCCAACTCCGATTTGAGGCCCAAACCCTATCCAAACTTTTGACCCAATATATAGTTTTGACCTATTTTGAGCCTACTACGTACATGCCAATGGTGTGCCACTCAATTGGGTTTCCATGTTCTATTTATTTTTAAGTGACACACAAGTCGAAACTATAGACATATTGGACTCAAATCTATCACAAAAATTATACTAACCCAAAAGTAGTCCAACTAGGGACCCAGGGAGCCTATTCTACAGTACCCTAACCTATAAGACATATTTTAGATTGATTTATATAAATTAATGTGCAACCATATTAATTTAAATCTAATTTAAACCAATCCATAATAACTTCCTATTTTGGACTCGATTTAAATCCTAGGAGATAGAACTTTGTGTATCTTTTAAAATATGCAAACAAATCCTAACAAACCAAATTCTAAATCCTTCCAACCCCCTCTACTTTACGTAAACACCTCCCTCTTAATGTTTTCTCAACGGAGGGCCACTTATTCTATGTAAACCCCCCTTATTTTATTGTTTATTATTACTAATATTTATATTTTATATATATTATTAATTAAGTTTAGAATTCATATATATATATATATATATATATATATATATATATATAATATATATATATATATATATATATATATATATATATATATATATATATATATATATATATATATATATATATATATATATATATATATATATATAATTTAGATTGTGTGTATATACATATATTATTTAGGGTTCATGTATACACATGTATAGTATAACCCATCCCTAAAATACCCAAAATTACTACAACCTAATTTTTTCCTTTCCTTCTAGCCTACCAAGCCCAAATTCCTAGCCCAGTAAATGCGGCCCATAACTGAATTCCGGTTCCGGGTCAGCCGGGTCGGATTACGACCAAACCCGACCCGCTAATTCAAATCACCCTTCTACTGTACATATTCTTCTCCATTCTCATCCTGTGTACGAGTACAGCACATGTGCGCACCCTGCAAATACAGCGAGCTCAAGGTGTTCAGTGGGTCGGTTGGCCCGAAGCCCGGTCTGGCCCTCACGTAAGCCTGCTCACAGCAAGCTCGGACCGGCCCGCTTTCAGGCCCGGCACGGCCCCCCACCCCACACGGTCCGGGTCGGGCCTCCCCCGCCCAACCCGAGACCAGCCCGGCCCGGCCCGCAAGAATTTTTTTTATTATTGGCCCACTAGCCCGGCCCGTGGCCCGGCCCGGTTGGACCGGCCCGACTACCGGCCCGAAGCCCGGTCCGGTTCAATTTTTTTTTACAGAATCTGAACGTTGGGGGGGGGGGGGGCAGGGGGGGTATTTTACCAAAATGCCCCCAAGTGTAATATAAACGTTGGGGGGGCATTTTGGTCATTTTTGGACCAAAATGACCAAAATAACCCTAAAAAATTACTATAAATAGGCAAAAAATCTGTGAAACCCGTAACTTTTAGTTAATTATTTAAATAATTTACTTAGCTAATATAATTAATTATTAGTTGTTAATTTAGAAAAATGCATTTTTTTAGAAAATTATTAATTCTGAAAATTTTAGTCAAAACCCGTATTTTTTTTCTAATTAAATATTATTAGGTTTATTATTATTATTATTATTTCAGGTCAAACCTGTTAATTATTATTAATGAAAACCATATTTTAGAAAGAAAATAATAAATTTATTTGTCCTGGATTTTTGTTTGTTGTGTCTGACCCGTTCTGACCCAGCCCGAACCCATTTCAAACCCAAGTTCAATTTTCTGAAATTATTCAGAAGTCCCTTAGTATATTATAATTATATATATATATCATTTCCTTTTAACAAAACCAATAAAAAATTTTATTTCATTAATCTTTCTCTCTCATTTATTTGGAAAGGAGACTTTTCCTTTCTCATCCGTTCGGCCCCTTGGCCGATCCATCGCCGCCAACTCCCGAGCTCCCTCGGCTTCCAAACCGCCGGAGACTCTTCATTCCCGAAACCCCCAAACTCTTCTCCACCCTATAAAATCCCTTCATCCCTCTTTTCTCCATCACCATCCTCAAACCCTCTTTCCCCAAACCCCTGTGCCCTAATTCCCGAGCCGTGCCCTTCCGGCAACGATCCAGCCGAACCACCCGCGCCCAGGCCGACCCCGAGCTCGGCGCCACCCTCCCGAGGCCGACGCCCACCGGCGACCAACCCCAACCGTCGACCGTGCGCGCCCGACCCCGCCGGCTCCCCGGGCGACCTCCCCGTTCTCCGGTGCTGTTCTGCGGCACCCCGCCGCTGTCTTTTCCAAGCTCGGGTGCTGTACACGCAGCCGAACCACGGCGAGGCGTTGCCCGAGCCCGAGATGCTGTCCGCAAAGTTCTTTTTCTCTCTAAAATTCACCTGAGAGCTCTAGCCGAGCAATTTCTGGTATATTTTCGTTGCCCCGTTTTTATTTTTTCAGTCTATGATGAATTTTGGTCCACGAATTTCCCCGAGAATTCGGTAAATTATAGACGAGACAATTTTTGGGCTTTCTGAAACCCTTTCGGATAGTTTCTGTTGGTTTCGGATTGTTTTTTTGAGTTTTCTGTTGGTTCGGATTTTTTTTTCGAGAATCTCTCGGAAAAGAGTTCTGGGAATTTTTATGGTTTGGTTTTCCAATTCCTTTCAGAATTGGTTCTGTGGCTTATTTTCTTTGAGTGTTTCTGTGCTTCTGGAATTTTCGAGGAGTTTCGGGTTTTTCGATTATCAATTCAGGTTTTTCGAATAATTTTCGGAAACATTTCTGTGAATTAGTTTTTTTTGGTATTTTCGGGTTCTGGTTAAATTCGGTTTACCGAATACCGAAAATAGGCTGTAGATGTATTTTCGGGTTCGGTAATATTTTTCAGGTTTTAATATTATGATAGAAATAATTTCATGGGTTAATTCCCTGGTTGGGATATTATTTGTGTATTGTTGGAGCATTTTCCCAATTTTGGGTTATCCCGAAAATAGAGGGAATGCTGCCGAAATTTTATAAAATTATATAAATGGATTTCAAATCGGTTTTCGAAATGGTTTATTAAATTGGATTTTTGTGCGACAACCGTACTGGTCAATGGGCCCTTAGCGAAATGCAAACGAAATCGGTTTTACCGGACGTTGAGGCATTAGCTATTTTGACGATTGGACCAATATCTGAGACTCGTAAATTAATTTAATTTAATTTAAATTATTATTTTATTTTGTAATTAAATTGTAGGATAATTTTTAGAGACTAACCAAAGTTTTTTTCTTATTTAAATTCATGTAAAATGGTCTGTAAAGGGCATAAGCCCAGTTTTATTATTTCTGTGGTTTTGTAATAAATTAGTTAAATTTTTATTCTTTTCTGGTTGTGGTTGACGTAAACACGTAAAATAGTAAAATAACTATTTTATAGAAAATCAATATTGTTTTCTCACATTAAATAAAATTAAAAAAAATTACAAGTTATTATTTAAACAAGTTTCACGTTTTTCTCATTTAAAGAAAAATGTAGTTTTATTATAAAATACCAAGTTTTGCCAATAAATCGATAAATACAAAGTTTTTCCGAAATTAAATATAAAATGATCTTTCCATCATAATTAAATGTAACGCATTAGATAATCGAGTTTTGTTTGTGTTAATATAATAAAGATTAAAAATTGACTAGGACAAATTTATAGATTGTAACTAGCACATCTAGCATGGCAAATTTTGGAAATCTAAGGCAGGCTTCTCGATTGTAGGATTTCGAGGACAAGTCTGATTTCATCTCGGAGACATTACCCTCATTCCAGTCACATCAAAGGCAAGTACATTTTGTGGTAGTTTACAATTATTTAGTAATAGTTTTATTGCAAGTTTAAACCACGATGCAACACGGAACTCTCTCTGAGAGGATTGACTGATTAACTGTTGGGTACTGGGGGAGTAGTGCAATGAGTATGACCACATCCAAAATAGTATAATGACTGTGTTAGCTTACCCCTCATACACACGGGGATAAGCCATATCGTATCAATAGGATACAACTGTACAATCCAATCCGGTCATATTCATTGCCTATTCACATCACAATATTTTAACTGCTGGAAAAACTATTTACTTCAAATTGTTTAAAAATGCATAACTCCATTATTATTTCAATTGTTAAAATATCATGAATTGTACTTTGCTCCCTCCTTACTGGAGACTATATTTTTAGGTCCTATTGATGATGCAGAACTACTGATTAGTAGTTATTACGATCCTGAGTTGTATCCAGCTGTGCTACCAGATGATGCTGGACTTGGAGATGACGAGTCTGTCTTTTAGTTGTTGTCATTTTATACTTCCAGTTGTTGTTTAAAAAGACTATTTATTTTATCAGTTGTAATTTTGTTGGACAAGTTTTTATTATCGGAATATTAAAGTTGTGGCAATTAGTCTGTGTTGTTGATTACCTGCATGAGTGATACAGCTTACTGCCGCCGTCTCAACAACGGTGCAGGCTGGGCATGATCCGATTTGACCCAAAAAATTGGGATCGGATCGTGACATATTTTTAGTGGTGGCCCGTGCAGGTCCGGATCAACAACTTAGGAAAACATATCTAGAAATATTTAGAACACTAGAACATTAATTTGTCACAACATAGGACCGAAATATATTATAAATAAATATTTTTATTTGAATATAGACTGGTAGGCTACATTGCTTATGTTTATATCCTAAACCTTCAAGAGAATGGCCACTGACAAGACCAAATCCTGCTGGCGATAGGGTATCTTCACCCTATCATACCCCACCTCCCCAACCAAGTCCGGATCCTACACCTCGGCAGCTGGCCGACCGTCCCCATAATACAACGGCAGATCCATCATCTTCCCAGACTGAGCTGCAGCCCCCTGTGGTAGTACCCACTCCAGCTGCCCCACCGGTGCCTGTAGACCCTACCGACCTCATAGGTCTGCTACGAGGAGTGCTAGAAGCCCAGAGAGCTCAAACGTAAGCTCATCAAGAGCAAACCATGATTATGAGGGAAAGCATGGAGAATGCTCATAACGTGGCTATGACTGCTCTGGGAAGACAAGAAGCAGCTCAACTTGAACCAAGGCCTGCCAAGGTAAACATATTTCTAAGGGATTAATTTATGAAACATTAAGGCCATTTAAATTAATGGGGATCATATTGCCAAGGTGGGCGATATTGAGAGTTTCAAGAAGCAAAACCCTCGACCCTTCAAGGGAACCGAGGGAATCGTCTATGCCGATGAATGGCTCGATAGCATGGAACGTCTCATAAGCGTCGCTCGACTTCCAGAAGACCTCAAGGCTGAAGCAGTAGGACTCCAACTGCAAAGTGTAGCAAGCACCTGGTATCGGAATGAACCCCGACTCCAGGACAAGCAGCTTGACTGGGACACCTTCAAGAGGTTGTTCCAGAGGAAGTTCTTCCCAACATCAGAGTTGCGGGAGATGGAGAGGCAATTTCAGAACCTGAAGCAAGGAAATATGACAGTTGGAGAATATGTGGCAGAATTCGGCCAACTCAGCCGGTTTGCCAAGAATTTGGTAGCTAACCCAGATGATCGTTCTGAAAGGTTCAGATATGGGCTGAGAGAGGAGATCCGCACTCATGTGATCTCAGGCGGTGCTAAGACTTATGAAAGGATCCTGGAGCGAGCTCAGGATATAGAGAAGAGTCAACCCACTCGCTCAAAGAGGGATTATCCTGGAACTAACAACTTCCAGGGTAATCAGAAGAAGTCCAACAACAACAACAACAATCGGCCTCCTCACCACCAGCAGCAGGATCAACAGGCGAGGAACAATGATAGAGCACCTCAGAGGCAGATCCCTGTCTGTGATTTTTATAAGAGGCCAGGGCATCAGTCGAACATCTGCAGGAAGAGGCTAGGACACTGTCTAGTCTGTGGGTCTGCCACCCACCAAGTGAAGGACTGCCCCTCGTCGATCCACCGGACTGGAACAACTCAGCAAAAAGGTCCTTTGCCCACTCAGCAACAACAATTTGGACAGCATCAACAGAAGACTGGGCGAGCCTTTACCCTAGCAGCAAATGAGACGGAGCCAGAGCAGAAACCTACCGCTGATGTCATTGCAGGTTTCATTTATGTGCATTCCTATCCTGCCTTAGCTTTATTTGATTTGGGTGCATCATATAGTTTCATATCCACAAAATTCATCTCTGCACACCACATAGATACGGGCTTTAACAAGAAGATATGTAGAGTCATGACCGGTGGAGGACCCCTACCCATCACTGAGACCTGTAGCTGTCCCATAAATATATCAGGCTACCAGTTCATAGCACCTTTGCTTGTGATGCCCTTACCCAACTATGATGTAGTCCTAGGGATGGACTGGTTGAGTAAGCATCATGCGCTGATAGACTGTCACAGAGGATATGTAGTCTTCAGCCCACCTGGAGAGACGGAGTTTGAAATCTCTCGAACTCCGGAGGATATGGAGTGTGTTACCTACACCTCTATCAAAGAAGAACCCGGACCTCCCCATCCTAACATAGCAGAATTTATGGATGTCTTCCCTGATAGTCTTCCCGGGTTACCCCCAGATCGAGACATAGAGTTCACCATTGACCTAGTTTCCGGCTCTTTTTCTATTTTTAAGTGATGCTACAGAGTCAACCAGATGGAGGCCAAGGAGATGAAAGATCAGATTAATGAACTGAAGGCTTTGGGATTTATCCGAGACGGAGCTTCACCCTGGAGAGCACCTGTCTTGTTTGTTCCCAAGAAGGACGAAACTGTGCGAATGTGCATCAACTACCGGGCGCTGAACAATATCACCATCAAGAACAAGTACCCTCTGTCCCGGATTGATGACCTGTTTGATCAACTCAGTAGAGCCAAGGTATTCTCGAAGATAGACCTCAGATCCGGCTACCATCAGATCAAGGTCAGGAAGGAGGACATTCCCAAGACGGCGTTCAACACCAAGTATGGGCAGTTTGAATTCTTGGTCATGCCATTTGGACTGACGAATGCTCCTGCTGTGTTCATGAACCTTATGAACAAGGTTTTCCATGAATACCTAGATCAGTTTGTCGTTGTCTTCATCGATGACATCTTGATCTACTCGAAGACTGAAGAGGAGCATGAAGAGCACCTCAGGAAAGTTCTGGGAACTTTGAGGTAAGAGAAGTTATATGGTAAGCTATCCAAATGTGAATTCTTTCTAGACAAGGTGGATTTTCTTGGCCATGTTGTCACAGGAGAAGGAATTTCGGTAGATCCTAAGAAGATAGCTGTTGTTGAGAAGTGGTATACCCCAAGCTCAGTTGCTGAAATCAGAAGTTTCTTGGGCTTGGCTGGCTACTACCGAAAGTTTGTGAAGGATTTTGCCAAGATTGCTGAACCAATGACGAAGCTCACTCGAAAGAATGAAGAGTTCATCTGGACAGAAGATTGCCAGGCATCGTTTGAGGAACTGAAGAAGAGACTTACAACAGCACCGATACTTGCGCTACCCGCAGGTACCGGAGGTTTCTCAATATACAGCGATGCCTCTGGAAAAAGACTGGGTTGCGTTCTTCAACAACATGGAAAAGTGATTGCTTACGCATCTAGGCAATTACGGACTCATGAGAAGAACTATCCTATACATGATCTGGAGCTTGCTGCAGTCATCTTTGCTGTGAAGCTATGGAAGCATTATCTCTATGGAGAGAGAGTGAAAATATATACAGACCACAAAAGTCTAAAATATATTTTCACTCAGAAGGAGCTGAACATGAGACAAAGAAGATGGCTGGAGCTGATGAAAGATTTTGACATCGACTTGCAATACCACCCAGGTAAGGCTAATGTGGTTGCAGATGCACTTAGTCGATATCCAGTGGCGATGTTTTTAACCAAGGAGTGGCACTTATTGTAGGACATAGAGAATCTTGGTCTGGAGATTGTACTTCCTGAGAAAAAGATGAAGGAACTGGGGCGAGAAGCTATTGTACCTGGAGCTGACTCAACCATGATGTAGTTGCAATTGTGTTCAAGTCTGATGGATAAAGTTAAGGAGACACAATTCCAAGACGAGACGCTTTGCAAACTCAGAGATGAAGTGCTGGCAGGAACACTTGAAGGATTCTCTATCGCCAGTGATGGAGCATTGAAGAATGGTACGAGGCTGTGTGTACCATCTGGCGAACTGAGGAATGAGCTGATACAAGAAGTGCACCAGTCGCAGTATTCCATACATCTTGGAGCTAATAAGATGTATCGGGATATGCGTACCATCGTTTGGTGGTATGGCATGAAGAAGGACGTATCCAAATTTGTTGCTAGATGCTTGATTTGTCAAGAAGTGAAGGCTAGCAGACAGAGACCCGCAGGACTTCTACAGCCGCTGGACATTTCGGAGTGGAAGTAGGAGCATATAACAATGGACTTTGTGTCAGGATTGCCTCGATCCCAAGGAGGAAAGGACGCCATTTGGGTTATTGTGGACCGACTGACTAAGTCAGCTCACTTTATCCCCTTCAAGGTTGGTTTATCTACCGAGAAGTTGGCAGCACTGTACATGCGGTACATCTACCAGATTCATGGAGTACCGGTATGTATTGTATCTGACCGAGATACTAGATTTACCTCACACTTTTGGAAGAGTTTGCATGACAGCTTGGGAACAAAACTGAAGTTCAGCACAGCCTACCATCCCCAAACTGACGGACAATCGGAGAGAACCATCCAGACGCTAGAAGATATGCTGAGATCTTGCGTCTTGGAATTTGGAGGATCTTGGGAAGACCACTTGTATTTGGTGGAATTCTCCTACAACAACAGTTACCAAGCTAGCATCGGTATGACACCGTTCGAAGCTCTTTATGGACGTCGTTGCCGTACTCCACTTGCATGGGACGACGTAGGAGAAAGAGTACTACTGGGGCCAGAGATGGTGACTGACGCAGCAGAGAAAGTGAAGGTAATCAGGGACAAGCTCAGGATTGCCCAAGACAGACAGAAGCATTGGACAGATAACAGTCGTCGACCATTAGAGTTTGAAGAAGGAGATAGTATCTTTGTGAAGATTTCTTCTACCAGAGGAACTATCCAATTTGGCAGAGCTGGGAAGCTGAGTCCCAGATATATCGGACCATTTAAAGTTTTGAGCCAAATTGGTGAAGTAGCGTATCGGTTAGCTCTACCAGCTAATCTTGAGGGCGTGCACAACGTCTTCCACGTTTCACAGCTCAGACGCTACATCTCGGATCCGAGTCACATCTTGGACCATTCGGAGCTGGAGATTGGACCGAGCCTCACAGTACCAGAGAAGCCTGTAGCAATTTTGGACAGAGACGAGAAGAGGACCAGGACTTCGGTGACTCCCATAGTTAGAGTTATGTGGAGGCACAATTCCCCAGGCGAGTCTACCTGGGAGCGAGAAGATGAGATGCGGGAGCAGTACCCGTATTTGTTTGAGACCTGAGATATTTTTCCTACCCTATCCTTTAAATTTCGAGGACAAAATTTTCTAAGAAGGGAAGGTTGTGAAACCCGTAACTTTTAGTTAATTATTTAAATAATTTACTTAGCTAATATAATTAATTATTAGTTGTTAATTTAGGAAAATGTATTTTTTAAAAAATTATTAATTCTGGAAATTTTAGTCAAAACCCGTATTTTTTTCTAATTAATTAATATTATATTTATTATTATTATTATTTCAGGTCAAACCTGTTAATTATTATTAATGAAAACCATATTTTAGAAAAAAATAATAAATTTATTTGTCCTGGATTTTTATTTGTTGTGTCTGACCCGTTCTGACCCAGCCCGAACCCATTTCAAACCCAAGTTCAATTTTCTGAAATTATTCAGAAGTCCCTTAGTATATTATAATTATATATATATATCATTTCCTTTTAACAAAACCAATGAAAACTTTTATTTCATTAATCTTTCTCTCTTATTTATTTGGAAAGGAGACTTTTCCTTTCTCATCCGTTCGGCCCCTTGGCTGACCCATCGCCGCCAACTCCCGAGCTCCCTCGGCTTCCAAACCGCCGGAGACTCTTCATTCCTGAAACCCCCAAACTCTTCTACACCCTATAAAACCCCTTCATCCCTCTTTTCTCCATCACCATCCTCAAACCCTCTTTCTCCAAACCCCTGTGCCCTAATTCTCGAGCCGTGCCCTTCCGGCAACGATCCAGCCGAACCACCCGCGCCCAGGCCGACCCCGAGCTCGGTGCCACCATCCCGAGGCCGACGCCCACCGGCGACCAGCCCCAGCCGTCGGCCGTGCGCGCCCGACCCCGCCGGCTCCCCGGGCGACCTCCCCGTTCTCCGGTGCTCTTCCGCGGCACCCCGTCGCTGTCTTTTCCAAGCTCGGGTGCTGTACACGCAGCCAAACCACGGTGCGGCGTTGACCCGAGCCTGAGACGCTGTCCGTAGAGTTCTTTTTCTCTCTAAAATTCACATGAGAGGTCTAGCCGAGCAATTTCTGGTATATTTTCGTTGCCCCGTTTCCATTTTTTCAGTCTATGATGAATTTTGGTCCACGAATTTCCCCGAGAATTCGGTAAATTATAGATGAGACAATTTTTGGGCTTTCCGAAACCCTTTCGGATAGTTTCTGTTGGTTTCAGGTTGTTTTTTTGAGTTTTCTGTTGGTTCGGATTTTTTTTTCGAGAATCTCTCGGAAAAGAGTTCTGGGAATTTCTATGGTTTGGTTTTCCAATTCCTTTCGGAATTGGTTGTGGCTTATTTTCTTTGAGTGTTTCTGTGCTTCTGGAATTTCCGAGGAGTTTTGGGTTTTCCGATTATCAATTCAGGTTTTTCGAATAATTTTCGGAAACATTTCTGTGAATTGGTTTTTTTGGTATTTTCGAGTTCTGGTTAAATTCGGTTTACCGAATACCGGAAATAGGCTGTGGATGTATTTTCGGGTTCGATAATATTTTTCGGGTTTTAATATTATGATAGAAATAATTTCATGGGTTAATTCCCTGGTTGGGATATTATTTGTGTATTGTTGGAGCATTTTTCCAGTTTTGGGTTATCCCGAAAATAGAGGGAATGCTGCCGAAATTTTATAAAATTATATAAATGGATTTCAAATCGGTTTTAGAAATGGTTTATTAAATTGGATTTTTGTACGACAACCGTACCGGTCAATGGGCCCTTAGCGAAATACAAACGAAACCGGTTTTACCGGACGTTGAGGCATTAGCTATTTTGACGATTGGACCAATATCTGAGACTCGTAAATTAATTTAATTTAATTTAAATTATTATTTTATTTTGTAATTAAATTGTAGGATAATTTTTAGAGACTAACCAAAGTTTTCTTCTTATTTAAATTCATGTAAAATGGTCTGTAAAGGACATAAGCCCAGTTTTATTATTTCTGTGGTTTTGTAATAAATTAGTTAAATTTTTATTCTTTTCTGGTTGTGGTTGACGTAAACACGTAAAATAGTAAAATAACTATTTTATAGAAAATCAATATTGTTTTCTCACATTAAATAAAATTAGGAAAAATTACAAGTTATTATTTAAACAAGTTTCACATTTTTCTTATTTAAAGAAAAATGTAGTTTTATTATAAAATACCAAGTTTTGCCAATAAACAGATAAATACAAAGTTTTTTCGAAATTAAATATAAAATGATCTTTCCATCATAATTAAATGTAACGCATTAGATAATCGAGTTTTGTTTTTGTTAATATAATAAAGATTAAAAATTGACTAGGACAAATTTAGAGATTGTAACTAGCACATCTAGCATGGCAAATTTCATCTCGGAGATATTACCCTCATTCCAGTCACATCAAAGGCAAGTACATTTTGTGGTAGTTTACAATTATTTAGTAATAGTTTTATTGCCAGTTTAAACCACGATTCAACACGGAACTCTCTCTGAGAGCATTGACTGATTAACTGTTGGGTACTGGGGGAGTAGTGTAATGAGTATGACCACATCCAAAATAGTATAATGACTGTGTTAGCTTACCCCTCATACACACGAGGATAAGCCATATCGTATCAATAGGATACAACTGTACAACCCAATCCGGTCATATTCATTACCTATTCACATCACAATATTTTAACTGCTGGAAAAACTATTTACTTCAAATTGTTTAAAAATGCATAACTCCATTATTATTTTAATTGTTAAAATATCATGAATTGTACTTTGCTCCCTCTTGACTGGAGACTATATTTTTAGGTCCTATTGATGATACAGAACTACTGATTAGTAGTTATTACGATCCAGAGTTGTATCCAGCTGTGCTACCAGATGATGCTGGACTTGGAGATGACGAGTCTGTCTTTTAGCTGTTGTCATTTTATACTTCCAGTTGTTGTTTGAAAAGACTATTTATTTTATCAGTTGTAATTTTGTTGGACAAGTTTTTATTATCGGAATATTAAAGTTGTGACAATTAGTATGTGTTGTTGATTACCTGCATGAGTGATACAGCTTACTGCCGCTGTCTCAACAACGGTGCAGGCTGGGCATGATCCGATTCGACCCAAGAAATTGGGACCGGGTCGTGACAAATCTCATTTTTCAAACACAACTCATTCTAAACATTTCTCTACAATTCCCTACTTCTAAGGCTTCCCGGTGCTCTACGGTGCTTCTAAGGCTTCCCGGTGCTCTACGGTGCTCTACTTCTAAGGCTTTCCGGTGCTCTCAACCCCATTCCGGCGCTCTACGGCTTCCCGATCTCCCTCCCAATTCCTTCATTTCTTCTAACAAAGTTTTAATTTATTTTATTTTCTAAATTTTTACTTATTTTCTATAAATGGCTGGTGAAGGTTCAAACCCACCTAATCTTGTTGGACAAACTTACAAAATTTTTAATTCTTTTTTTGGTGAAGGTTCAAACCCACCTGAGCAAATAGCAACCAATCCGGAGGGGTGCCTTCCATCTCCTCCAGAAGTCGCTAGTTCTACACAACTTCCTGAAAAGAGAAAAAAGTCTAAGTATTGGAATTTTTTTACTTTGATTTATGAAACTAATCCTGATGGTTCGCTTGTTTTAGATGCCAAGGGTGAACCAATACCGTGCAAGGCGCAATGCAAGAAATGTTTGAACCAGTACGCATGGAAGAAGGGCGGTGGCACCGGGACCATATCCAGACACTACGACACTTGCTACGGGAAGGACACGCTTCAAACGTCCCAAACCCAAATAAGCATTGGAGGTGCCACCGGTTCTTCAATGGGTAACTTTACTTACTCAGCTGCGCGTCATAAAATGGAATTAGTTAAATATATTATTCGTGATGAACTTCTTTTCATTTCGGGTGAAAGTGAATCTTTACGCAATTATGCAACATTGTCTCTAAACCCCTCCATTACTAGAGTTAGTAGACAACAAGCTCGAAATGAGGCTATTCGTCTCTTTAAGGAGAAGAGAGCCGCTTTGAAAGCGGTTTTACAAAATGTTAGTAAGTTGTCTATTACTTCTGATATTTGGACTAGTAAGCAAAGTTATGCTTACATTTGTATTATTGCACACTATATAGATGCACAATGGATGTTGCAAAAATGCATCATCTGTCTTAAAATTATAGAATATCCACACACGGGCACTGTAATTTCAAGTGCCATTTCTCAACACGTGCGTGAATATGATATTCTCCACAAAATTTTTTCTGTCTCTTTGGATAATGCTTCAAACAATAATGCTGCAATGTCTTCTTTGTCATTGACTTTTCAGCCGATTTTAGAAGGTAGACTTTTGCATGTTAGGTGTGCTTGCCATATTATTAACTTAGTTGTTAAAGAATGTTTAGAATATTTTAGTCGCCATTTAGACACTCTGCGACAATGCTTGCACACTTTGAATACGTCTCCAAGTAGACAACAAAGTTTTGCATGCACATGCGCATATTTTGGTATTACTTTTAGAAGATTTGTGGAACTCCACCTACTTGATGTTGAAATCTGCAATTCCTTTTAAGGATGTTATTACGTATTATTGTAATGCGGATCTCACCTTTGACTTTCAAGTTACTGCTGATGATTGGGTAGTAGCTGAAAGTGTTTGTGAATTTTTAGAAATTTTTTACAATGCTATATGTATTCTTTCTGGTGTTTATTATCCCACATCTTGCTTAGCTTTACGTGAACTTTGTAACTGTAACGCCCCAGTCCCAAAATACTTGGGACCAGATACGTACCATGCCAGCTGCATACATACGAAGCACACTCCAATATATGGAAACCTTCTATGTATACATAAGCTGTAAAATGTAGTAATCCAAGACAAACTAAATCTCATCCACAATAAAAAGAATAATAGTACAAAATCAACTTGAATATTTATGGTACAATCGTTGGGCGGAGACAAAGTCCACTACCAACTATCAAAAGGAAATAAAGTGTACAAGAAAATGATCCATGAAAGTATCAAGACGAACCAAGAGCGATCATCTTCGAAAGGATAGAGAAGATCACGGCCTCGACTAGAACACCTGCAAATATCATAGAAGCACACACCTGGAGAGATAACCAGGTCCTCAGAGGGACGTAGCAAGATACAAGAAGAACATGCCATTATAACTGTATATGTAAAAATACTATAAAACTACGACACGACTGGGTGCTTAACCGTCTATGTGATATGCACTTTGAGGACAACGTTCTACGCAGGGGCTGCAACGGATTCACGCAAGCAAGTAATAAAGAGTGGCCGTCAAGTAGCGCTCATCCGAGACACTATCGGCCCTGGACAGAAGGTAGTGCTCATAAGAGTCACCCTCGGCCCAAAATGTGTGTAAAAATAAATGTAGCCCCTACGCTAATAGCTGTCCCCTCCCCCCAATGATAATGTACATGCATCGTAACCACGATACACCAACACGTGTCGTTTCTACCACACGGTTTTATAATAGATAACTGTCAAGTCTTCTAGCATACATCTATTGACAGTTATTCCTACGCATGCGCACGGATGATCAGCCAACACGCAAGTGACCACTACATGATACTCATAACTCACACACAACTCGTGATACAATCGTGACAGTCAATGACATGCATCCTATTGACGGAAGTCTCTTAACTCTAGGTCCACAAGCAAAAAAAAAATAATAACCAAAAATATAGATACAATAACTGAAATAAAGTGCAACTAAATGCAAGCAGTAAAGATGGCAAGGTATCATGCCTGAGGTTATGTGCAAAAGAGAATAATCCAGTAGCACGAACCGGCAAATAAACAAAGCAAGAAAAGCCAAATCCTGCAGATGACTCCGGATGCTGCAACAAACATCACGAACGAGTTTGGAATATAAGATATGCCTAAGAAACACCTGTCCAAAAGTTAAATTCTGGAACAGGGGCAAAATCGTAATTTTGGGTCAACACGATGTCCGCCGTTGGACCCGCTTTGCACCGAAATGCGTGCCAAAATCTACGGTCTCTAAAGTCGTCAAACTATATGTCTACAGATTTTTTTTGATGTGACGAACCCAACGGTATGTCCAATTTTGGATTCCGGTGGGTCGTGCACAAAATCGTCCGTTGAGTGAGATTGTAGGCCCGCCAAAATAGCGTCCCGATCAACTGTCTCAGAATCGGACCAAAATTGGCTCACAGGACCAAAAAAATATTTCGAGTCCAATGGCGCAAGTTTCGTCGCGATTTGATGAGTGTGCACAAAGTTGTGACTTAATTTGCAAAGGGTCGATACGGGGTATCTCGATGGATACGCACTGATTTCGTCGCGCACATGCAACGAAATCGGATTTCGTCAGTTCCCATACGTCGAAAACATCCATACGCGCCTTTCGATGTATATAGTGCGCGACCACGTCGTCCGGTTTGTCGGGGCGCACGCCGTATCGGGTGTTTTTCCACTTTTTGAAAACAGAAATTACAATTTTTCGTGAAACTTTAACAACGTGTAACTTTTTACACACTCGATAAAAAGTGAATCCAGAAGGTGCGTTACAATCTTGGTTATGTTGTTATTCTCTGCCTTCAATTAGTTTTTACAAAATCCTATTGTACAGAAAGAAAAGTGGCCGACAAGTTGGTGTTTTAAAACAGTTTTTAATATTCTAGAAAAGTGGTTTTTCTCAACTTCTTCTCGATTTTTCGAGCAAGTTGGATGGCCATGTCAAAATCCACCTGGAGGATCTAGAAGAGGGTCAAGTCTACTTTCCAGAAAATCTTACGGATCAAAAATTGGTGTTACGAGTAAAAAGTTACGTCGTCGGGAAGTAGGATACCATGAGTAGGAAAACTGCTCTGTGGATGACGAGGGACTGACTTCCGATGCTCCGTTCGTCGCGCACACAACTCCATCGTTGGTGAAACGAAATCGTAGGCAAAGAGGGTATGTCCTGCTACAATTTTTGTTTTGGAAGTCTAGGGTTTTGAGGTCTGTGGAGGAAGTTATATTTAAAACAAATTAGGTAAAAACCTAATACTACTATTACTAATACTAATACCCAATGGCCCACTCACGTACAAAGTGGCGAGGCTTGCTGCTGTACGCAGCAAGCATGGAGAGGGTGGGGCCGGCCCCTTTAAGGGGTGGGTTTGATTTTTTTTTCTTTTTTTTTCTTTTCTTTTCTTTTCCTTTTTCTTTTCTTTTTCTTTTTCTTATCTTTAAATCTTTTATATATATAACTATATATATATCCAAAAATCTATCTAAATCTAAATAATACTTTAAATGTCACATATCCAAATATTTAGTATATTTAAATATATCTACATATATATATATAAATTCCATTCACAATAAACCAACTCAACATATTAATAATAATAATATCTCTATAGAATAATCATGTTTATTAAATCTTCGCAAAATAAATTTTAATAAAAATAAATTAGTAAAATCTTTCCAATGGGTGAACTTCTACCGCACACCCTTATCCGGGGCCAAAAATGTGTACAAATATTGCACGATATTATTTAATAATAAAATACCAATAATAGTACGAATAATTAAATAATTAGAAATTGCACATAAAATTCTAAAATAATTTAGAAAATATTTTTATATACATAAAATATGCCTACATGGCCATATTTGGTCACACTACATGCTTTCATGGGCTTGGGTTCGGTCCGGGCCCAGTTCGGGCTGGTTTGGGCCAACCGGGTCATCTAAAAATTAATATATAAAATAATATTTAATTAAAATACTTTAAATGAGTCAATTCACAATTTGGCCTAGTTTTCCTAGTTTGGACATTACTATGGCTAGGCTTCCCCCAGCATGACTGGTACACTAGTCAAGGCACACTGCTACAACTTTCGTGCTAAAAGTCATGGTCGTCTAGTGCTCCAAAACTCAACAATGGTTAAGGTCATTTTTCTAAAAAAATAAATAAAACCATAAATTGTATAAATTCATTTTAAGTAAAATAAAATAATAAAAATAAATAAATAATAGGGGGTTTACATCGTACCCAACTTACAAGAATTTCGTCCTCGAAATTTAGGATTAATAGGGTTGAGGAATAGAAAGAGTTCGTCAATACCAAAATACAATTAATTTTTTTTTTGGTGGAGGCGATAAAACGGCATTCAACACCACCATGCAATAGAAAATTGTGGAGTCGATATATACAAAAATATATCATGGTTATGGAATTGAATAAGGATCGCTAGTGAAGGTAACAAAATTTTGAATATCCAATTTTAGAGAACGGTAATGAATTGAGTAGACCAAAGAGAATAAATTAGAAATTTAAAAAAAATGTGATCCCTTAAGGGAGAACTGGATACTAATCGTCTTGGTCGAGGGTTTGATTAAGTGATGATTAGAATCACTCTCGTGCGTTCAAGTGGGATTACAAGGGCACAATAAAAATTTCTAGGATTGGGGAGAAGTGGAGTTTAAGGTGAGGATATAGGCACATAAGTTGGTCGGTGGCAATCTAAATTCGTGTTGAAATAACTGATAGGAAAACTAAAGGTGATATCATACATCTATCTATCATGTACAGTGTCTGGTCTTTCTAATATAAGTAAAGTAAAAACAATAAAGAGTTCAAGGACGAGGCTATCGAGTACGAATACGGGATTCATAGGCGACGAAAATAATTCAAATGAGAGTTGTCAATGTTGTCGCGGATGAGACTCTAAGGCAAGTTTAACTATATCTCCATCCACGTAGAATAATTCATGAAAAGCGAATCAAAGTGCAATAAGTTGATCAGACCATCATGCACCGTTTCTGATTAGACAATATGTTAGTGGGTGCACCCAATAATATATGTCATGATCAAGCTTGATAACAAAATAAGCTTGCAAAACTGAAGCTACATTAGCAGCATGAGATAGTCAAAATATGAGCAAGGGAGGTACTGATGAAGAAAATTTTAAATAGTCCAAGATCTTTTAAAATCAAGTCTTGCCCGAAGTATGGGCCCTTACAGTTGTCCTAGTTTTCTTCATTTATGGCTTGGTCGCCTATATAAGTTTAGGGTCCTCTGAATTTCTAATCTGAGTAAACTCATCAACATGATTCATAAGGATAAAGGTTTTGTTAGGTTGTGAGGTATTCTACCCAACTTACAAGAGTTCAACTAATAGTGTGATGGGACAATGGGTCACGCAATCAAGGTAAGCACAAAGTTAGGCATTTAATGAATAAAGTAGAACACAATCTCCTATCAGGTTGAAAGAAATGAGTCAACGTTGGACCTCTAATTCAAGTCCGAAAGTAACTGGTGTCATGGTAGAGGTTATAGCTTAGCCATTTGACTGGAAAATCATATCAAGAAAATAGGGTACTAGGAGACGTGTTTTAGTGGGACATGATATATCTACATTAAGGTGGGCTCGTCTAAGTCTAATATATGAAGTTTGTTGGAAGAAAAAGTCTAGTGTTGTGCTCCAAATATCAAGGTCACGATAAGGAATGTCAAAATATCTAAAAATAGAAAATGGGAGTTCATGAGGTGAATAGTAATACTCCAAAATAAAGGAGATCAAGTTAAAACATGCAATAAAATAAATAAAAATCCAGCAAAATAATTTAGGATCACAGTTCTAGAGAGAAGATAGCCTCTTAAATGAATACAGTCAATGAACAATTAAATCATTATTCAAATTGCAACTGGGTTAGAAGGTTACCATAAAAGATCGAGATTCGAGGGAAAAATCGAGTAAGTAAAGATTGAGATACAATATAGTTTGGTAGATGACTAGCAACGCTTGTGTATATACTACTATCATGGTCACGAGTGACATGGCATTTAGTATGGAATACTTTCAATTTATTAGGGCTATCTTGGTGGCCTAATATTAAAATTGAAAACTCAAGTTTCCTCCAAAAGTTCCTTAATAAATTTCTCTAAAATGAACAACCCCAAATTTCGTGTTCACTCCAAGCCGTCAAATTTAATAATGACCAAATCAAATCCCTTTCCAAGTAAACTTTTATCACGTTACTACTAACCTTTCCAAAATTTAACATTTCCACACCAACTTCTAAACTCAAGAAAATCATGAATCAATTTTTTTTCTCACTTCACAACTTTAAAACTCCAAAAATTTCTCCAATAACCCTCAAGATAAACTTTTAACATAACACGAATAATCTAAAATTTACAGCTCCATATTTTTAACGCACTCATCATATAACTTCTATTACTAGTCATTCAAACAAAATCACAAATGGTAAATTCCTTTAATCAATCAAAATAACTTTTCACCACATCGCTAGTAACCTTCCCCATAAATTTGTAATATTAGTAATCCAACATTAACTCAATATTCAAATGATCTTATCAATTTGATATCCATGATCACAACCTTTTAGACCCAAAATCTAAATAGTTTTGCAAATCTTAAATCAAAGGACACGATTTCAAATTTTAAATTTTTCTTCAAAAATTGTTTTCACATCTTCTAAGAATTTTAAACCAAATTTTAATATCATTACTTCCACTTAAATTTTAATTTTTTAAAAAATAGACTAATCGCAACTGGTAGGACTCAATTTAAATAATTCATACTGTCACTTTTACAATTTAAAGATCATCATCAAGCCAAATCTACATACGTTCAAAAATGTATAACCATAATCCAATAATTCGTGAATATCAAAACAAAATCACATCAAATTTTTTTTACATCGATTTTACATAGATTTTAACTATCTTTCCGCCAGTAATAAAATTCTATCAGTCCCCTGGTGATGACTACTTAGAAATTTCAAGATTAAAACTTTCTTTGGTAATATCCTAACTTACAAACTACTAATCACTAAATCATCCATTTAGAAAATGTCCTTATAACTTAGTTAAAAATCTCCGTGTATTCCAATTGTCAATACAATCTTTCTAGCCATATGATTGACCAATAAGTATATAGTAGTGTAGTCATCTTCTAACCATGGTTAAGCACAAGATGATAGGGTGTTGGTAGAAAGAGTTCAAGCAAGATGCAAAAATCAAGGGAGGCAACGAGAGTTCGAAATTTGAAATCAAGAGAGGATGTCAAGCATGTGGATGAGATTCCTAAATTCTAATCCTATATTGCAGGTTCACATCGGTACAGTTACATAACCGAAATGACAAACTTGACCTGCAAGGGCTACCACAAAAATATGTGACGCCCCAGTCCCAAAATACTTGGGACCAGATACGTACCATGCCAGCTGCATACATACGAAGCACACTCCAATATATGGAAACCTTGTATGTATACATAAGCTGTAAAATATAGTAATCCAACACAAACTAAATCTCATCCACAATAAAAAGAATAATAGTACAAAATTAACTTGAATATTTATGGTACAATCGTTGGGCGGAGACAAAGTCCACTACCAACTATCAAAAGGACATAAAGTGTACAAGAAAATGATCCATGAAAGTATCAAGACGAACCAAGAGCGATCATCTTCGAAAGGATGGAGAAGATCACAGCCTCGACTAGAATACCTGCAAATATCACAGAAGCACACACCTGAAGAGATAACCAGGTCCTCAGAGGGACGTAGCAAGATACAAGAAGAACATGCCATTATAACTGCATATGTAAAAATACTATAAAACTACGACACGACTGGGTGCTTAACCGTCTATGTGATATGCACTTTGAGGACAACGTTCTACGCAGGGACTGTAACGGATTCACGCAAGCAAGTAATAAAGAGTGGCCGTCAAGTAGCGCTCATCCGAGACACTATCGGCCCTGGACAGAATGTAGTGCTCATAAGAGTCACCCTCGGCCCAAAATGTGTGTAAAAATAAATGTAGCCCCTACGCTAATAGCTGTCCCCTCTCCCCAATGATAATGTACATGCATCGTAACCACGATACACCAACACGTGTCGTTTCTACCACACGGTTTTATAATAGATAACTGTCAAGTCTTCTAGCATGCATCTATTGACAGTTATTCCTACGCATGCGCACGGGTGATCAGCCAACACATAAGTGACCACTACATGATACTCACAACTCACACACAACTCGTGATACAATCGTGACAAAGTCAATGACATGCATCCTATTGACAGAAGTCTCTTAACCCTAGGTCCACAAGCAAGAAAAAAAATAATAACCAAAAATATAGATACAATAACTGAAATAAAGTGCAACTAAATGCAAGCAGTAAAGATGGCAAGGTATCATGCCTGAGGTTATGTGCAAAAGAGAATAATCTAGTAGCTCGAACCGGCAAATAAACAAAGCAAGAAAAGCCAAATCCTGCAGATGACTCCGGATGCTGCAACAAACATCACGAACGAGTTTAGAATATAAGATATGCCTAGGAAACACCTGTCCAAAAGTTAAATTCTGGAACAGGGGCAAAATCGTAATTTCGGATCAACACGATGTCCGTCGTTGGACCCACTTTGCACCGAAATGTGCGCCAAAACCTACGGTATCTAAAGTCGTCAAACTTCATGTTTATAGATTTTTTTTGATGAGGCGAACCCAACGGTATGTCCAATTTTGGATTCCGATGGGCCGTGCACAAAATCGTCCGTTGAGTGAGATTGTGGGCCCGCCAAAATAGCGTCCCGATCAACTGTCTCAGAATCGGACCAAAATTGGCTCACAGGACCAAAAAAATATTTCGAGTCCAATGGCGCAAGTTTCGTCGCGATTTGATGAGTGTGCACAAAGTTGTGACTTAATTTGCAAAGGGTCGATACGGGGTATCTCGACGGATACGCACTGATTTCGTCGCGCACATACAACGAAATCGGGTTCCGTCAGTTCCCACACGTCGAAAATATCCATACGCGCCTTTCGATGTATATAGTGCGCGACCACGTCGCCCGGTTTGTCGGGGCGCACGCCGTATCGGGTGTTTTTCTACTTTTTGAAAACAGAAATTACAATTTTTCGTGAAACTTTAACAACGTGTAACTTTTTACACACTCGATAAAAAGTGAATCCAGAAGGTGCGTGACAATCTTGGTAATGTTGTTATTCTCTGCCTTCAATTAGCTTTTAAAAATCCTATTGTACAGAAAGAAAAGTGGCCGACAAGTTGGTGTTTTAAAACAGTTTGTAAAATTCTAGAAAAGTAGTTTTTCTCAACTTTGCCTCGATTTTTCATGCAAGTTGGATTGCCATGTCAAAATCCACCTAGAGGATCTCGAAGAGGGTCAAGTCTACTTTCCATAAAATCTTATGGATAGAAAATCGGTGTTACGAGTAAAAAGTTACGTCGTCGGGAAGTAGGATACCTTGAGTGGGAAAACTGCTCTGTGGATGACGAGGGGCTGACTTCCGATGCTCCGTTCGTCGTGCACACAACTCCGTCGCTGCTGAAACGAAATCTTAGGCGAAGAGGGTATGTTCTGCTGCAATTTTCGTTTTGGAAGACTAGAGTTTTGAGGTCTGTGGAGGAAGTTATATTTAAAACAAATTTGGTAAAAACCTAATACTAATACTAATACCCAATGGCCCACTCACGTACAAAGTGGCGAGGCTTGCTGCTGTACGCAGCAAGCATGGAGAGGGTGGGGCCCGCCCCTTTAAGGGGTGGGTTTGATTTCTTTTCTTTTCTTTTCTTTTCTTTTCTTTTTCTTTTTCTTATCTTTAAATCTTTATATATATAACTATATATATATATATATATATATCCAAAAATCTATCTAAATCAAAATAATACTTTAAATGTCACATATCCAAATATTTAGTATATTTAAATATATCTACATATATATATATATATATATATATATATATATATATATATATATATATATATATATATATATATATATATAAATTCCATTCACAATAAACCAACTCAACATATTAATAATAATAATATCTCTATAGAATAATCATGTTTATTAAATCTTCGCAAAATAAATTTTAATAATAATAAATTAGTAAATCTTTCCAATGGGTGAACTTCTACCGCACACCCTTATCCGGGGCCAAAAATGTGTACAAATATTGCACGATATTATTTAATAATAAAATACCAATAATAGTACGAATAATTAAATAATTAGAAATTGCACATAAAATTCTAAAATATTAATTTAGAAAATATTTGTATATACATAAAATATGCCTACATGGCCACATTTGGTCACACTACATGCTTACATGGGCTTGGGTTCGGTCCGGGCCCAGTTCGGGCTGGTTTGGGCCAACCGGGTCATCTAAAAATCAATATATAAAATAATATTTAATTAAAATACTTTAAATGAGTCAATTCACAACTTGGCCTAGTTTTCCTAGTTTGGACAATACCATGGCTAGGCTTCCCCCAGCATGACGGGTACACTAGTCAAGGCACACTGCTACAACTTCCGTGCTAAAAGTCATGGTCATCTAGTGCTCCAAAACTCAACAATGGTTAAGGTCATTTTTCTAAAAAATAAATAAAACCATAAATTGTATAAATTTATTTTTAAGTAAAATAAAATAATAAAAATAAATAAATAATAGGGGTTTTACAGTAACATTTCTTATTTATTTTCTAGATATAGAGATCTTCCAAATTTTTAATATGTGGTGAGAAATATGGAAGCCAAATTCAAGAAATATTGGGGTCAAGTACCTCTTTTATATTGTTTGGCTTCCATATTTGATCCTACAATCAAATTGGATGGCGTAGAGGATTTATTAGATGGATTTGGAGAATATATGGATATAGATGTTACTGACATGAAAGTAGAAGTTAAACTTGCGTTGGACAGGTTAGTTATACTGTACGAAGAAAGAGCAGCGTCGACCTGACCAACTCAGGGGGGGGCTAGTAGTAGCTCCGGCTTGACGTCTAAGCTATCAACAGTCGGCCGCTTACTACAAAGGAAGGAAAAAAGAAAGCAATCTTCCCAACCTACTCAAGAGTTGTCTCTGTACCTTAGTTCTTATGAAGACGAAGAAGAGACTCCAGATCACTTCGCCGTTTTAGAATGGTGGAAGAGACACGACAAGAGATTTCCTTTCTTTCTACCATAGCACGTGATCTACTAATGGTCCAGGTGTCTACGGTAGCATCAGAGTCCTGTTTTAGTGCAGGATCAAGGATGTTGAGCAGAGAAAGAGGGGCCGCTTGAAGCCCGATATCTTGGAAGCAATAGTGTGCGTACAAGATTGGATTAAAGCCGAGAGAAGAACCCAAAACCAGATAGATAAAAATCTTGATATTCACGAGTTGGACTTTGAATCGCTTTCGGTGGATGAAGGCGAACAAGAATGAGGCTACGGTGCAAGGTATGTACATTTAATTTTTACAATTTTTTTACAAATTTACAAATTTCAAAATTTTAACTTATACTTTTTAATTTTTATCTTATACTTTCAAAATTTAAATTTTAAATTATAACTTTCAAAATTTTAAATTTTTAACTTATACTTTTAAATTTTTAACTTATACTTTCAAAAATACAATTTTAAATTATAATTTACAAAATTTCAAAATTTTAACTTATACTTTCAAATTTTAAAATTTCAAAAAACTAATTTTTACTTTTAAATTTAAAAAAAAATACACTTTTTACTTCGCCTATGCCAAGCAAGCATTGCCGGTCCCAAGCCCGGATAAAAGAAGAGGGAGAAATGTTATTTTTTTCAAAATAACAATAGAAATTAAAAAAACGGCCCGGCCCGTGGACCGCTCCGGCCCGGCCCGACCACCCTATGGTCCGGTTCAATGGGCGGGCTGGGCCCATCCTAATCAAACCGGGCCGGGCCAGGCCCGCCCCGGCCCCACGAACACTTTGACAGTGAGCACAGAGCACGCGTTGTACGACTACGACCACTCCATTCTCTTTCCAGCTAGCCTCGTCTGTTAGCACCCCTCTCCCTCTATGTATATTTATCTGCCGTCTCCTCAACGTCCAAGTCCTAGACGCCTATCCGTTCTCTCCACCCTCGCGAAGCCCGGCCACAATAGAGTTGGTAACGCAACTCTAGGCACTTGGCAGATAGACTATGGCGAGGTTGCTTGGTGAGGAGGCCGAGCACTCTACTCCTTGATATCTCCTCCGATCCAACGTTCGCCCCGGCTCCGCGAGTCTGCAGCAGCCCCGCTCGTAACAAGCTCGTCGAAGCCGACTTTCTCCTCCGCGTAGGATCTGCGTGCATCAAACAATTTTTGTCTCCCCGGTAAGCTCCATTCCAATGGTAAATTTCTCTAATATTCTCCGTCCCAATTTTCCTTAGATAGATATAGTAATAAATTTCTTATAAATATATGGATACTTGGACAGTGGTACAATATGCAGTTAAGCAATTAGCTAGGTTATAGGGAGCGAGAGCAGCCATATACTCATTGTGTAACACTTGAACCGTGGGGCACAGGTTGGTTCAAACAAGGAGTGGGAAAGGCTAAGATTTTACAGGTATATCTACCATATAGGCAGAAGAGGAGGAGCCCTAACCAATGATATCAAATTTCGTGAAAAGAAGCAGGTATTATGAGATGTAGTATGTGTGTGTACTTGGCGAGGGCAGGGACCGCGACATATACTGCAGTATATATATATATATATATATATATATATATATATATATATATTTATATATATATATATATATAGAGGATGAGGGAGGTGAGGTTCCACCCTATGGAGGGTGTCTACTTGTCACCCCCCACATGCTATCATCATGCACCCATGTGCATGATGATAGCATGGGGGGGTGACAAGTAGACACCCCGTGAGGTGACACGCTACCTCCCTTATTCTCTCTCTCTCTCTCTTATATATATATATATATATATATATATATATATATATATATATATATATATATATATATATATATATATATATATATATATGGAAGCGGATCAAAACCTCCCTTAGAAAGCCCCCCAAAAACCTCCCTCACTCTAATCCGTAATTTAATGTTAATATTAATGTTAATATTAATGTTAATGTTAATATTAATGTTAATATTAACATTAAATACTAAAATTAACATTAATATTAACATTAAAATTAATATTAACATTAAAATTAACATTAACATTAATATTAACATTAACATTAACATTAATATAAAAAATTTAAAAAAATTAATATTAATATTAACATTAATATTAACATTAATATTAACATTAACATTAATATTAACATTAATATTACGAATTAGAGTGAGGGGGGTTTTTGGGGGGCTTTCTAAGGGGGGCTTTTGATCCGCTCCCTATATATATATATATAGAGAGAGAATAAGGGAGGTAGGGTGTCACCTCACGGGGGTGTCTACTTGTCACCCCCCATGCTATCATCATGCACATGGGTGCATGATGATAGCATGTGGGGGTGACAAGTAGACACCCTCCATAGGGTGGCACCTCACCTCCCTCATCATATATATATATATATATATATATATATATATATATATATATATATATATATATATAGAGCAAGGATCAAGATCCCCACACTTTTTGTATCCCCATGCATCCCCCCTATTTGCACCGTTGGATGGTGCTTTAAGTCATTTAATCTTAACCGTTGATTTACCAATGGTTAAGATTAGATGACTTAAAGCACATCCAACGGATGTGAACAAGGAATGTGGGGATGCCTATCCTTCCTCATATATATATATATATATACATGAGGAAAAATAGGAAAAGAAAGAGAGCTCTGGAACCACCTCTTCTAATGAATTAAAAAAAATTGAAGTACCTCTTTGAAGATGGGTATATATATTTATATATACCAGTATTAAAAAAAATAATCCTCATATTGTTATAAAGTTTACTCTAATTGAAGTACCTCTTTAAAGTTTGTATGAATCCTCATATTGTTATAAAGTTTGTATGAATCTTCATATCGTTACCCATATTCATATCTAAACTGTTGTATTTCTTTGATTTTGTAAGAGATCTGAAGAGCCTACTATGACAAAACTAATAGAAGAACCAAAATTTTTTTTTTTACCCAGCCATTGAAGACATGATAAATTTAGCCTAGTACTCTCTTCTTTTCAGACGAGACTTACTTTCCTCTCATGGACAAACTAGACCACCTAATAGGTCAAAATTCTTTCAGAGTCACTCGTAAGTAAATTAAATAAATACCAGACTATGCTATTATATCATGCATCAAATTGAAGATGGGTAACGATATGAAGATTTATACAAACGGGTAACGATATGAAGATTCATACAAACTTTATAATAATATGAGGATTCATACAAACTTTAATTTACATAGTGGAAAAAAAACAGATAATACATGACTAGGAAATTTTTCTTTCTTGAATCCCTTTTAATTACAAGCCAAAGATAAAAATTTACAGATAGTAATTAAGCTGGTAGACATATTTATACAACACAGTAGGAGAAGGAGAACTTGATCGCCGGAAATATTTGTTAGGAGTTCGTGGAGGTGGTTCCAGAGTTCTGACTATACGCAAACAAGAGGACCCCCATTTATAGGATTTTTTGGGCAGCATAAAGACAACAAATGCCCATCAAAATTCAATCATGTGAGGGTAAAATAGTCATTGCTTAAAACAAACAGGTGGACGGACAGAAATTAAAGAAGAGACAGCAAAAAGGGTGAGTCATAAGGCTTCATAAAGAAGGAAGAGGTGAGTCAAGAAACAGGACAAATGAGTGAGTAGAGAAAAGCTGTCCATGAAAGATTTTTCGGTCTGGAGAACAGTAAAAGACAAAGGAGTTGTGATGATTAAAGTAGTCAACAAATAGTGTCTAAGTTGTGTTCTGCTATGCTGTCAAAGGACATGGGTGACATATCACCATCAGGGGTCATTTCAGCATTGGGGCTAGAGTCTTCTCCAGAAACAGTGATATCTTTTACTGGGAGAGTCGGCCTGGCTTTTTTCTTATCTTCTTCCATAAAAAATTCTTTCATTCCGCTCTCGATTGCTCTGGATACTTCTTCCATCATATTCTTTGATTTTATCTTTTTTCTTCTAGCAATTTTTACTTTGCCAGGAGCTTTTTCGTCTGATTTATGTCTTCCTTGGACTCCGTCTAAAATCTTCTGAAGCCTGTCAATATCTTTTTCACGGGATTCTTTATATTCTAGAAATCTCTGACAAATTTTCTCTTGATTATTGTCTTCATTGGTCATAACCTGCTTGTCTCGGCTTTTGGGCAAAGTCGCAGCCATCAACAGATTTGATATGTCTTACCGGCTACCGTTTGAACCGGACTAGCTGCTGGGATTGTGGATCCAGCAGAATCCGCAACTTGGCTTTTAGGCAAAGCCACAGCCATCAACGGACTTGATATGTCTTACCGGTTGCCGTTTGAACCGGACTAGCTGCTGGTAAAATAGACCCAACAGAATCTCTTACTACATTCAGAGGAGAATGTAAATCTATCTCATCCTTTTTATTAAAGACCAAAGGATAGGTTTGCTTTGGTGGAAATTTATTTTGAAAATCTTTTCTTTCTAGGTCTGCTACTTTTTGAATCAGCTGCTGCTTCTCTCTGACTAGAACTTGTATATTTTCATTTAACATCTTAACAGTTTTAGAGAGTACGTCGCAATGATCACAAGACAAAATCTTCTCATTAGTATCATGGATAATAGAAAATTCAAGAGGCTTGTCTTGTATACTTCTCAGAGATGGAGAAACAAAATAATTTGTTCCAATATGTTGTCTTGCTAAATCTAATGCTTCTGATAAATAATAAAAACCTTTATAAAGTGGACTAGTAAAATCTTTTATATTTTCACTATCTCTATCCATGTATGATATACTCCAGGAACCTTTCCTCTAAATACTACATAAAATTTAAAGTTGGACTTTGTCTGGCTAACTAATTCGGACAATGCATTCATGCTTGCTAGAAAATATCTTTGGTCCTATTTATGAAACAAAATCCACAAGTTATCTACCAAGCATTTCTGCTCCTTTGTAAGAGATATATGTGTCTGAGTCCTAAAAGAGATATTACTATTTGGAAAAACTAGTAGTTCAATGCTACCAAATCTTAGTCTTTCTTGAAAGTATGAAGTCTGTGCTACCTGATTCTAACTAGAATTATTCTGACTACTACCAAAGTGCTGGAGTTATCTTTGATCAGGAGGCTTGTCCATATGTAACATGAAAGAATCTCTATTAGATAAGACATATTTGTAATAGATTTTATTAAAAGTCATTTAATTTTTTTTGTATTTTTGGTGCTTTTGGTTTGATGCTTTCTATGCCCACTTCGCTTCCTCGAGAACTCTGATAAATAGACGACTAAGGATGTCTGCTGCTATATTATTAATTCCTTAATGTGTTCAAAAGAGATCTGCAAACCAGTATAAGACAACGATCGATGAAATTAAGCCACGTCTTCTCGTTGATATTTTACTGTCTAATTCATCTTATTATGAAAAGCAACTATTGCCTCGCAAATGTTCTAATGGTGATTTCTTTCTTTGATATTATAAATAACTCAAAGCTGTCTAAAGCATAAGAGATTGCTAATAGTTCAGCGTATACTGCTAACATTGAAGACATGATGAGTAAAGAAGTACTAATGAATTAATCCATAGCTTATTTTTTTTTCCGGCGATCAAGTTCTCCTTCCCTAGCAAATATTTCCGGCGATCAAGTTCTCATTCTCCTACTGTGTTGTATAAAAGTAACTGTTATATATATAT